>CM035106.1:27162839-27757839 GCA_020205505.1 Panax japonicus | reverse complement strand
GTAATTAATCAGGGAGCAATTTATTTTTTCTAGTTCATTTTCTGAAAATAGTCTGGGCATTTTGTGGAAATTTTATTGCATCGATGGAAAATTAAGTTAATTCACCAAATTGTTTTGGAGTTTTACTTTTACCATAAATTAAAAATTCCCAAGATAGGGCAATTGAAAGTAGACAAATGAAAATGATAACTTTGAATTAGCTGAATTTTTATTTGGAAGATGAATATTACTCCCTCTGTCCCAATTTTAATGTCACTTGCAGGGAGTGTGCAAATTTGACCTTAAAAAATAAAATACTTTTGAAACTATTTTTAATATTTTTTGGTACCGTTCATAATATCTCAACGAGTACTTTTGAATAATGCAAAAAATTTGAAAAAAAATAATCTAGAAATGTTTTTATCAAGTGTAAATGACATGACTTTACGTAGGAGACATTTAAAATGGGACATTGTACGTCAATTTTTTTGCAACTTCTCTTAGAATTGTGACTTGAAATTTTGCGAGTGACCCGCTGTATACAAATTAGTAAAAAAAACTAAAAATAATTTAACCTCAAAAAATTAAATAGATAGTGTTTTTGTTGAATGAGAATAATTAGGTTGTATTTGTAAAATTAAATATCAATTAATAAAAGACATTTACATTAATTCGTGGAATCAACATAAAATGTTTAATTTTGATATCTTTTTTTCATAATTCGGTAGGTAGCACAAGTTGACATAATTTATTATTAGTAGCTCCCAACTAAGACACAAAAATTAGCTGGACTTATTTTTTTAATACAGTTAGCAAGTCAATTTCATTAGGAAAGAACAATTTAAAGCATCAAAATTTAATTAGTGCGTTTCTTCTTCTTCTTCTTTTTTTATACTCTTATTCATTACATAAAGGAAAAACAAAATTGAGCACGTTTTCACAAGTTGAGTGCTGTTATTTCAATTATACACATACCCAGAAAAAAGAGGAAAAAAAAAACTCTTTCTATTTTTCCTTTTTGCTGTTAATAAAATAAAAAGTCTCTTATATAACTGCATTCTTCAAAATAAAAGCTAATCAATCCGTACAGCATTCCCAAAATGAAAAAAATAAATGCATTCACCACAATAAATATATATTATTTGTATGCCATATTACTCACTACTTCTCAGAACACAGCAACAGACTACATTAACCGCATTAAATATATATTATTAAAATGTATCCTATTATAACTTATATATATATATATATATATATATATATATATATATATATCATCCTTGTCAAGCGGCAGCCTAAACCAGTCCCAGCTCCCAAACAAAAAATAAATAATTATACAGCATCCGTCCTCTCGTTGTCTCGGTAAGTTGGTAGCTAGAACAGGTGATCAGAAGAGGAGAAGACTAGAAGAGGAGAAGAGAAGAAGAGTAGAAGAGAAAAAGAGAAGAAGAGAAGAAGAGGAGGAGAAGAGTAGAAGAAGAAGAGGAGAAGAATAGAAGATGTACCTGGCCAGAGTCGGTAGATGATTGCCCAAGTTGCAGGTAAGTCTCAATTTCTTACTCTCTGCCTCTCTTTCAGTCTTTCTTGATTCTTCCCTTTCTGAATCGCAAATAGATTTTAGGGATTTTGAATCCCCATTTTTTTCCCAACCCATTAGCTTTTGGGTCGAGCCATACTTGCTTTTTGTACTCAGCTTCCTTGTCGCGCATGTCGTCTCCGTTGCTTCCTTCATTCCGCCGTATCCGGAGTAAAAGTGTTGTATCCGACACAAATCCCGCACCCGTACCCGTGTTGGATCGTGTCGACACGGGTACTCCATCTGAAACTGTCGAGTCCGAGTAACACAGGCCACTACTCAAACAAACATAGCAACAATAGCGGAAATGGCGCAGGAGAAGTAGCTTCAACTGAGCATTCTTAGAGAAAACCTAGAAAAGGCACATGAAATAATGAAGACTTGTGCTGACAAAAGCAGGATAGAAAGATGTTTGAGGTTGATGACTGGGTATACTTGAAACTCCAACCCTATAGGCAAGCTTCAGTATCCATAAGAAGGAACACGAAATTAGCTCCTAAATTCTACGGGGCTTACAAGGTAATAGAAAAAGTGGGAAAGGTGGCTTACAAAGAGTTAATTAGTACTTCCAGAGTGCATCCCACATTCTATGTTTCTTAACCCAAGAAATACATTGGCATAGCTAAGGCAAGCACTCAACTTCATTAATTCTAGAAGGAACAATTGATTTAGGGCCATAGTTATAAATACCGTACCGGTCGGTTTTTTAGAGAAAAATGGTACCATTATATATTTGTTTTGTCCCAGTAAAATACCGGCCGAGACACAATATATCGGACGGAATATCCCTTCTCGGGCCTAATTAGAAATTCCGGATGGTGCATACATCCAATTGTCCAAGTCTTCCCAACTTTTTTATTTTATTTTATTTTAAAACAAACTAGTTACTTAATTTAGGTGATTTATTAAATGACCAAATAGAGTAAACTATAAAGAAAACTAGGGCAATCTATAGTTATTTTGATTCCTTTCTTAGTTTATTTAACGTTGTGTTCATTAAACTTTAACATGCTATTAATAGTGATTGCTTATTTATTAGTTTACAGGTTGAAGTTAGTAATGGGTTTTATGATGTTATTTATGAGTTATGAATATCATACACATAAATGTGTGTTTATATATATATATATATATATATTTAAAATATATTTAATTTTTTAATAATAAATCCGAGACGGTACATCGGTGTGCACCGATACCGATATGTACCACTCAAACGAGAAAAGCTGTACACATGCCAATACGGTATTTATAACCATGTTTTGGGCCCCTCGGAGTTCTAATCTGAGTGTGATTCAGTAATCCCTTGTACAATGGAAGAATGGCAGTACAGAAGATGCAACATGGGAAGATGAAGACTTGAACAGGATCAATTACCACAACTTTCAGTTAAATCCATGGGGACATGGATTATCTCAAGGGATAGGCAATGTCATATCAGTTTGTTTAGGGTATTAGTAGTAAATAATTAGAAATACAGAGGTAGTTGGTAAATAGAGAGCATGTTATTTTTTGTGGGAAGGAGAGTAGTATTTGGTAGGGTACTTTAGTCTTTCAGCCTTATAGTCTATTCATGATGATCCAAAATACCTATGCTTATTTTGATGAAATGATAATCTGAAAACTAGTGCTCGTTTATGAGTCACATGGATCTTCTCCCTCCCCTTTTTTTCCAATTCCCCATTCTTATTTGAATTCTCTTAGCCTCCATGGAATTGCTTTGCAGCTGCAGTTACATGAGTACCACTGTAACACCCCCTTTCCAAAATAGAAAGAGAGGTTACTCAAAACATAACAAAACTGATAAATTTAATAGCAACGCTCAAAGCCACAAAAGAATAGTCTTGATATCTGATAAATACCACAAGTCAACCATAATAAATATCAAACTGTCTCAAACCACAATCTAAAATAATCATTACAATTCCGAACAAACTAATGTATCACAACCTAAACATAATATATCTAAATCATTTGGATAAAAAGGAGCTCTCGTCACACTTGCCCTTGATTCCCCTGATTACCTGCCGGAAGAAAAACACAGCAAGAGCCAAATGACCAGTACGGATATAGAATACAAATAATGAACCGAAATAACTAACTCAATTAGATGAAATGAAACGAAACGAACAAAACTAACACAACGAAATAATAGGCTGAATCAAATGGCTGGGTGTTATTTCATACCGAGCTCAAAATAAATAGTAATATACCTTGCCACACAGGCAAGTCAAATAATGCCACACATGCAATCAAAATAATGCCACACAGTCAATCACACATCGGACTGTGCAATCTAGATGCATGCAAAATCGGAAGGCGTGTTTGGCACAAACATCACCACTCCGCAGAACAGAACAGAACAGAAAATTAGGATCGACCCATACGCCTCTCACAACAAAATCCCAAATGGCCAACTCCCACCGGAGCACAAAACGGAGACGCCGTGGACTGATCACACCGCCACGGAAGGTGTTATACCTCGGTGCCAAGAGGACATGCCTGTGGTACCCCCATAGGTGGTTATAACTCAGGTATACCCTACGGTATATTCTAACAAAAATACTATGTCACAACACATGCGACACAATATCAACACAAAGGAATTCTAACGTGTACATGTTAAATCGAACTAATCATCAACACAAGTCTCCAAAAATATACTATCATGTGCATCACTACAAAATCGAAACAAATGTTAAACAATGATAAACGAGTTCAAAGATTACAAGTTATAATATTCTAAAGATCAAAATAAACTATCATATGAACTTCAATAAGATCAAGGTATCGAGACTATATCCGAAATCAAAACGAGAAGCAAAACGAACAAACTAAAATTAAAGAGTATCGCTGAATGAGTACGAAATTCGTACCTGGATTAAGTAATGTAATACCCAAAATATATTCCAAAAACTCGTTTATGCTCTCTCCGTTCAATTTAAATAATTTAATAAGATTTTATTACAATCCAATCATTAATAACATAAAACTATTAAATTTATTACCAAGTAAATTTTATAATATTATCAACAAGATTAATTAGTTTAAACTAATATACTTAACTTTCAATTCAATTCGCTAATTCGGTTTGTAAGCTTCATAGTTAAATATTTATTATAATATATATATATATATATATATATATATATATAATAACATGATATATACAATGTATTGTAAAAAGGTATAACATCAATGTCTGCAATCAAACTTGATGACTATATATATATAATAACATGATATATACAATGTATTGTAAAAAGGTATAACAGAATGCATATAATATATATATATATATATATATATATATATATATATATATATATATATATACTTACGGAAAGCATATATATATACTTACATAATGCATATAGTATAAATGTATATAAATACATATCAGGAATCCAAGTAAAACATGGTGCACAATTTACAGATTCGGTCAAACTTGTGCCACTTCACTGAATTAATTACTAGCGAATTATAATCTCATGATACAATTATAAATACCTTAAAAGAATTCACTCCCTCTTCCTCCTGCAAACAATCTTCCGAGTATTCAATTCCTCTTTGCAGCCGCTGTTTTGTGTTTTGCTTTTTACTAGAAGAATAAAATAGCATATAATGTTTAGGGTTCAAGTTTTTTGTTATTCATATTTATTTATATTATTAATTTACCAATTTTAATAGGATTTTAATATTATCCAAATATAAATTAAACCTAATTAGTTTTAAGGCCCAATTTTATCAACTTAATTTATTCATCATTTATTAATACATTAGCCCGCATAAATTAAATGACTATTTGACCCAAAGAAAAGACAAAGTCCAATTAAACTATTTAAAAAAATATATATAATTTAAAATGTTATTTATTTATTTTTATTTTTTACTGGGTATTACATCACCTATCCCTTAAAAAGGATTCCGTCCCCGGAATCAAAAGAATGAACGTACCTAATTATCAAAAAGATGCGGATACTCCTGCTCGAATAGACTCTTCCATCTCCCATGTAGCCTCCCGTTCCGAATGATTTCTCCACAAAATCTTAACAAACGGAATAGTCTTCCTCCTCATAATCCGCTCTTGACGATCCAAAATCGCCTCCGCTTGCTCATCATAAGTAAGATCCTCCCGAATCTTATCGAACGGATATTGCACGACATGCAACGGATGATAATGATAACTCCTTAACACCGACACATGGAACACATTGTGCACATGAGCTAGCTGTGGAGGCAAAGCTAACCGATATGCAACTTCACCAACCCTCTCCAAAATCTCAAATGGGCCAATATAACGCGGACTAAGTTTCCCTTTCAACCCAAATCGCCGAATGCCTTCCAAGGAGAAACTTTTAGAAGCACATGCTCACCAGGTTCAAATTCTAAAGTCCTCTTATGCTTATCAGCGTAACACTTCTACCGTGATCGAGCCGACTTCAATTTCTCCTTAACCACCGCTGCCTTCTCCGTAGTGATTTGGACTAACTCAGGTCCTTCTATGGCCCTTTCGCCAACCTCATCCCAACAAGTTGGTGCTCGACACTTCCTACCATACAATGCCTCAAACGGAGCCATCCCAATACTTGCATGCCAGCTGTTGTTATAAGCAAACTCAACTAGGCTCAAGTAATCATCCCAATTACCCGACCACTCAAGTGCACAAGACCTCAACATGTCCTCCAATGTCTGAATAGTTCGTTCGGATTGCCCATCAGTTTGCGGATGAAAAGAAGTACTAAAGTTGAGCTGAGTGCCCCATGCTCGTTGAAACCCTTTCCAAAACCTTGAAGTGAACCGTGAGTCTCGATCTGAAACAATAGACACCGGAGTACCATGAAGTCTAACAATCTCCTGCTGAAAGATTTGTGTCAATCTATCCACCGAGTAACCCTCATGGATAGCCAAAAAGTGTGCCGATTTGGTCAGTCGGTCCACCACTACCCAAATGGCATCATTCTGCCTGAAAGTCTTAGGTAAACCAGTCACAAAATCCATCGTGATATCCTCCCACTTCCACACTGGAATGTCTAACTGTTGCAGCAAACCACTAGCTCGTTGATGTTCTATCTTCACTTGTTGACAAGTGAGGCACTTCCCAACATATTCAGCCACGTCTCGTTTCATCCCATTCCACGAAAAGTTTTTCTTCAAATCCCTATACATATTTGTAGAACCTGGATGAATAGAAAATGACGAGCTATGAGCCTTAGCCAACACAGCCTTCCGAATGATTGGATCCGATGGTACACACAACCGCTCACCCCACCAAATCACACCATGGTCATCAATACGAAACTCGAGCTACTTGCCCTCCTCTAGATTCTGCGTCATACTCCACAATTTCCCATCTTCCTTTTGAGCTTCTTTGACCCGCGAGATAAGAGAGGGCTCCACTCTCATATCTGCCAAATGCCCATCTGAACCTTGCACATACAACTCCAACCCTAGCCGCTCCATATCCGAAATAAGCTGAGGTTGTGTAATAAGGGCTGCTACACTCCTAGAACTCTTCCGGCTAAGAGCATTTGCAACCACATCTGCCTTCCCCGGGTGATACTGAATCCTCGCATCATAATCTTTTAGAAGCTCCAACCAACGTCGCTGCCTCATGTTAAGCTCCTTATGAGTGAAAATGTATTTAAGACTTTTGTGATCGGTGAAGATATCACAAGTCTCTCCATACAAATAATGCCTCCAAATCTTTAAGGCAAAGATCACCGCTGCCAACTCCAAATAATGAGTGGGGTAGTTCATCTCGTAAGGTTTAAGCTGCCTAGAAGCATAAGCAATCACCTTACCTTGTTGCATCAAAACACACCCCAAACCTTTCTTAGAAACATCACTATAAATATGGTAACCTCCTGTTCCCGACGGTAATGCAAGTATAGGAGCTGTCATAAGTCATTTTTTCAACTCTTTGAAACTCTTCTCACGCTCTTCATTCCACACAAACTTCGTGCCCTTTCTCACCAACGGAGTCGATGGCAAGGCAAACAAAGAGAATCCTTCCACAAATCGCCTATAGTACCCTGCCAAACCTAAGAAATTCCTATTCTGTCACTGTAGTAGGTCTAGGCCATTTAGTGATAGCCTCAACCTTTGCAGGATCCGCCTTAATGCCCTCAGCAGAAACGTGGCCCAAAAATGCAACCTGTTCCAACCAAAACTCGCATTTAGAGAATTTAGCTTACAGTTTCTCTTTCTGCAAAATCCCCAACACTGTGCGAAGATGCTCTTCATGCTCTTACTTAGACTTGGAGTAAACCAAAATGTCATCAATAAATACAATAACAAATTGGTCCAAGTACTCCATGAACACCCGATTCATCAAATCCATAAACACCGCCGGAGCGTTAGTCAACCCGAATGGCATCACCAGAAACTCGTAATGCCCATATCGAGTGCAAAAAGCTGTCTTAGGGATATCATCATCCCTCACCCTCAGCTGATGATAACCCGATCTCAAGTCTATCTTCGAAAAATACTTCGCCCCCTGAAGTTGGTCAAATAAGTTATCAATCCTCGGCAATGGATACCAATTTCTGATGGTAATCTTGTTCAACTCCCTGTAGTCTATGCACAACCTCATAGACCCATCCTTCTTTTTCACAAATAAGACCGGAGCACCCCACGACAAAACACTCTGCCGAATCACACCACGATCTAACAATTCCTGCAACTGCTCCTTCAACTCCTGCAACTTCAATGGTGCCATCCTATACGGCGCCTTAGAGATAGGCTCCGTATCAGGAACAAGCTCAATAGCAAACTCTACTTCCCGTTGCGGAGGCAACTCCGACAACTCCTCAGGAAACACATCGAGAAAATTACGAACAGGAACATCCTCAATATGAGACTCACCCTTAGAGGTATCCTTCACAAACGCCAAATACCCCTCACAACCATTTGCTACTAACTTCCCAGCCTTCAAAGCTGAAATCAACTTCACCACCCTACTTGGTCGTGAACCTTGAAAAACGAATTCTGGAGACTTCACATCTCCAAATATAACCTTCTTTGCCTGACAATCGATAGTGGCCTGGTGTTTATCCAACCAGTCCCTCCCAAGAATGACGTCAAAATCGTAGTTTTACGAATCTTATCCCCAAAACTGATCGCACACCCTCGATACAAATCAGGAATAACAACAGAAGTCCCCATCGGGGTAGCGATAGACATAACCGAATCTAAGATTGAGATGGCACACCCAGATGTCGAACAAAAGACTGAGCAACAACGGAATGAGTAGAACCCGTATCAAACAAAATAGACGCCTCACGATTGCCAACTAAAAGAGTGCCAGAAACAGTACCTGGTGCACCTGCCGCCTGATTATGTGTCAAAGCAAAAACTCGACCACCATGACGCTGACCCCCATTGCCACCATTATCACCACCTCCACCATTTCCACGTGGCCCGGTACAACTCTAGTCATATGACCCATCTGTCCACACAAGAAGCATGCACCTGTGACTCTATGACACTGTCTCCCCGGATGATTAGCCCCACAAGTAACACTAGGAGCTACCGGAATAAGATTTGGGTTACCCCCACCAGCTGGTCCCGGATAACGACCTGATTCTGTCTTTGCTGACGATTCTGCCACTGCTGACGATTTTGACCATGCTATGATAGTTGAAGTTGACGATTCTGCCTTTGCTGAGGCGTCTGCTGTTAACCCCTGTTTTGATTTTGGCCACGCCACTGCCACTGCCCCTGCTGGCCACCACGGTTCCTGTTCCACTGACCACCCTGATTCTTCCCATGCTGACCCGAAGTTTGACCCTGCTGGTCATCTTTGTCCCTCTTTTGACTCCCTTCCGGTTTAGAAGACCGAAAGTCGTCGCTCTATCTCAATATTTTTGGTAGCATTTGCCACAACTGACACATCTGCAAATTTCTTGTTAATAAGATGCTGGCGATACGAATTCGCCACTTAAACTTCTCTGCCTGTTCTGCTGCAGTCCCTGTTGAGGTTCTCGCAAAGCCTGGCAACCTAGTGAATCTCGTCATAAAATCCGTGATGGACTCGTCATCTTTCTGCCGAATAGACAGATATTCTCTGGCATAGGCCTCTTTATTCGCAGCTGGGAAGTACTGCTGATAAAAGACCTCACAAAACTCTGCCCAGCTAAGTGCCTCAGCATAACCATCACCCTTTGTTATTTTCATCGCCTTTCACCACCTCTGTGCATCCCCTTCCAACTTGTAAGCAGCAAGTAACACTCTCTGATTATCTGAGCACCCCAACACATCAAAAATCTTCTCTAGGTGAGCGATCCAATTCTCTGAATCAATTGGAGTCGAAGCTGAACTGAATGACTGTGGTTTCTGCTTCTGGAACCTCTCCAACCATACATACATCGCAACCCCCTGTTGATCATGACCATCTAGATTCCCTTCCACTTCGTTTGCATGCGGACCATTATTTCCCGGATTTCTTTGTTCAGGAATTTCTGGTGGCGGCTGATGGATTGCTTGTACAATCTGTGCCACCAACTAAGGTAAAACCTGATTCACCGCCTGATTCACCAAGGTAGCCAATTGAACGTTAATCTGATCATTAGGTTGCTCATTGGGCTGACCCTCACCTCTTCCCCTATTGTTACCTCGCCTCCCAGCAACTCTAACGGATCTACGAGCCATCTAACAAAGAGATCAACGAATAGATAACAAACGAATTAGAAATAAATTTGAATATAGCTGATATAATAGCTGAACAGAAAATCAAACGGAACAAAAATCTAACCCAGAAGTCTACCCATAACTCACAGGTCAAACCTAAATAGGTTTTCTACAAGAAAGAACCTAAACTCTGATACCAACTCTGTAACATCCCCTTTTCGAAATAGAAAGAGAGGTTACTCAAAACATAACAAAACTGATGAATTTAATAGCAAGGCTCAAAGCCACAAAATAATAGTCTTAATATCTGATAAATACACAAGTCAACCATAATAAATATCAAACTGTCTTAAATCACAATCTAAAATAATCATTACAATTCCGAACAAACTAATGTATCACAACCTAAACATAATATATCTAAATCATTTGGATAAAAGGGAACTCTCGTCACACTTGCCCTTGATTCCCTTGATTACCTGCCGGAAGAAAAATACAACATGAGCCAAATACCCAGTACGGATATAGAATACAAATAATGAACCGAAATAACTAACTCAATTAGATGAAATGAAACGAACAAAACTAACACAACGAAATGATAGGCTGAATCAAATGGCTGGGTGTTATTTCATACCTAGCTCAAAATAAATAGTAATATATCTTGTCACACAGGCAAGTCAAATAATGCCACACAGACAATCAAAATAATGCCACACAGGCAATCACACATCGGACTGCGCAATCCAGATGCATGCAAAATCGGAAGGTGTGTTGGCACAAACATCACCACTCCGCAGAACAGAACAGAACAGAAAACTAAGGTCAATCACACCGCCACGGAGGGTGTCATGCATGTGATACCCCCACAGGTGGTTATAGCTAGGTATACCCTACGGTATATTCTAACAAAAATACTATGTCACAACACATGCGACACAATTTCAACACAAAAGGGTTTGTAAGCTTCATAGTCAAATATATATATATATAGTCCGGATCATGTTCGGACTCCCGGACAGGTTTAAAATCCGGATTTTTTGTTTTTGTCTTTTTTTTAAAACAACTAAAAATTCAAGTTCCATAATTTTTTTATTTTTTTTAGTTGTTTAAAAAAAAGCAAAAAAAAGGGGGGTATATATATATATATACTACTTACAAAAAGCATATATATATACTTACAGAATGCATATAGTATATATGTATATAAATACATATCAGAAATCCAAGTAAAACATGGTGCACAATTTACAGATTCGGTCAAACTTGCGGCACTTCACTGAATTAATTACTAGCAAATTATAATCTCATGATACAATTATAAATACCTTAAAAGAATTCACTCCCTCTTCCTCAAGCAAACAATCTTTCGAGTATTCAATTGCTCTTTGCAGCCGTTGTTTTGTGTTTTTCGTTTTTACTAGAAGAATAAAATAGCGTATAATGTTTAGGGTTCAAGTTTTTTGTTATTCATATTTATTTATATTATTAATTTACCAATTTTAATAGGATTTTAATATTATTCAAATATAAATTAAACCCAATTAGTTTTAAGGCCTAATTTTATCAACTTAATTTATTCATCATTTATTAATACATTAGCTAGCCCACATAAATTAAATGACTATTTGACCCAAAGAAAAAACAAAGTCCAATTAAATTATTTTAAAAATATATATATAATTTTAAATGTTATTTATTTATTTTTATTTTTTACTGGGTATTACAACCACAGTACGAAGTGAGGGTCATGACATAAATTATGAAGTCAAAGTAACGAGAGTTAAATTTTCCCACCTCTTTCCGGAGTTGGAGGACTCCGAAAAAGCTATCAAATTGACATAATCAATCTGCAATTACTAAAGTGGTCTTACCCTTCCAAAATTCCTTGCTGATTTTTAATTTATGCTTTGTACTTTGATTTCTACTTCTTTATATTATTAAAAGACCATAACTCCTAGGCAAGTGCATGAGATAACTCATTATGGATATACGCAATATCATAGCAACTAATAATATTGACTGAGCCTCTTTTTATAAACAGGAACTACCATTCGTACTGCCATAAATTCTGCAGTTGATAAAGGCACAGAAATTGTTTATCTTGAGAACCCTGATAGTGAATATGTGAAGTATAGCAACTTCACCTATGCCATTGTTGTTATTGGGGAGCACCCTTACACTGAGACTGCTGGGGATAGCACAAACCTTACAATGGCAGATCCTGGTCCAAATGCCATCAACAATGTGTGCAGGGAAGTCAAGTGTGTTGTTGTTGTTATATCTGGAAGACCGATTGTGATTGAACCATATATCTCGTTAATTGATGCATTGGTAGCAGCCTGGTTACCTGGCACTGAAGGTCAAGGAGTCACTGATGTTCTCTATGGGGACTATGAATTTACTGGAAAACTTTCACGAACTTGGTTTAAAACTGTTGACCAACTCCCAATGAACATTGGGGATTCACAGTACGATCCACTCTTCCCCTTTGGATTTGGACTCACAACCAAATCGGTGGTGGCAAGGTAAGAAGTTCATCAACTAAAAAGAAAGTCTAGTAATTTTATGATTATATATTTTGGCATACGCATATATATGATGCTTATTAAGTTTCAGGTCTATTTTATTGACCACTTTTGTTGCACTTGTTCATCTCTTCCTACTGCTTTTTTACCCCCATTTCTTCTGTTTTGTGCAGTGATGCAAGTGGTTTTTAGGTTACCCTTAGAATGAATTTAATTTTGTTTTTGGTTGGCAATTGTTCAAGTCCTTGACTTGCATTTTGTACAAGTTTATTCCCCAATATTATACTCCCTCTAGTCCAAAATATAAGATCAGCTTACTGAAAATATAAAAATTAAGGAATAGCTTGTCCTCTGGAGAAATGCATCAGTCACTTGCATATTTATACTTTTAAAATTGGTTTTGATAATTCATTTTTGCCCAAAACTAAAAATTATTTTGATCTTATGTTTTGGAACAGAGGAAGTATGTGTCTTCTATTCTTGCAAAAAGACATCAGTAAATTCTTCTCTCTTTGTCATTAACGCCTACTATCCTTGATTATGTAATATTTCGTTTCTGGTCACCTTGTTAGCATTGAAAGTTGGCACTAGTGGGTTTTGTTATCCCATTTAAATGCTTGAATGAACAAAATGGTGGACTTGTGTAGGGCCGTTGGGTAGATCCAAGTAGGCAGAGGTATTTTACAGGAATTTGCTATTGTTGATAGTTGATCAGTGTCTGTTTTTACTTTTTAAGTGGCCTCTTTATTTTAGAGCTTTGATTAGTGCAATGGACACCATTCAAGGTTGATGTTGTTTTTTACAGGTCAATCTCGGCTGGTGTCGATGGAAGGCCATATGTAGCTATCATTCTGGTTACTTTGTTTATCAGTTTGTATACACCTATACTTTTAACCTAAGATCCTCGTGGAAAGTTCATTGTAGTAAAAGGATTCTTACTTTTGTAGAGTTTTGCTTCATTTATGTTTGACCTTTATTTTTAAAACAATCTAGAAAATGAGATGGTTAAGTTCACATAATAAATGAATAGAAACTTGGTTAGTGTTTGATAAAACTAAGTAATTAAGATCTGAATGGTTAATACATCTTAATAAATTAGATTATCTGAATGAAATAAGCTTTTGAATCTAAAAAATTATTTGATAACTAAAAAATGTAATACATCTGAATGATACTATTTTATCATTTTAACTGTTTGAGTTATTTAAAAATTTTATTTAAATGATCTTAAAATTTGAAATTAAAGTAATACAATATTTATTGATGTTATTTTTGTTTATAAATTTTAAACAAACTATTAATAGGCAACTCTTAAAAGTTAAGATTTGAGTTTCTGTCTTATTATTAAGAGGCAATTTTGTTTTTACTAAATAAGATTTGGCTCTGATCGAATTAGAGGCAGGTGAATTAAGAGACATTCAGACACAAACAAACACCACTTAGACTCCATATGCTGTCTGAAAGTCTAGATAGAAAAGTCCTAGAGTGGGATAGGTTTTTTTTTGTTTTTTGTTTTGTTGATAATATGGGTTTCCCAAATTGTACTGATTTCCACCTTGAAAATAGTTCAATTATTTAGTTAAGAATTAATTAATTGTAGGTTACCATCCCCCCAATTGTTTCAGAAAGTCTAGATAGACGACTCCATGAGCTTACTTTTTTAGCCCCTTAAAAAATAGTTCAACTATTTGGCGCGCTCCCTCATTGTTATGTAGTTTTTCTTGTATTAATAAAGAAATCCACTTGGATTTATGGTACAAAAATGATTTCAAAGATATACAATCATATAAAAAAAACCAGATCTAGGTGGCAAAGAGGCGTCTAAGTGTTTTTCAAGATTTTTTTAGACAGTCTCATTTATTTATTTTTTTATTCAGTATAATTTTTTGAAATTTATATATAAAAAATTATTAAAGAATAATTTTATAAGACTGGACAATTCAGTTCAAGTATCATATAGTTTTAAAATCTTTATTTATTAAATTGATTCGGTGGGGTAAAGATATGATTCAACCTAGGGCCCCAGGTGTCCCGGTACCACCTAGTGCTTAGGTGGGTATTAAACGGTCCCAAGCCAAAATTTTTAGAACACCGTTCAAAAAAGAGTGTATCTTAGGCAAATTTTGATGACTAGAAATGACAATTTGACTTGTTCCCACATTGATTCTCGCCCTGCCTGAATGACAGAATGAGAGGGAGAGGGGGAGGGAGAGGGGGAGCGAATGATATTTACTTCTCCCGTCCCAATTCCTGCACCGCACTCGTTATGAATAGTTATATATTAATTAAATATACATGGGCATATGATTAATTAATTAACTATTTTTCTTGTATGTGTTAACATATGATTTATTTTCATGTATATATTATTGTAAATTTAATTAAAATTAATTTCTTTTAAATAAAAAAACTTGCAAAGTACTAATTCTTGCAATGGTTTATATTCCTGTGACGGTTTAAATTCTTGTGGAGATATAGATGATCATTAAGTTTTAACTCCAATGTAAAATAAGGTGTTTTTGAAAAATATTTATGAAACTGAAAATGAAGATAAGAGGTGTAATCCCCGCCGCGCTCTGCCCACCACATTGCCATTTCTAGATACGACTCTGAGGAAGTGTCAGAATAGGACTATCATATATGGATGTTGGGAGCTAATTAAGCAAGCACAGGATTCAATTCTTTGTAATAGTATAAGAGGGAAAAAAATTTAAATTTATACTTCATAAAGCATTGATTAGATTATATTGCAGTTCATTAAGAAATGAACTTTTACAAAACAATGTATATAGTCAGTTGTTCTTTGGTTCAATAATCCCTCCATATATCTATATCCTAAAGTATAGTTTTAATTTGCCAATGCGTATACTCATTGTGCTTTTGGCACTATAATCCTTCCATTTATGTAAGCTAATTTATTTGGAACACACGTGCATGTGTATTGAAGTGAAAAGATGTGTTCTTAAAAAATAGGAGATTGAAATATCGAGAGGTAAAAATCATGAGTAGCTTCAAGGGTAAAATAGAAAAGTAAAAAAGACTTTAATATTTTGTTAACACCACAAAAAAAAAAAAACTACTAAACTTTCTTTTCGGTTTTATAATATTGGTAGATGATGGAATATAGTTGGGATTTGCCACATCTAGTTACCCGTTTGTTAATGCTCGGATCTTTCTACGCGTCTCTGAATCACCGAAAAGCGCGTCCAATTCTGCACAGAAAACGGGTCAGCACCGAGAGCTTGACGACTTGGGTGTGAGAATTAGTACAGGCCGAACACATGTTAACAATGGAGGTTATTTGTTCTAGTGTCTGGGATGAAATGTGTATGTACCTTTTTTCATGTAATGCTCTGTACTCTTATATTAGTCTCACCGCCTTGCATGCAACCCACCTGCTGATCTCATCTAATTGCATGCAATTCATATCAAATCACTGTTCCTTACTAACTCAGGATTATGCCAAATCCTCATTAATTAAGGTGTTGGATCCATAGTCCCACACCTGTCCATCTCAATAATCTTCAGCCCAAGCCCACATATATAATCTCATTTAAATAATGACCCAACACTCCAAAGGCCCAAATAAGTATGGCCCAATAAGCACAAATAATTATGGCCCAAGCCCCCCAGTTTTTTATCAAACAAAATGTTTAATGGAAGAGTATATAAAAATGGTCCCATTACCAAGGGAGTCCAACCAAGGCCCAACATAGCCCAACATTTAGACAACCCAAAATCGGACGCCAACTCTTCAAATTCATCACAATCTTCATTAAATGTGCCGCCCTCGAGTTTCAGAAACAACTGAAAAGACATCACTATAAAAACCGATTAGACGATTTCAGCTGCTCATTTGAATTTCAAAGTGCTCTTGCTTCCTCTTACCTCCAGCTCTCTCTTTGCAATCTGTCAACAATGACTTCTTAAAACCCAGATAACACCACTCCCATTTCTGTAACCCCTATGGCTTACATTCCGGCTGCTCAAAACCCCACCAATGTCGTACCAGAGGCAAACCCCAAATCTACCCCATCATCCTGCAAAAATCCTCCACCTACCAACACTCAAAACCCTTCTCTTGAATTCCAGAATAAAGAACAATACCCCCATGCCAATACCCCTTCTGAAATTACAGAGGATGATATTTGTATCATCCGAGAACGCTACTAGATTCCAGACACTCACCACCTAAGAGTGCCCACCCCCACCGATCATATGTACCACCGTCTCGAAGGTGGGACTGCTATGCACCTCACCCTCCTGGAAAAAGGGGTTCACCTTCCCCTTCATGCCTTCATCATCACCTTTCTAGGGTTTGTGGGTGTTAGATTTGCCCAACTGGTGCCTAATTCCTATATCCATATCCTCGCTTTCATCGCCTTCTGCCACGAGATAAGGATTCCACCCTCTATCGACTTCTTTTTCTCTCTCTCTTCACAGCCGACAATTCTCGTGAACGGGGTTTTAAGATGCTGAGTAAGCAATCCCCAACACCCAATGCCAAATTCGAGAAGCGCCCCCTGATGGACACTCCTTCAAGCAACAAAGGGTGGCATAAGGAGTGGTTCTTTGTCACAGGACTTGAAATCTCTTATGTCCCTGACAGGACTACTGCCAAACGCCTTTCTACAGACTTCGGCAACATCTCAGACGACTGCGTGATAGAGATGACGAAGCTTCTGGAGAAACTTCCCATGAAAGAATAGAGCTTCAGACTTTTGAGCAAGCAAGCTTGGTTGTATGACCATAAATGTAAGTCCCGAACTTAATACTTATACAATTTTTCAAATTTTCTTTAGTAATTGTTCTGAAACATCCTTCATTTTTTATAGTATCCCACATCAAACCTACTTCCATCGACCGAAAAGAACTAGAAAAATTCCTTTCTGCTAACCCAACCCAATCTCATATCGAATCTCAAAATACTGAGCCCCAATCCACTGAACCTCAATCCTCCGAACCCCAAACTACCGAACCCCAAACCACCGAACCAACCCCTACCGAAGAGATGAGCCAACCTCGCCAAAAGAAAAAGCTGCCCGAAAACCGAAACATGTTCCTATCCCCACACTTAACGAAAGTCTCTTTGATATGCCCATCGCCGAATGCACTCAATTCCTTAGCACAAAAAAGAAACGAGCCAAAATTACCCCTCTTTCTACCGAAGAACTAAGAGTACCTCCTCCTGAAATTAGCCAACCTCCAATCATTCCAGTTGAAATTAATGAACCCGAAGATGAACAAGCCGAACCCAGCTCTCCCCTTGTCAGGAAAAGAAAACATTCTTCAGACAACCATCCAATCCTTACATCCGAACCCCCAACACCAACACACACCCCACCCCCAACCGAACAACCAATACTTTCTCCACAACGACCATCTTCTTCCAACACCAAGCCCGAAGTCGTACACTCGTCCACCTTATGGCCAGACCTAAATGAAAACTTCCCTCTACACCTTTACAACGCCTTCGTACTCGACACTAACAACCATCGCTTTGGAAACAACTCCATTTCTGACCTAATCGAGGCTGGCATGACTCACCAAGCCAGAGTAAGTCAATTATTACTTAACAATTTTTATGCACAAATATCTTTTTGAAACTTTTTGCTTAACTCTGAACAACTGCAGGCAAATGGAATTTTTGAGCGACTCCACTTAAGATACAAAGAGATTAAAGTCGAAGAGGATACTGCCCGAAAAGAAAATACCATTCTGAAGTCTGATTTGGCGAGGGAAAGAAGTCTGCATGGAAATACCCTCTTCAATTCCGAATGGCTCAGAAAAGATCTTGACAAACTAAAAGACCAACTAGCTTCAGCTGAAGCCCTCCAACAAACAACCGCCGAACAAAATCGAGAACTATAACTGAAGAACGAAGTACTGACCTGAAACAACAGAGGCTTGACCAAAGAAATCAACGAGACTAAAATCTCTGAAGAATGACATCTCGAACTTCGGTGTAAAGTTGAAAAAGAACTCTGAGAACTTAGAAGCCTCGACCCCCACTCACCGAATAACTCGGTAAAGAAATACAAACTGAATACCGCATGTCGCCTGAACTAACAAATGAAATAGTTAAGATGTATGCTGAAGGCTACAAAACAGCTCGAAGCAAAGGCAAAGCGAAGCTCGCCGCTGCCTCTCTGAACCCATTACTCCTTGATTCTTCTGAACACCTCAACCTTAGCTTTAAACTTGTAAAAAAAACTATCAACATTTTGTAATTACTTTTTTATTTTTAATGAAATATGATTAACTTCTTCTCTTTTTTACTTCTTTTAAATTTACTTTACACTGTTATTCAAACAATATACAATCTGAACCCAACACTTCAAATAATAAACAATCTGAACTCAATATTTCAAATAAAATCAAGGAATAATGTAAAGTGACATTTATTTATTACCGAAGTGTGAAACAGATCTTTAAAATCCAATTCGCCATCTATAGGACGAATAGATTATGTTTACCATCTTTAGGATAAACAAATTCAACCGAACCTCCCAACAAACTTGTTTGCCATCTTGAGGACGAACATGTCTTGTTCACCATCTATTGGATGAACATGTTTTGTTCACCATCTCTAGGATGAATAGACCACCGAACCTCCAGAAAATCCAGTTCGCCATCTTTAGAACGACGTCGACATCGGGATTTTTATTTGTCCCTTTTCTATTTTTGTCTTTTGGTGTTCTATTGTTAGGTGAGATTTGTTTGAAAAAATAAGTTGTTAAAAGGTCTGACATATATATGTCGACGATTGGACTGTAAGAGTCGCTAGTTGGTATTTTTAAATGGTTGCACCAACTTAACCGAGAAAAGGTTTGCACATTGCACTACTAGAAAATCGATCTATAGCAACGGGATTTAGCGACGGTTAGGGCTGAACCGTCGCAATAGATGTATATAGCGACACTCACAGTCTGACCGTCGGTATAGGACCCTGAAGGTAGTCTATTCCGAGGGTCACAATTTGGCGGTTGGTTTAGGAATTTTTTTTTAGGATTTTAACAAGGGTCATAAGGGAGGCGTAGATAATAACGAGGGTTACAAATCTCTCCTGTTCTTTCCTCCAAATCGACAAATCTCAATCAGTCGACAAATCAGTCGATAATAACGGGCGTTTTATCAGTCACAAATCTCTCCTGTTCTTTCCCCCAAATCGACATCTCAATCAGTCGATTAACATCTTAGTAACTCGATCAACATCTTCAGCATTCTCACTCCATCTCAGTTATTCTGCATCTCAGTCACTCTGCATCTCGTGTCTGCCGGACTTCGTCGGACTTTGTCTCACTCTATCTCTCCGTCCGGCTTGAAACTGGCTGTTTGAGCAAGTATAATTTCCATCTTTACGTTTTCAATTTTATTTACCCCTTAGTTGTTTTGATTTCCTCTATTTCTCTCCTCCCTCTAACAAGCCCTAAATTTTCTAATTTTGGGACACCCTTCTGTGGGGTGTTTTGTGAGCCACTGTGGTTCGAGTTCAATGTCATATTCATATGACATTGGTAGCAGCTACCAATTAAATGTATTAACAATTATAATTTGCTGGTAAATAGATGAAGAGGTTAATGTGATGTTGAATGTTGAATGAGATGTCTAGTTGCATTTGGAGTGTAGCTAGGTAGGTGTTGGGAGAAAGTCAAGCAAGTAGACCTCCAACTAAGTAAACTTGGTGGTGGAGTGCGGAGTCCATGAGGCTATTAGGTGGAAGAAGTACTGTTATGGGTGCTTGCATAAATGCTTTATGAAGAAAATGTGTAGAGGTATAAATTGGCCAGGGAAAAAAAATGCAGTGAGAGAGGCTCGAGCCAAGGTTTATAAGGACATGTACCTAAAACTTGACACGGATAAAACGATGTCTGCAAGCTAAGATAAGGGACATGATAAGTAGAGACCTAACACACATTAGATGCATTAGAAAAGAGAATCAAAAACTCCTTGTAAGAGATGATGACTTTTAACTTTTACGAAAATGTGCAGTTACTTTAATAAGCTTTTTAGCGGTGAGACTGAAGGAATTGAGGAAGAACTGGATTGTGTTTATCTATCCTCGTGTGAAAACGGATTAGTCTGCCGAGTCTGGCTTGTTAAGGCATTTGTTTCTTCATGAAACTTGGTTATGTTGCCAATGAACCATGAACTGATGATCTCTTTGCGGAGAAGTGATAATGAAGTAATTCCTTCACTATCAACATATTGTCTGTCATTATAAAGTAGTAGGCAGGTATAACAACATATTGTCTGTCATTTTGGTGGTATTATCTGTTAAGGGGGCTGACTTTGTTTGTTGTAAAACTGTTATTTAATAGTAGTAGTAGAACTACCCACTTTAAAGGTACGAGGAGCACTCAAATAGCTAGCATGGCCTAAAAAATTATACAAGTTAGAAATCAAGCAACATCAAAGTCATCTAGTAGTTGGTAAAAAATTATACAAGTAACTAAATTTCTCGTAAGGTTTCTAAGGATTCTTGGCCTGCGGGGTGATTAATTAAGACTAGGAAGTTCTGCTTTTATAAAGGGCTAAATTCTGATTCTATATACGATATATGAAAGTGGGTGAAAAGGGTCGAGTAACAAAATCTTGTACTTGTTTTAGTTGTATACTTAATTGCCCTAAAAACTTGCTATTTTAACAAGCCCTAAATCTTAACAAGCCCAAAGTTTTGAAGAGAACAGGTGTCTCTGCCCGTGGTGGTACTATTTTATGGGGTCTACATAAAAGTAAATCTAACACCAAATGTTAGTTTGAAATCTATAGCTTGCTAGTGATTTAGTACTTGTTTTAGTATATTTCTCTCTATTATCTTTAATCAACCTAGGTGGTGGGAAGGGGACTTGGCATAAATCTTACATACACCTTTTTTGTTTTGTTTTAGTGAACTGGGAGTTTGGTTGGTGTTCAAGGTAATTAATTATGATAATTAATTATCATAGATTTCTATACGCAATATCATTCTGATGGTTGTTCAATTTTATTTAGGGACATAATATTATGGATAAGATGTAGATGGAATTACTAAGATATTCTAGAGAATATCATGCAGGCATAGAGAGATTTCTGGACTTTGGTTTCGAAAAAGTGGGCATGGTAACAGGAAGAATTCCTTGTCCATGTAAGAATTGTGTAAATGGCCGATACCAGATTCGAGCTGTTATTCGTGAACATTTGATTTGTGATGGATTTATGTTTGGCTACACGAATTGGGTGCATCAAGGGGAAGATGTGATTGTCAGGAATGTGAGTAATGATGATGTTCACGACGAACCATCACAATCCGAAGATGATCATCGTATGCCTGAGATGGTAAATGATATATTTAGGGATCACGGTGTGGAATCATCAGCTGAAGCTATAAAATACCAAAAGTACATGTCAGAGGCCAATCAACCATTATATCCTGGATGTGAAATTGAGGCTGTCCTTTCATTCATTGTATGGCTTTTAAATCATAAAAATGTTAGCAAATGGACTGACGTGTCCTTTGACGGTTTGCTCCGTAAGTTCAAGTCATCATTTCCATCATTTGCAAACTTGCCTGATAATTTTTATGAAATGAAGAAAATGGTTGGAAATCTAGGGTTTGGTTATAAGAAGATTGATGCATGCGAGAATGATTGTATGCTCTTTTGGAGGGAGAATGAAAAATTAGAGTCTTGTATAGTTTGTAAATCATTGAGATGGAAGCAGACTGAGATGGTTATACCAGAGAATGCACAAATAGATACAAATACTAAGAGGAGCAAAGTAGCTATGAAGCAATTACGTTATTTACTGTTAATTCTGAGATTACATAGGCTATTTATGTCTGTAGAAACTGCAAAATACATGACATGGTATCATGTAAAGCGGGGGAAAGATGGAGTGAATCGTCATCCAACTGACTCTGCAGCTTGGAAGCATTTGGATACAATGTACCCTACATTCTCTCAATAATATCGAAATGTAAGACTCGGACTGTCCACTGATGGCATGAGTCCCTTTACCCATGGGTGGTGTAGTATATGGCCAGTGACACTTGTTGTTTATAACTAACAACGTGATAGTGATAATTAATTTGTAGAATCATTACACAGAAGGAGATAATGGTGATATTAGTGGATCAAATAATCCTATAGAGGACCTGTGACATGTCTTGTGCAGCTGAAAATTTGTTAGAAGTAACACTATTTTGGCTGAAAATTTGTTATTGATGTGATACTGAAAATATGTTAAATGTGCTACTGGTTATGTACTATTTTGATACATAGTAACAATATTTTGGATGGTTATGTATATTTAGATGATATTATACATTAATAGACTTTATTTGTTTTGTTCTTTTAGTTGTAAATGTTATATTCAGATTGGATGGTTGAATGTAGTTATGCTTCTTAACAGTTAAAATAAATAAGAAATATTGTATAATTCTTTAAAAAGTTGGAAAAGATATAGTGACGGCTAGGACCGTAGCTAAAAACAAAATTTTTGGCGCCAAAACACATATAGCGACGACCACGATCGTCGTAATACTTCTGACATTTGCACCAAATCTCACCTATAGCGACGACCATGACCGTTGCAATAGACCTCACATTCGCGCCAAATCTCAGCTACAGACAGTAGACCTCAAATTCGCGCCAAATTTCACCTATAGCGACGGTCGCTGACCGTCACAGTAGATCTTAGCCATTCGCGCCAAATCTTCTGTAGCGATGGTCATGACCGTCGCTATATCAATTTTCTGACCGTCGGTAAAAAGCTTCAAGCGCGTTTTTGTGGAGTTTTCTGGCGACGGTCCGACCATCGCTATAGGTTTCTACGACGACTTCTATAGCGACGGTCGCCGACCGTCGCTATAGCTAGATTTTCTAGTAGTGTTGATCGCGTGATGTAACACTGTTAAACTGGTCTGTGAAACCGAGATTCGTTAGGGTTCGGGGGCTTGATTATGCAGAGGGAAGGTGTTAGGCACCCCCCGACATCCGTGTTACCACGGTGACCGCCACTTTTCAATTACACTGTTATATGAATGTGTGTGTGTGTGGGTCAATGTGTAATTATTTAAAAGTAGTGTTATGTCTCGTTCGCACTTATATACAAATGGTTTGAATTTTGTATAAAAGTTCAGTTTTAACAAGATATAGCAGTGATGTTTTGTAAAAGAGATTTTTCAAACCCTTATGCTCAATAGTAATTGAGGCCTTTGATACTTCCATTTTATTAAGTGTTCGACTTGATTGCTTTTATTTTTGAGATGCGAAGCATCTTCGAGAAAATAATGTACATAGCAGTGCCGAACTCCTTATGAGCATGACAGCCATCTAAGGAAATTCAAACACCGTGAATAGTTTACAAGCTGATTACAGCTGAAAATGTCCATCACGGGAACCAAATCTAGATTCAAAAGATTGAATATGTGATCACATGATTCCTAGGCTCAGATGATGCCACAACTTGTATGAAAGCTGTAAGCAGTTATATATATAAAAGCTGTAAATATATATATATACAGGCGATCAACCACCATGAAGCGAACTTCATGGGAGACTGGAAATGTAAATATATAAAAAAAGTAAATATATATATAAAGACAATCAACCACCACGAAGTAACTCCATGGGGAATTGAAAAAATAAATAAAGCAGTAAAGACAATCAACCGCCACGAAGTAAACTCCAGGCGGGACGAAATGTAAAGAAAGTAGTAAAAGGCCACGAAGTAAACTCCAGGCCTGACAGAAATATAAATATATATATATATATATTATTATTACCATCAAACTCTATTTAATATATAAAAGCGGTAAACACACTGGATATTATATCCAGGCTCAATCAAACAGAGTTTGATGGTAATAATATATATATATATAAGTATCTATATATATATATAAGCAGTAAATGCACCAGATATAAATCCCGGCTCATCGAACAGAGTTCGACCACATTTTATATATAAGTATATATATAAAAGCAATAAACTCTCTGGATATGAATCCAGGCTCATCGAACAGAGTTCGACCACAGTTTATATATAAGTATATATATATATATATAAGTATATATATATATATATATAAGTATATATATATATATATATATATATATATATATATATATATATATATATATATATATATATATATATATATATATATATATATATATATATATATATATAAAAGCAATAAACGCTCCGGACGTGAGTCCAGGCTCAATCGAGGCATAACTCGATAATGTTAGTCCATATATATACATATAAATATATATACAAAAATAAATAAAAAGCCACGGACCGAAGTCCGGGTATACACATGCAACACGACTCTCAACGTGAAGAACGGTGTGTGCACAGTTGTGGAGAAAGGCTTTAAGAAATATAAGAAGGCTTACAGTGGATTGCCAAAGTAGACTTCAATAGCTTTAAATGGATGAACACTCGGCTCCCACCAGTAAAACATAGCAAAGTATAAGCTTACAAGTGTTTGAAATGAGAAAACACTCAGTTTATAGTGTGTATAGAGCAAATTGGACAGGGCTTCCTTGTTTTTCTTTTCCTTTTCAAATGGCCACCCCAAGCCCTCTATTTATAGAGGGGGAGCCGCAGGTGTTCCTGCGGCTGCCCGGGGTGCCCTGGGCTCCTGCGGGTCTCGCCGTCTCAAAGTACGTGGATGTATGCAATGTGTTGTCCGCTCGAACTTTCAGAACTTCAATCTAGGCATCCGATTGAGGTGTATAAAACCTTTTTCGGAGTGTTGTTGTCAAGAGCTACACAATGAAATGAGATTAGAGGTTTAACGAAGTCAGGAAGATGGGACCATGCCCTTGGTCTTCAAGCTTTAAATTCTATCTGGTGTGCTGTCCTATGTAGTATTCACTCGGGATTGGAGCTATTGGTTCTTGTAGGACACTGCGTTGTAGAATGTATGTAGAAATGTGTTGAGACGACTCACATGTGAGATCGAGGTGGCAAAATGATGATTTTGCCCGTCATCGGGGTTATCTTCGGTTTGGGTTGATATAACAGTTGTTGCTCCGGGTTATCTCTGAGGTTGGGCTACTGCAAGTGCTGAATGTCCTCAGGATTGTCTCTGAGGTGTGCTTAACCTTCCGGGGTTGTCTCCGGATTTGAAACTGAGTGCCTCAGGGTTTTCTCCGAGGTTGAAGCTGACTGCAAGGGTTGAAACCAGCATCTCCGGGGTTATCTCTGGAACTACAACTGCACTCCTCGGGGTTATCTCTGAGGTTGAAATTGAACATCCCAGGGTTATCTCCAGGACTGGAAGTGAGTATCTCGGGGTTATCTCCGAGATGGAAATGACTTCTTCGGTGTTATTTTCGGAACTACAACTGTATTCCTTAGGGTTATCTCCGAGGTAAAATTGAAACTCCCGAGATTATCTTTGGGACTGCAACTGGATATCTCGGGGTTGTCTCTGAAATGGAAAATTGAGGATTCCAGGGTTGTCTCCGGAATTGAACTGATTTGACCTCCAGGGTTATCTCTGGAAGACAATTCTGCCCTCCTGCAAGGTTAGTAACAGGAATGCAAAATTTTGAGTGTCTACAGATGCCCCTATTTATCATATTCATGCAATGCAATGACATGGATAGGATAAAGAATACTAGACACTTGAAATGTGACAAGATAATTATAATGTAATGTACTGCAACATGATGCAAATGTATGGTGCATGTGGTTTATACTGCAACATGATGCAAATGTATCTCACATGTACAAGAGACTCTGGGGAATAGAGCTTTGTCTGTTGAAGATGTGTATAACATATCCCATCATCGGCCCTCCCCGATGAGGATGTTTTTCCCTGGTTTGTATCGCCAGATCTTTCCAATGTCCTGTCGGAGTTACTGCCAATAGTTTGTGTTGCCAAGGTTGCCTGACTCTCACTGAAATGTATATCAATGGATCAGGTTCCTATTGGGAATGATGTCAAGGTTGCTAGACCTTTGTTAACGTGTGCATCAACGTATGATATCCCTGCTGGGAATAACGTCAAGGCTACTTGACCTTCGTTGACATGTGCATCAACGGATGAAATCCCTATTGGGGGAGAAGTATTTTGGAGTTATGACCCCGAACTGATGGCATCAGACCCTCGTAAGGTATTGTCGTTCGTATAGGTCCTTTGAGCGTAGATGCTATGAGTGGGCTGTTGAGTGAGCCCATGCCTGTTGATGTGAGAGTCAGGGATCACATTCTTCGGCGATTGTTCCTGATGATATCATTTGCTTTGGTCAACGCTACACGAGATGTAGACCGTATTGGAGAGTATGATTGGGGCTCCTATAAAGGCCTATTTCCTCAGGGGCATGCGCATGCGTTCGCAAGGCTTAACAGAGACTTGGTTAAAATTTTACCCTTTTTTGCTGGTGAGTATTTCTCTTTTGATTTCCCATGTACAAGTTAAGAGTGTTGACTGACAGCAGATGTTTACCTTTGTGTTTGCAGTTTTGGGCCTATGAGAGGCTCCCATGTTTGCGTCCTGTGAGTGTGTTAGGTTTGGAGACCTATCCACGAGGACGATGATGGAATCACTCCATATTGGCAGAGGTTCCTGTAGCTGAGGGTTTCACCCATTGTCGTCTACAGTTGGAGTTGTTGACAGCTGATGTTATCACATGGATTCCCTATTCAGGGGAGCATTTGATCGTTGGATTTAAGGATGGATACCCGACTGATGTCGAGTACGTGATATCTACCCGTAGGATTATTCTCTTCACAGATGGAGGATGGGAGCTCTATTTAGGAGAGCCTGCTATTAGGAGCACTACAGGAGAGATTCGTATGCCGATCTTGCATCCTGCCAGGCGTTATTGGCCTGTATCACAGTCGTCTGTCAGTGATATCCCATTGATGGGTGTTGACGGCTTTACATTGTTAGAGGGTCCATATACATTGGATATGTTCCATCGCTGGTGGTCCCCTTGTACCATCGGAGCCCAGACCGACACCACTCAATTTATGGGGGATATGACTCATTTGACACAGATTGACAGCTTTACCCAGTAGTTGGACCGGGCACATTTTTTCATTCGTCACTTGGGCAGAGATCCTTCAGAGGTAGATACTTTTGATCCTTCTAGCTTAGGCGCTGGCCCCTCATGTGACCCATATGTTTTTGCTGGTGCAAATTCTCCATTATATATGCCTGACATCCCCGTTGATGGAGATCCAGTGACTCAGGAGGAGTTACATCAGGTGGACATGATTGATGATGTAGATATTGACACCATTGTCTTCTTCTGATGTGTATTCTCATTATATATTTTGATAAGTCTCTGTTAGATACTTGGTGGTTGTGCCCCGTTTTCGCTATATCTTTTGATAGGCCTTTGTTAGTCGTTGGGCGTCTGTGCCCCATTTTCCTGTATTTTTAGCTGTACAGAGATGATGTATTAGATGATGATGTACTTAGGAGTGTATGTACTGTTATTCCTTACATCATATTATCATCTATTGTTCATCATGCATGTATCATGTTATGCATATGTATGTATATCCAGAGATATTCAGCATTGACCCTTGGATGGTCTTATGATACGGCCCACACAGATGTCTTCCTTGACAGTTAGCCGCATTGATCACACCCCACCAGTTTTGGTAGCCTCCCGTCTGAGGTCGTGGTATGATAGTTTGTCACCTCCAGACCGGGTGATTGTAGATCATTTATTACAGCATTCCATGACCCTCCTGATGTTCCAAGTTCCTGTGGGCTTTGTGGATGGTATGCTGGAGCATTGGATACCAGAGAGGCAGATTTTCCGATTTAGGACCCAGGAGTTGACTACTACATTAGATGAGTACGAGTGGTTGACGACTTTGCCCTTAGACAGACCTTGCGCTCGGATGGCCATTGGCGATATGAGCTGGCAGTTCATGACCCTCACCGGGTTACAGCGTAGAGTAGTACATGATGAGATTACATCTGGTCATGTGGTGTCCCAGAGTTTTCTGATAGACAGATTTGGCTCACCAGATAGTTATGCACGACATTCTGGGGATTTCACCACGCCGGAGGATCAGTGACATGTAGTCAGAGTAGATGTATTGTTGATGTGTGTATTGTCATACATATAAATGCCACGGTATATGGATGAGCTGGACATTGGCATTATCATGATAGTGAGAGCTCTCAGGGAGGGTCATACCATTGTGCATATGATCGTGAGAGAGACATTAAGATCAACCACGTATTGCTGCACCCATCCTATAGGGGTATTTATAGACAGCTCGATCATGATGTATGTATGGGTCATGTCGCATCTGAGACCGATTGACACCTTCCGACGACATGGATAATGTTTTACCCATGAGATAAGTATGCCTTACTCCTTTCAGCCAGCGAAGTGTACAGACGCTGTATCCTGGTCGGTATTCTTGGCAGGGATCAGAGATCCGTTTGGCATTTTGCCATGTACAGGGCTCAGTTCATCCTACAACTTCATTACTCATGCACCTGGCATGGATTATCTTTCTCTGGCTGGTTTGAGGGGCATGACTACTTACCATCCACTGGCAGTGATGTCACAGTTTGACCAATTTCAGGATTTCCATCCATTTGAGGGAGTACTAGGTCAGCGTTTGGCTTCTCGTCACTTATCAGCAGAGGACAGATCCATGTTGTATGCCTGTTGGGATCAGCGTGAGCTAGCTGCATTTTCTGTTAGTCATCCGGGCTGTTCGACAAAGTATTCTGCATGGATGGAGACAGAGACTGCATCGGCTGTGGTTGTATCCACAGTGCTGGGGATTAGTTCTGATGGTGAAAAGCCCATGGAGGACATTGATTCTCTCAGCGAGAAGGAGCTATTTACTGGGTTGCCAACAACACTTGTTGATTCACCTAGTACTTCTGCAGCTGTGACTCCTTCAGAGTATTTAGCCCAGAGTTTGCATCTGATGACCTTTGAGAGAGATCAGACTAGGGCCTTGATGTTGACAACTCTAGCTGGGAGAGATGCCCTCTATTGGAGAGAGATGATGCTTTGGCTCTTAGAGACACCGCTAATTTTGAGCGGGATGAGACTAGATCATCCAGAGATGCACTAATTATTGAGAGGGATGATGCTATATCTGCCCGGGATGTAGCTGTTACAGATAATACTATAGTGAAATCCCTTATCACTTGCATTATTGCAGAGATGAGCGCATATATTGATGAACATCATGCCATCATGCAGTTGGCTGCGGATCTGTTAGCTCGTGTAGATACCTTTGGGCAGGAGTTTAGAATATTACCTCCTTCTTCCGAGAGGGATGCGATGTTAGACTTAATAGCTCTCATATACACTGATTTGTAGATGGGCTTGTATTTTCCTGCATAGATTAGCTTAGCCATTTTGTCATATACAGTTTGTAAGACCCCAACTTTTATGAATAAAGAATAATTTTCTCGAAATATATTTTTGAATGTTATGGTGTGGATTTGATATAATGTTATAGTTGTGGGTAATATTTACAAATTTTGCAAAGTAAGCAAGTGGTTATTCGATTGGTCGGGCAATATTCGTTTTAACAGGGAATATTCGTACGACGGCACAATCATTGGTGGACCCCACAACAGAAGTATTGTGGTAGTTAGAAAATGACATAATTATATTTTTATAAAAATAACGGCGAAAGTGTTACAGTTAAAACTGTTGAACTACCCGGTAGAAAAAGTACAACAATACGCGTGGTTGCATAGTAGCACACGGTATTGATTATTGATGCTTACGTGAGAAGCCACTTAGTTATGCTCAATTATTTCTACAGTAATTGCTGCATCATATCTCTCATATTATTGATTCAATTATTATCACAGTATCATCTTCATAATATGTTATATTATTAAATCAATATTTGAGACAACAAAGTTATTCATATTATTAAATTGCAATATTGACAATGTCTAGAAGTTCTGTCAAGGAGAGGTTTGGTCACCTAATTACGCGCCAATAAGGAGAAATCCTTATCGGAAAGCCCCCTCTTTCCTGGGAACGACCTGGTTGTTAAATATTGTGAGTTATAATATTAATGATGAATAAATTCGTGTTGATTAAAGATGAATTGATAGTTCCATTGTATTGGAATTATTAGTGTTAGTGGAAATTGACATTTATTTCGATAATAATTGATGTCTAGAGGTTATATTGATCAATCGGGTAATTAATCGGATAATTGAGGAATTTATTGCTCTTAATTCACATGATTATAACTATTTTTTCACATGTGTGTACTATTGATTCACATTCTTGTACTATTAGGGGAGGTGGTGCAAGATTGATAATACTTGCATGACTAAGTTAAAAATAGAGTTATAGTTGAAGGTACTATACTGTAATTCGTATTTTCACATGATTATAACTATTGATTCACATTATTGAACTATTGATTCATATTATTTACTATTGAGGGAGGTGGTGCAAGTTTGATAATACTTGCAGGACTAAATGAAAAGTGAAGGAAGAGAGGAAGGTATTATTCTGTAATATTTCGAGCCCTAAAATGTGCAATTATCAAAACTATATTTTTCTATAAATAGAAGCTCATTCTTCCTTCATTTCTCACCAATTCACTAAAGCTATAGAGCAATTATTATAGAGAAAAATTATAGAGAGAAAGAAGAAGAGAAGTCTGCTACCTCACTATTCCAGTATCCAATTTTTTCTAAGGTAAGGGGTATTATTCTTTCGTATTCATGAAAAGAGTAATTTTCTTTCAATACTCGTACGAGTTGTTATTCCATTCTTTATTATTATATTGGAATAACCTGTTTATGCGAAGTACTGCATACATGGTGAAATTCTTTTGTTATTTTATTCTTTATTATTCTGTTGGAATAACCTGTCTGTGCTGTCTATCGTATGCCTGGTGAATTCTGTTGTTGTTCCATTCTTTATTATTCTATTGGAATATCCTGTCTATGCGGATTACGCATGACCTGGTTCCATTCTTTATTATTATGTTGGAATATCCCATCTGTGCGGGTTACGCATGGCCTGGTTCCATTCTTTATTATTCTGTTGGAATAACCTGTCTGTGCGGATTACGCACGCCTGGTGAATTCTTATGTTATTCCATTCTTTATTATTCTGTTGGAATAACCTGTGTGTGCGGATTACGCACGCCTGGTGAATTCTTCTGTTATTCCATTCTTTATTATTCTGTTGGAATAACCTGTTTATGTGGATGTTCGCATGCATGGTGAATGATCCTTCGTATTCATTCCTTATTAAATTATGAAAATGATCTGTCTACGTGGATTACCGTATGGCTGGCAAAAATCCATTTACAGTTTCATATATTCTATTATACTCAGTTGGTTAAAGTTTTGTCTTCTATACTCCATGAAATTAGTGGAATATCCTTGATATTTGCGCTTCATCCAGTATCTTTTCATGAAAATATTCTTCTGAGCATTCTTGAATTTTACTCCACAAAGAAGTATCATGTTGACAATTTGGACGTTATTGATTTCTGGATAAATTAAAATTATAAATATTTAAAATTTATCCTTGAACTTGCTTTATTGAAATATTATGTCATTGTCATCATCCTCATGCTTATATTGTGATGAAAGTCATCTTTGGCTTACGTGCATAGATGGACTTGGTATGATTATAATCATGACTGTAATGTGACGAATGATGTGGTAAAAGTCCTCATTGGCCTGTAGTTCATTGATGGGCAGTTGTTGGTGTGATTATGACCAGGGATTATTCGGTATAGTCATGACCATTGATGATTACATAAATATCCTTGGCCGTGATGCAGGGATGATTCGATTTTATTTATTAAGATGAGTCTCAGCGATAAAGTTGATGAAAAACTTTTTAAATCATAGAAAATAATAGATTTTATGCTCTACTTGACTCTTCTAATGGATTGCTTGTTCCATCGCAGTTAAACTTGTTGTCTATTATATTCTATCAATTTAACATTGTTGAAGGCTAATGATAATTTATTCTGCATTATCTTAGTCATAATATTTCTTACTGGGCTAGTTGAGCTCACCCTTTCTTTCACTGTTCTCTTCAGGAAATGAAAACGTAGCCGGGACTAGTCGAGGGACGGAGTGACGGTCCAGATGATAACATTAGTAGTTCTCACTATTCTGTTAAATAGTGTGACAATAAATATAATGAGGACTCCTTTGATTGTGGATATTGTCTAGATGACAATATTCTTATTAAAACTCTTAGATTATGTTTTATCATATTTTACACGACTGTTGTATAATTAAGTTGTATTTAAATTTTGTACCATGTATTTGTACCTATTTTGGGGGCGTTACAGTTGTTATCAAAGCTTAGGGATATGATTCCTGGCTGAGCTGTGAGACAAGAACTAGGAGGGGAGAGACGTGGAATTCATTCGCTAGTATGACCTACCTAAGTTTATTTGATATTTAATTGGCCAGTCAGCGTATAGGGATAATATGTGATATGTTAATTAACCCTTGTTTTATGGCAGTATTTGAAAATGGAATCCGAAAATGTTAAGATAAGCAATGAAGCACATGAGATCGTTGAGTCACCACAGATTAATACCCAGGATAATGTGCAACAGGAAGACAATAATCCTCAGGTAAACAACAACGATCAAATGATGAACGATGGAATGTTCAAAGGTTTTATGCAATTCATGCAACATCAGGCGAGGGCGGCTCCTGTCCAAATTGCAGGTGGAAACACTGACAACTCTCGGACGGTCACCGCTAAGCAGTTCAAGGAGCTGGGACCATCATATTTTTTTGGAGAGCCAAAACCACTTAAGGCGGAGACATGGATAAAGTAGATCAACAAGATATTTGATGTCTTGGGATGCTCCGAGGAGCAAAAGGTTCCCTTTGCCACCTTCATGTTGCGAACAAAGGCAGATTACTGGTGGGAATCTGTAAAGCGTACTCAACCTGCCGCACTGAATATGTCTTGGGAGAAGTTCTAAGAACTGTTCAACGACAAGTACTTTCTTGAAAGTATTTGTCACATGAAGGAGGTAGAGTTCATCAAACTTGAGCAAAACAATATGACCGTGGCGCAGTACAAAGCTAAGTTTGCCGAGTTTCTCAGTTTGCGTCCCACTTGGTTGATAATGAGGAGAGAATGACGCGGATGTTTCTAAGAGGTTTGAAACCCGAGATACGTCAATACCTAATTTCTCATAAACTGTGTTTGTATTCAGATGTTGTGAATAGGGCTCAGTTTTTGGAGCACGATAATGAGTAAACCCAACCAAGAGAGTGAAATCGACAAGTCGATAACACCAGCGGTAGCAGTCATCGAAGCAGTGACAACAAGCGTGGAGGGAATCAACATGCCAGAAATGGTAATCATTTCGGTGGTAATCATGGCTATGACAATAAGAGTGGACATTTCAAGAAGAGGAGATTCAACAATGATGAAAAGACGACAGCACCAACACCTGTTGTTAAGGAAGGAGAACGACCGCCGGTCGTATGTTACAAATATGGAGGGGAAGGACACATCAGTCTAAACTGCGCGATGCAGTCCAAAGTATGTTACAATTATGGAAAATAAGGTCACGTAGCCCAATTTTGTCGTGCACCAAAGTCAAGTCCAGCTGTAATGGAGGTATCAAAGGGTGTCCAAGACAAGATAAAACCGGTAGTTCAAGGGAGAGCGTTTTTCGTAACCTCCCAAAAAGTAAGAAATCTGAACGAGGTGATCACGGGTAAGCTAATCATAAACTTTAGTGAAGTTTATACTTTATTTGATACCGGTTCTACCCATTCTTTCATTTTTCCTACTCGCGCTCAACGTTCAAATTTGACTCCAGAGAAATTAGACTTTGACTTATCTGTTGAAACTCTGTTGGGAGAAGCCTTCATTACATCCACTGTTTATAAGTCATGTTTGATTTAAATCGATAACTGCACGTTACCTGTCGATCTTATTTCCTTGAAAATACTTGCATTTGATGTGATTTTAGGGATTGATTGGTTAACTACTCATCATGCTAAAATTGATTGTTTTTGTAAGGTTGTTAGCTTTCATATTCCTAACCAAACTATTATGCGAAATCAAGCAACCAAACCACTAAAATCAATCACTGTCATATCAAGTCATAAAGCTATTTGTTTATTGAAAAATGGATGTCAAGCTTTCTTAGCCCATGTCAAGGATTTAAATAAAAATACGTCAGATTTGAATGATATTTCTATTGTTAATAAATTTCCTAACGTATTCCCTGAAGAACTTACTGGCCTACCCCGAGAGCGTGAAATTGAATTTTGTATCGACCTTGAATCCAGTACAAAACCCATTTCCAAAGCCCCATATCGAATGACTCCTATTGAACTTTAGGAGTTAAAAACCCAACTATAGGAATTGTTAGACATCGATTTCATTCGTCCTAGTATATCTCCTTGGGGTGCTCCTATTCTATTCGTGAAGAAGAAAGATGGAAGTATGTGACTTTGTATTGATTATCGGGAGTTGAATCACGTCACCATCAAAAATAGGTACCCGTTGCCTCGCATTGATGACCTGTTAAACCAGTTGCAAGGAGCCAAATTCCTTTTAAAGATTGATCTTCGTTTCGGATATCATCAGTAGAAGATTAAAACTAATGACATTCCAAAGACTGCTTTCAAAACTCGGTACGGGCATTATGAATTCCTAGTCATGTCTTTTGGATTAACTAATGCTCCTGCTGCCTTTATGGACATGATGAACCGAGTATTCAAGGAATATTTGGATCACTTTATGGTCGTTTTTATTGATGACATCCTCATATACTCCAAAACTCGTGAAGACCATGAGCAACACTTGAGGCTGATACTCCAAAAGCTTCGTGAAAACAAGCTATATGCCAAGTTGAAGAAATGTGAGTTCTGGCTTGAGGAAGTTGCATTCCTTCGGCACATGATATCAAATCATGGAATATCTGTTGACCCAGCGAAGATTGAAGCAATTTAAAGTTGGGAGCAACCAAATTCAGTGACCGAAGTACGTAGCTTTCTCGGCTTAGCTGGTTATTATCGGAGATTCGTGGAAGGATCTTCTCGAATCGCTACTCCATTAACTCAGCTGACTCGAAAAGATACAAAGTTTGGTTGGAGCGAGGAATGTGAGAAGAGTTTTCAAGAACTAAAGAGAAGACTTATTTCAGCACCTATTCTGACAATACCATCTGGCTCGGAGGGATTTGTCATCTACAGTGATGCTTAAGGAAAAGGGTTAGGATGTGTTCTCATGCAACATGGGAAAGTCATAGCCTATGCCTCGCGATAACTCAAAGAATATGAGAGGAATTATCCTACTCATGATCTAAAATTGGCAGCAATCGTTTTTGCGCTTAACATTTGGAGGCATTATCTGTATAGAGAGAAGGTAAAGATCTATACGGATCAAAAAAGCCTCAAATATTTCTTCACTGAAAAGGAACTCAACATGCGACAACGACGATGGCTTGAGTTGTTGAAAGATTATGATCATACCATCCAATACTATCCTGGAAAAGAGAACGTAGTAGCTGACGCATTGAGTAGAAGATCATATGCGGGCACGAGTGCAATATTGTCAACGCAAAGGCCCATTTTGTATGACTTAAAAAGGAATAAAATAGAGTTAAAGACTCCAAGGACCCATGTGATGATGGCGAATATGCGAGTGGAACCGACTTTAATCGATAAAGTTAAAGCTGCTCAACTTACGGACCTAGAGCTGATGCGTATGAAGAAGAGAGTACAAGAAGGTGGTATTTCAGAAGCAAGAATCGATGAAGAAGGAATACTTCGAGTCAACTCCAGACTTTGTGTTCCTAATGATTCTGACTTGAAGTTTAAAATCATGATGGAGGCGCACACCACCGTTTGCAATCCATCCTGGAAGTACCAAAATGTATCGTGATCTTCGATATACATTTTGGTGGAGCAATATGAAGAGAGAGATAGCAGGGTTTATCTCAAGGTGTCTAACTTGTCAACGAGTCAAGGTGGAGCATCAAGTGCCAAAAGGTCCATTGCAACCACTTGAAATTCTAGAATGAAAGTGGGAGCACATTACCATGGATTTCATTACTGGTCTTCCCAGGGTTTCTCAAAGGATAGATGCGATTTGGGTCATTGTTGATAGATTGACTAAGTCTGCTCATTTTTTTTGCTAAATTTTTGTTTGTATATTAACATTGCAAAAAACTTTGGATATTACAATAAAGATCAGAGCATAGTCCCCTTCTCCCGAGGGGGACTAAAAACACCTAGCAACCTAGGAAACAACATACCTAACCTAAATTACATTTTCCTCACAACCCGAGGTTAGGCAAAAGTAACAACTAAGAAAATTAGTTTAAAAGCCAAACATATCATAGGTATACAACAATATCAGCCCAAACCGTGGCCCAAGACCCTCACAGTTAGTCTTCAATGGATCCATTTGTTAACATGTCAAGGACATAAGAGACATCATCAATCCCATCCCACGTGAAGGTAGGCAAAAAGCTGATGTGCCCAAATGAAATCAGCTAGTTAAATTTGAAATTTAAACAACCCAAATGAAATGGGACCCATTAACCAGCTGGAAAAAACACAGTAACGTGACTAGCGGCAACTTTCCTATGATTTTTCTCCCAAATTCCTCTGGCAAAACAGTAGCCCACCGAAAAACCATAAGCACATGGGATTTCGAGTCAAACACAAACACCAGCCAAGAGAGATTTCGAATTGACAAGGAGCCCAGAACGGAATTCATCAATGACTAAAAAAATGCCCAACATATCTATAATAAAGATTTAGCAATAACACAAATTAGATTTGATTAAGAGTTTTGCAACCGAGATGCCCAAAAGCATAACACGGTACCAGATCTAATTTATGGATAAGATGTTCAATAAGCTCGAATAAACTAGATCTGTACACATGGAGGCCTTCTTCCAAGCACAAACCACCAGTACAAAATCATCAAGATCCAAAATCCCATACCTTGAGCCCCTAGTCGATCTTCCATTTAAGATCAGCTTCCAAAACCACAACACACAAAGATCATTACCCCTACTAATCTAACAGAGAAGCCCACGATCTATAGCCCTCGTACTTGGCCCAACATAGACCGGAAAGAAGATTTTTAAGAGGGTTCCAAATTGAGTCACTGAAAAAACTAGAATCAGAACCCAAGCAAGATGAATGAGGCGGACGAGGAAAAGGAAGGTGGTGGGCTGAAATGGAGGAGAAGGGAGGGAGGGGAGAGTGGGTTGGCCGAATGAAGGAGGCGAAGGTTGTGATGAAAGATGGTGGAAGAGGGGGGAGAAATTCTAGAGAGAAGGAAGAGCTTCTCTCTCTAACTTTCCCTACTTGGAACCCTCCACTCGTACTCTAAGTCTGCTCATTTCTTACCGATACGAAAAACTTATACACTTGAACGTCTTGCTAGTATATATATAAACGAGATTTTAAGATTGCATGATATGCCAGTGTCCATAGTTTCTGATCGAGACCCAAGATTCACTTCAAGATTTTGGGTTAATTTGCTTATTGGCACAGATTTACGATTTAGTTCGGCATATCATCCTCAAACGGATGGACAGTCGAAAAGGACTATTTAAACTCTTGAAGATTTATTAAGACGCTGTGTTCTTGACTTCAAGGGAAGTTGGGACAGGTTCTTACCATTGGTGGAGTTTTTCTACAACAATAGTTATCAAGCAAGTATTGACATGGGTCCATTTGAGGCATTGTATGGAAGAAAGTGTCGTTCTCTAGTATGCTGGGATGAGGTGGATGAGGCAACATTGTTGGGACCGGATTTGGTACGTATGACTACGAAAAAGATTCAAACGATCCGACAACGTATAAAAATCTCACAAGATCGACAAAAGAGTTATGTTGATCTTCATCGAAAGGACGTGGAATTCAATATTGGAGATCATGTGTTGTTACGTGTTGCTCTATGGAAAGGAGTTACAAGATTTGGAAAGAGAGGAAAGCTCAATCCTCGATTCATTGGCCCATTTTTAATCCTCAATCGAGCAGGAACTATGACCTATACACTCGTCTTACCGCCAAGTATATCTCGTGTTCATAACGTTTTTCACATATCTATGTTACGTAAATATGTGAAAGACCTGAACCACATTATTAAATTAGAACCAGACGAGATAGAGGAATATTTAATGTATGAAGAGTTACCTGTTAAAATCTTGGATAAGAAGGATTATATTTTACGCTCCAAGGTTATACCTCAAGTCAAAGTTTTGTGGAGAAACCACGATGTGTAAGAAATGACCTGGGAGTTAGAATCTGAGATGAAGTCAAGATATCCTCACCTCTTCGATATACCAGGTACGTACCCTAATTTTTAGGACAAATTTTTATAAGAAAGGGAGGTTGTAAGACCCCAACTTTTATGAATAAAGAATAATTTTCTTAAAATATATTTTTGAATATTAGGGTGTGGATTTGATATAATGTTATAGTTGTGGGTAATATTTACAAATTTTGTAAAGTAAGCAAGTGGTTATATAAAAATCGATTGGTCTGGGAATATTCATTTTAACAGGGAATATTCGTACGACGACACAATCATTGGTGGACCCCACACCGGAAGTATTGTCGTATTTAGAAAATGACAGAATTATCCTTTTATAAAAATAACGGTGAAAGTGTTACCGTTAAAACTGTTGAACTACCCGGTAGTAAAAGTACAGTAATACGCGTGGTTGTATAGTAGTACACGGTATTTATTATTGATGCTTACATGAGAAGTCACTCAGTTATACTCAATTATTGCTATAGTAATTGCTGCATTATATCTCTCATATTATTGATTCAATTATTGTCACAGTATCATCTGCATAATATGATATATTATTAAATTAATAATTAAGACGACAAAGTTATTCATATTATTAAATTGCAATATTGACAATGTCTAGAAGTTCTGTCAAGGAGAGGTTTGGTCACCTAATTGCGCGCCAATAAGGAGAAATCCTTATCGGAAAGCCCCCTCTTTCCTGGGAACGACCTGGTTGTTAAATATTGTGAGTTATAATATTAATGATGAATAGGTTTGTGTTGATTAAAGATGAATTGATAGTTCCATTGTGTTGGAATTATTAGTGTTAGTGGAAATTGACATTTATTTTGATAATAATTGATGTCTAGAGGTTATATTGACCAATCGGGTAATTAATCGGATAAATGAGGAATTGATTTCTATTAATTCACATGATTATAACTATTTGTTAACATGTTCGTGTTATTGATTCACATTCTTGTACTATTAGGGGAGGTGGTGCAAGATTGATAATACTTGCATGACGAAGTTAAAAATGGAGGTATAGTTGAAGGTACTATATTGTAATTCGTATTTTCACATGATTATAACTATTGATTCACATTATTTACTATTAGGGGAGGTGGTGCAAGTTTGATAATACTTGCAGGACTAAATTAAAAATGAAGGAAGAGAGGAAGGTATTATTCTGTAATATTTCGAGCCCTAAAATGTGGAATTATCGAAACTATAATTTTTTATAAATAGAAGCTCATTCTTCCTTCATTTCTCACCAATTCACTAAAGCTATAAAGAAATTATTATAGAGAAAAATTATAGAGAGAAAGAAAAAGAGAAGTCTGCTACCTCATTATTCCAGTATCCAATTTTTTCTAAGGTAAGGGGTAACCACAACACTTGGCGCAACGGTAAGCTTCGACCTGGGGTGAGTCGTAGACCCGGACATCCTGGGATCGAGTCCCGCCTGCCTCAAGTGTGAGAATTCTTTAATTCGAGTGGCCACGGACGGCCAGCGCAAGCCAAAACGGTTGAGTCCGGCCTGAGGGGATTAGTCCGACCGCGGTTGGAAAACCCCACATTATCAAAAAAAAAGGTAAGGGGTATTATTCTTTCGTATTCATGAAGAGAGTTATTTTCTTTCAATACTCGTAAGAGTTGTTATTCCATTCTTTATTATTATGTATGAATAACCTGTCTATGCGAAGTACCGCATACATGGTGAAATTCTTTTGTTATTTCATTCTTTATTATTCTGTTGGAATAACCTGTCTGTGCGGTCTATCGAATGCCTGGTGAATTCTGTTGTTATTCCATTCTTTATTATTCTGTTGGAATATCCTGTTTGTGCGGATTACGCATGACCTGATTCCATTCTTTATTATTATGTTGGAATATCCTATCTGTGTGAGTTACGCATTACCTGGTTCAATTCTTTATTATTCTATTGGAATAACCTGTCTGTACAGATTACACACGCCTGGTGAATTCTTCTGCTATTCCATTCTTTATTATTCTGTTAGAATAACCTGTGTGTGCGGATTACGCACGCCTGGTGAATTCTTCTATTATTCCATTCTTTATTATTCTATTGGAATAACCTATTTATGTGGATTACCGCATGCATGGTGAATGATCCTTCGTATTCATTCCTTATTAAATTGTGAAAATGATCTGTCTACGTGGATTGTCGCATGGCAGACAAAAATCCATTTGTAGTTTCATATATTCTATTATACTCAGTTGGTTAAAGTTTTGTCCAGTATCTTTTCATGGAAATATTATTCTGAGCATTCTTGAATTTTACTCCACAAATAAGTATCATGTTGACAAATTGGACGTTATTGCTTTCTGGATAAATTAAAATTATAAATCTTTAAAATTTATCCTTGAACTTGTGTTATTGAATTATTATGTCATTGTCATCATCCTCATGCTTATATTGTGATGAAAGTCATCTTTGGCTTACGTGCATAGATGGACTTGGTATGATTATGACCAGTGATCTTTTGGTATAATCATGACCGTAATGTGACGAATGATGTGGTAAAAGTCCTCATTGGCCTGTAGTTCATTGATGGACAGTTGTTGGTGTGATTATGACCAGGGATTATTCAGTATAGTCATGACTATTGATGATTACATAAATATCCTTGGTCGTGATATATGGATGATTCGATTTTATTTATTAAGCTGAGTCTCAGCGATAAAGTTGATGAAAAACTTTTTAAATCATAGAAGATAGTAGATTTTATGCTCTACTTGACTCTTCTAATGGATTGCTTGTTCCGCCGCAGTTAAACTTGTTGTCTATTATATTCAATCAGTTTAACATTGTTGAAGGTTAATGATAATTTATTCTGCATTATCTTAGTCATAATATTTCTTACTGGGCTAGTTGAGCTCACCCTTTCTTTCACTGTTCTCTTCAGGAAATGAGAACGTAACCGGGACTAGTCGGGGGACGGAGTGATGGTCCAGATGATAGCATTAGTAGTCCTCACTATTCTGTTAAATAGTGTGACAATAAATGTAATGAGGACTCCTTTGAGTGTGGATATTGTCTAGATGACAATATTCTTATTAGAACTCTTAGATTATGTTTTGTCGTATTTTACATGACTGTTGTATAATTAAGTTGTATTTGAATTTTGTACCATGTATTTGGCGACTCAAGATGGGTGATTTATACCAGTTTTGGGGGCGTCACACAGTTCATATTGTATACATCAAACAACATTATATATGACAGGGAAATATATTTTGATTCACTCCCCTTTTAGTTGTGCCTTGCTACTTGCTTGATATTTGCCTGTTTCTTCAGGGCTTGTGATCTGGATGTATTCTGAACTCCTCCTTGACGGATGGACATTGAGATGTCTCAGGATTTTCAGAATGGATCGTTGATCTGTGTGTATTCCCTACCTTCTTTGGTGTCTTGGGACTGGTTTCTGTATGTAGATGTGGAGAGGAGTGTGGCTTTCCTCTCTGAGGTTGACTACACCATAGATGGTCGCCAGTACTCCTTTGTATGGGGGAGCCCAGTTAGTTCTATCTCTTATGGATTGATGTTTCTCTTTGAGGATTCAATCGCAGCTTAGATGGTCACCAACTCTCCCATTTATAGGGAGGTCAGGTAGTTCTATCCCTTTGGCCTGAAGCTGATGAAATGTGGTGGATTGAAGGTTGATCCCAGTACCGTTGATAAGTGTTTGTGTTTTGGTAGGGGGTGAGACCGAACTATAAATGGCTGCCTACGTACTCCTATTGAAGAGGAGATCAGGTCTGCGTAGTTCGAACCTTTTGTAAGAGGTTCAACACTGTATGTGGTAACGGTGTAGAAAGGTGTAGGAGTGCTTTTTTTTATAGGGTGACCGGGCCATAAAAATGTTTGCCTACGTACTCCCAGGTATCGAGTAGATCAGGTCGACGTAGTTCTCCCCATGTTCAGGACGGATTGCAGATGAAAAGTTTGATCCCATGTATAGGACAAACTACAAGGAAAAAGTTTTATCCCTAGTGGGACAAAACTGCAGGTGTGAAAAGTCTTATCCCTGGTGGGACAAAACTGCAGGTGTGAAAGGTTCAATCCCTAGTGGGATAATCGAAGTTGAGTGAAGGGTTTTAAAACCAAAGATGTATGAAGGATCTGTTGATCCAAAACTAGGATGTTTAATTGATGGTAACTTCAGACATAGTACCATTTCACGGTGTCTAAGTTAATGAGCTGTGGAAATTCGTCGCCATCCATTTCCTATAATCTGAGAGCACCTCCTGTCAATACCTCCTTGACAATAAATGGGCCTTCCCAGTTTGGAGTGAATTTTTCCTTAGACTGATCTTGGTTGTCAATGATCTTCTTCAAAACCAAGTCATGTTGTTTAAACTGCCGTAGCCGGACTTTTTTGTTGTAAGATCTGGCGATCCTTTGTTGGTGTAACTGACCATGGAAGATATCATCACTTCGCCTTTCGTCTATTAGAGACAATTTGTGATACCTATCTTGTAACCATTGGTCTTCATCCAGCTGAGCGTCTATCAACACTCTGAGGGATTCAATTTCCACCTCTATGAGAAGTACTGCTTCCATCCCATATGTTAATGAGTAGGGGGTTGCCCCAGTGGAAGTGCGCATTGATGTTCTATAAGAAAATAGAGTCAGAGGCAATAAGTCAGACCATCCTTTATGATTGGCGGACATCTTTTGCATAATCTTCTTGATGTTTTTATTAGCCACTTCAACAACACCATTCATCTTTGGACGATAGACTGACGGAGTTTAGATGTTTGATGTGGAATTTACTGCATAACTCCTCCATCATTTTGTTGTTGAGGTTCTTAGCGTTGTCTGACACAATCACCTCTGGTTGGCCATATCGATAAATGATATTGTTTCTGATGAAACCAATGATAACTTCTCTTGTAACCCTGGGGGAGGAGGCTGCTTCTACCCACTTGGTGAAGTAGTCGATCATGGTGAAGATAAACCGATGAGCATTACTTGCTTTGGGCTCGATGGGCCCAATCACCTCCATTCCCCACATTGAGAAAGGCCAAGGCGAACTCATATTGTGGATCTCCCTCGGAGGGGGCGTGGATATCATTCCCATGAATTTGACATTGATAGCATCTTTTGACGTGATCCTCATAGTCAGCCTTGAGAGAGATCCAGTAGTGCCGTGTTCTTAGGATCTTTTTGACAAGTAGAGGGCCGCTCATGTGTGGGCCACATACTCCACCATGGATTTCATCCATGAGCCTCTGAGCTTGGTCCTTGTCCAGACATCTGAGGAGACCTAATCCTGCATCTCTTTTGTAGAGTACATCTCCGCTCAAGTAGAATTTCATAGCCAGTCGATGGATCCGCCTTCTTTCAGTCGGGCTCGCCTCACCGGGTGTAGATCCATCTCGAAAGTACTCCCTGATATGCTGATACCAAGGGTGTTGGATGGGAGGTAGCTCATCCGATACTTCTCCAATGTAGTTCCCATAGACTGGAGCCTTTTGCAGGGAAAATTAAATGCTTGGCATATTTTCCTTGTCAGGTATGTTGATTAAGGAGGCAAAAGTTGCTAGCGCATCCGCAAAATCATTCCTATTTTGAGGAATGTGGAGGAAGGATATTTCTTTGAACTCTGAAGCCATCTGTAAAACTTGCCGATGGTAAGGCAGCAAATGTAGTTCTTTGGTGTAATAGATTCCCGTGATTTGTCTGATTACCAATTTTGAATCTCCAAAGACAGTTAACCGCCTGATACCCATTGATTGGGCAAGTTTTAGCCCCATGATACAGACTTCATACTCAGTTGTGTTGTTGGTACTTACAAACTGCAATTTGACAGCGACGGGATACTGCTCCCACGTACCAGATACTAGAACTGCCCCAGTCCCAGAACCTTCCATGTTTACAGCTCCATCAAAATACATTCTGGTAGCATCGTATTGATGGTGTTGCTGAACTGTCATTACCCCTTCATCGGGAAAATATGTTTCTAAGGGTTTAAAATGTTAGAGTTTATGCCCTAGAGGCCAATTATTTGATATAATTGTTTAACGTTTTGATATTATATTTGATTGAATAAATATATGATTTTATTATGATTTTATTTACTGCGTAATATAATTGTTAACATAATAAAATTCCTTAGAACTAGTGATACAAATTATATAGTTTCAAGTATGTGACTTGAACATGAGATTATATATTACCATTAGTATCAGTGTTCTTAAATGTCCCTAGTCGAGTATCATTGTTGATGGGACAACAATGATGCATTGAGACTAGTATGTGGATTGACTGATGACCAAATCTCATTGGTCATAAATATATGAGATATTAAGTCAATGCATAGGTACATGTTAGAGAACGATGTACTGGACATACCCACCATGAGAATTCTATATGGAGCATTATGCGAAGTGTCATTAGCAATTCTCATAGTGACAATGATGTAATGGTCCTCCGACCTGAAATCGCTATATTACTACACGAGAATTTATGTACTTTGATATCATCAAATGTCACCTTTAATCGGGTGGACTATAAAGGTGATTATTGGGTTCATCATTAATCATGTGAGAAATATGAGTGATCTAGATGGAATTTAACCATCCTATATATTATGGGTGATATCCATAGGCCTCTTGATTGAGTAGGACTATGAAATGCATGGCCATGCTCAAATAGTGATTTGTTTCATATAGTCTACTCATTGATCAAGAAAACTCAGATTAAATTATGAAGAGTATGACACATTCCATGACTCGAGTTTAATCTAGGATATTAAGGTTAAAAGGATTAAATTGCATTGAAACATTGGTCACAAAAGGTTGCATCGAATCATCGATCTTATTATTACTTGGGTAGCAGTGATGCATTACTAGATGCCGCTCACTGTTTATAATTTTATAATATGATTTTAAAATTATTGCCAACGTAATAATAACCTATAGGGTCACACACATAGAACGTTATTAAAAGGGAATTAATTTAAAGGATTTAAATATATCAATATGATTGATAGTATTTAAATTACGAATTTAAATTAATAGGATAATTTATATATATAGGTATATTAATTAAGTAAGACTTAATTAAGATATATATATATATATATATATATATATATATATATATATATATATATAAATTCGGATTTTACAAATTAGGGTTTTGAATAGTGGTTTTTATTTTGCTATATATATGATATGTAGCCTCCACTTTGAAGATACATCTCATTTCATAACCAAACCCTAGCCGCTCTTGAGAGAGAAGCTAGAGAGAAAAGTTCTGAAAATCCATCCTTGGTGGCTAGTACCATACTCCCTTTTCTGCAGATCGTAGGACGATTCGTGCAGAGCGTTCGTGTGGATACCGTAGAGACGCAGTCCGCTTGAATTGCGTTGGAGATTCGACCGGATCGGTTCTAGCAAATCTAATCGGTAAAATTTCTACCCTCTGAATTAATTGATTTTCGCATGGATCCTGTTTTAGGGTTTCGGAAATTGCTTTAAAATTTTAATTTTCGCTGTGCGTTTCTGTGCCGAAGCCCTACATAAAATCCCTTGAAGGTGCGGCGGCCAGTTGATCCGCCATTCCTTGACCTTCGATAGACTTTTACGTCACGTAAACGATGTCAAATTGCTGTAGGATCAATTGCTATCTCGACAGCCGATAATTTAACATGGGTTTACTGAACACGTACATGATAGGATCCACGCGAGATATAAGAGGGGTTGTATGACCATGAAGGTAATGTTGTAACCTCATGGAAGCCCATGCTAAAGCACAACAAGTCTTCTCAATCAGAGTGTACTTGTGTTCACTACTGCTGAATCTTTTGCTGAGGTAGTAGATAGCTGGCTCCTAGCCTCTATCGTCTTTCTGTCCCAGCATGCAGCCCATGACATTATCATTGATTGACAGGTACATGAATAGGGGAACACCATCCCTAAGAGTTACCAAAACAGGAGCTTTGACTAGCTACTTTTTGATTGTAAGGAAGGCTTTCTAACACTCATCGTTCCATTTCATGGAGGAGTTCTTCCTTAAGAGCTTAAAGATAGGCTCACAGGTTGCTGTGAGTTGGGAAATGAACCTGCTGATGAAGTTGATCCTTCCCAAAAATTCTCGTATTTCCTCCTCTGTTTGAGGAATGGGCATTTCTGTAATGGCCTGGATTTTGGTGGGATCCAGCTCAATCCCTTTGTGGCTGACTAGGAACCCTAGAAACTTGCATGATTTCATGCCAAAGGTGCACTTGGCTAGATTCAACTTCAAGTTGTATTTACGCAACCTGTTGAAGAGCTTTCTGAGATGGTCTAAGTGGTCATCTTCCCTTCGGGACTTAACCGTTTATAGCAAAAGGTTCCCCAAGGCGTGTTGAATGCAGTTTTCTCACGATCCTCTTTAGCAACCATAATTTGATGGTGCCCCGCAAAACAATCAGGAAAGGAGTACATGTCGTATTGAGCAGTATTGTCAATGAGAATGTGGATAAATGGCACGAGAAAGATATCTTTAAGGCAAGCTTTATTTAGGTCCCGGTAATCCACACAAACTCACACCTTTCCTTCTGGTTTAGGTACGTGGACTATGCTGGATAGCTATTCAGGGTATGTTGACACCATGATGATGCCTGCTTAAAATTATTTCACAATTTCTTCTTTAACCTTTAAACTCCACTCAGGTTTTGATCGCCTGAGCTTCTGCCTGACTGGATTGAATCCCTCTTTAATGGGAAGATGATGGATGACGATGTTAGTGGATAAACCGACCATGTCTTCATGAGACCATGCAAACACATCTTGGAATTGGGTTAACAGGGTAACCATATCATTCCTTTGGTTTGGAGTGAGGTCCGTACCAATCTGGATTACCTTAGGGTTTTCTAAGGTTCCGATATTGAATGAGATGGTTTGATCAAGATTTAGCTTGGGTTTTTCCTCGACCCATTCTTTGATCTCCTGAGGTATCTCATAGTCCTCTTGTATTTCCATAAAGTCTGAGTCCAACTTTACATCAAAGTTACAATCCTTGTGGAGAAAAGGTACCTCATCAGCAAGTATAGACACATCTATATTTAGAGTCCTGAAATAAAATATGCTTTCACTTAATATATGAAACTGTTCATTCATACAAAGTGATAGCACGTAATGACAAAACAACTGCTCATACCGTACAGAAAAGTAAGCAGTTGTGGCTATCTACAGGGAGTTTCTGTCGTTTTTAACGTTGTCAACAAATGCAAGGAGTGCTGCTCCAATTGTCAAGGGTGAAATCCTGCTAGACGACAATGATGAAGGGGCTGTTATTGTCCTCCTTCTCCCGAATGATGACCATGATATCTGGATAATAATCGTCTGGATAGTTATGCGTATGTTTGACAACCTCCTGGCGATGTCTTGATTCAGTCTCCGTTCCTTTTCTTCCTCTTCGGAATCTAGAATCATGACCTCTTTTCCTTTGACCGGTATCGGTTTAGGAAACAACATAGTCATTACAGTGGCAAGTACCTTTACGGGAGACAGTACAGGTTCATGATCTGTAGGTTGCAATAATTTCTGTATGGCTGAAGTGGAAGGAATATGCTTGTGCTTATGACGATTCCTGTGACTGGAACTAGTAGAATCGCTTAGTCTAACCATCCCTGTTTGACTGTGAACTTGAATTGGGCGCTCAATGCCCTGATGATGTTTACCCAACCCTTGTCCAGGTTGATAACCCAATGACATCATCTCTTGAGTGCCCGACATTACCTCGACAAAAATCATGGATGTGAGAGGTGGTGCCCCAATGGGATGGTAGTGAGTGTTGGTCACCTCCAAGGCCTGGAAACTGACCAGCTCAACTTCTGAATTGAAGCTGATGAGTTGTATGTCACCTTATTCAGGACATTCTGGCTCAGCATTAACAGTGATTAGGCTATTATTGATAATATATTTGAGTTGCTGGTGGAGGGGACGACTCCAACCATATGAATCCACAGTCTCTCCAAGAGCAGGTTGTATCATGTAGCAATTTTTAGCACATGAAAGGATACACTGAATGTATGTGGACGGATTTCCACCGAAAATTCAATTACTCCGACAGCAATTCGTCGGGATCCATCAAAAGCTTTGATAACCGTATGGCTACTTCTGATCCTTTGGAGATTGATATTCATTTTCTCCAAATGGCATAAGGGAAGATATTCAAAGATGACCCTCCATCTATCAATACTCCTGCGACCACATATCCGGAGTACATTACCGCTATGTGCAGCGGCTTGTAATGACCAGTCCCTTTGGGAGGTATGTCGTCATCAGTGAAAAATATCACATTATTATTGAAAATGTGATCAACCAGATGATGTAATTTTTTAACATCCACTAATTTAGGCAAATGGGCTTCTTCCAAAACCTTTAGCAAGATCTTTCTGTGATCTTCGGAAGAGAAAACCAAGTCCAGTATAGAAATTTGTTGTGGAACTTCTCTCAAGCTTATAACCACATTGGCTTCATTATGGCCCATAGTATGGAGGAGCTTTTCAATGTTCTCCATGGGAACTTTTCCCTTTGATTTGATGGTAGGCTTCATCACACGTTATGGAAGATACAGTGGATTCTCCTTCAACACTGCAACAATTGTGTGTGATGTAGATCCTTCAGCCTCTCCATAATTCCATGGCACTTTTCGTAGGCTGACAACAGGATATTGAGGTCTGTATGACAAAATGATTGGCTTTGGTGCAGCCACTTTCAAAGGATTGTTAACACCTTTGAGTTGAACTGTTTGTATTTTTTTTTCTAAGATTGTTTGTATATAAAAAGGACCAAATACAGTGGCTAAGGGGCATACCCTAGAATATAGTAGCATCATCTAAGTTATATAGATGATGATACGATACATGGAAGAGAACCCAACATAACAAGTTAAACTAACAACTAAATACAATATTGATTACAGATTGTGGCCTTGATGAAAATACAGTTGATAGCAGCCGAAATAACCTAGGCTCATACCTCATGTTTTCACACCTCATGCTCACAGACCGAATGCTCGCCCGAAGCCATGCTCGTCCGAAGGCCATAACCTGGACACAACCACCACCTCGCCCGAAGACCATAACCTGGGCTCGCCCACCTCATGGTCGCCCGAAACCATGCTCGCCCGAAGTTATGCTCGCCCACCTCTTGGTCGCTCACTTCATGGTCGCTCGCCTGAAGCCCAATACCTGGGCTCACTCTCTTCATAGTTGCTCACCACATACTTGTCTGAAGCCTCATGCTCGCCCACGGGCACTCATAACATACCAGCACCTCACATGCCCCCCATTGGAGTTACCAACCAATTACAATAGTAATTACAATTTGTTGCTTTGGTGAAAGATTTACTAGAAGAGAGTCTTGATTTAATAAGATTGATAGAGTCCTTTGCAAGAGACCTTGGAGGAATTGTAATACCTTTGTGCATCTTTGTGTTCCTAGCTTCCCAAACTTTGTAGAAGCAAGTGGCAACTGTGAGACTCAAAATTTTCTTGGTTAGTTTAGAGCCTTGATAGTTGGTGAAATAGGCAATGAGAGCATCCCATGTCAGTTATTCCTACGGCAAGTGCATTTGTTATGATAACCGTAGAATAGGCACATTCAAAGAACAAGTGCTCAAAGGTTTCAAGGTGTTGGTTGTATAGAATATAGTTCCATATCCGTCCCGTTTAATGCTTTGTTCTATCGTTCGTAGATAGTTTCCTTAGAAGGCCCAGCCACAACATAAATGAGTATCTTGGCACATGAAGTTTGTGCCAAAGGATTGAGTTCCATGGTACCAATGGGATCCTAGTCTGAATAGAATCCCAAATCTGGTTTGACTTAACCAAATGTAGTGCGTGATCTTCCCAAAAATTTTGTCAGTCTGTCTAGGAGAAATTGGAACTTGAAGAACTTGCTGCCGAAAAAGAATAACATCATAATGATTGCTTGCCGGGAGATTCCATGAGGAGTCCAATATTATGTGGCTAACCTTAGCAGTTGATGGAATACCTGAGTTGGACAATAAAATTATAGATGGGTTTATGGAGGCACCATTCAGCCAAGGATCATACCAAAGAGAAGTTTGATGACCATTCCTAAGGAAGTACTTCAGATGTTGAAAAGCACATGGACAAAGCTTTAGGATTTGTTTCTAGGTTCATAAGCAATCGGGTCCTACCTTAACTTGCCAAATAGATTTATCTTTCAAGAGAGTGTGTTGAATCCATTGAGCCCAAAGTGACTTAGTATCATGGTAGATAATTTGAAAGAAGTGTTGCATCAATAAGGCAGTATTCCAGTCAAGGATGCTTTTTATGCCTAATCCCCCTTCACTCGTAGGTAGTGTGAGTTGAGACCAAGACACTTTAGCCCCAGACTTACACAGATTCAATACCATTAAGAGGCTTGAATAGGGTCTATTAATTTGGTTGGGGAAATGCCAAAGTTGGTAAAACCATCATAGTGAGAGTCTGGATCAGAAAAAAGCTTAGAGAAATATCCCACAGCTACTGCCTCAATCTGGTCCTTGTCATGGACCATAATACCATCATCATTAAGTATTGAGAATATCTTGTTAGAATTCCATCTCTGTTTCATCATATTTGAGTAGTAACTTGTGTTACGATCACCTAAGGCTAGCCATGTAGCTCTGGATTTCTATTGAATTAGGACTTCCTCTCTATCTATAGCTTGCCAGAGCTGTTTCGAGCAGCTCTCCTCCTTTTCCAAAAGGCTCGAGTCATAAGGATTATCATTCAGGAAGGGTTTGAGCCGAGTAGAGGTCATCCCTTTTTATCTTTACCAGAGTGGTCAGATTGCCCATGGAAGTGTTAAGGGAGGATAAGGCCTTCTTTGTGCATTTCAATTTCTCAGAGAAAACATAGAAAGGGTTCCCATAAAAGTGTGTATCCCAAGCTAACCGGACAACTTCATGAAAACCATCAAGAAGAGACACGTGGTTGAAATATTGAAATTGCCTCTGAGGTTTAGAAAATTGAATGCTAGTGTTTAGTAACACCAAGGAATGATCAGAAAGCCCACGATGAGCAAAAGTAACCTGTGATAGATCAAACTGAGAGAACCACTCTGAGTTACCCAAGGCTCTGTCCAGTTTCTTGTGGACAGGATGAGCAGGTTGGTTGTTCCACCAAGTAAAAATTGGACCAATTGCTCGAATATCATCCACACCCATAGAAGTGGTGCAGTCTTTGAACTCTTCTTTTCCAACATCCCAGCTAGCATTGATTTGGTTAGTTTCCTGCAGGTCTTTGATCACATTAAAATCACCCAATAAACACCAACACTCATTTAAAGACAGTGTGACCATGTCAGTCTAGAGATTCCTCCTTTCAGTATAGGTATTGAGCCCTTACACAAAAGAAACCATGAAACTAGTACTGGTAAAATTTAATGATTGAACTTTACAATGAATAATTTGGGAGGAAACAAAAAGGATATCGAGTTTCCAAAGGAGAGGATTCCACCCTACCAAAATTCTACCATTACTATGGAAGTCATAGTTAAAAGCCCATTCCCAGTTCATACACAGTTTTCGTGAAATTTTGGGAGCTTTAGAAGATTTAACTCTAGTCTCAATTAAACCAATAATAGGAATATTATAGTCTATAATGATTTGCTTAACATAAGCCTGTTTAGCCTTTTTATTTAAACCTCTAATATTATAGGATGCTAACATAATCAAACTGATGGAGCGGGGGTGTTACCAGTTTTACCCTTGCCTTTTCTCTTCTTAGCAGCCTTTGGATTTTCCATACCTGTGACTTGTTTATTTTTTAGGTCCTCCCCTTCTTTTTCATCTATCGCCTTGAGTTTACTAACCAGAAGAGGATTTATGGCTACAGGTGAATCTGTGTCTGAGCCAATGATCTGGTCCTCTTGAGTCATTGGAGCAAAGGTGTTGGTTATAATCATAGCATTACTGTGAATTGGGGTAACCGATCCAGATTTTGCTCCCCTCCCCACTGTTACCCAGTCATTCATAGAGGACCCTTCCGTAACGATCTTGATAGCTGCATTCCCAGTCTTTGGTACTCCGGTGGAACAGTTTCCAACAATAACTTGCTTATTTGCCATCTTTTCCATCTTTTTCTTACCATCCAAAGCAGACTGCATTTTATCATTTGCATCAGACCTTGGTTCTTTAGGGATCCACTGGTAACTAGCTTTAGGACATTTGAGGGGAGAATGCCCAAACACAAGGCACTTGGGACAGGTGCGGGGTTTACTTTGGTATTCCACCTCAACTAAGGTAAAAGAGTACTCCAATGCTTCATCTTGCTTGGTGGCTACTCGAATAGAAGGAGGAAAAGAAAATGAGGCCTTGACTTCAATACAAACTCTGGCAAAGTTCAAGAAATCATTCTTAGATGTCATCTCATCCGTGAACAAAGGTTTACCAATTGAACTAGCAATATAACTAATACCTTCGTCAGACCAATAAGAAAGAGGAATATTACTGAGTTTGACCCATATTGGAAATGTGTTACATTCAGTTTTTGAGAACACTCAACACCTTCTTTCCATTTCTGAAGGACCATGATCTTAGAAGTGAAGTGCCAAGGACCAGATGCCAGAATATGATCACATTCCAAAGATGAACCAAATTTGAAAATGTAGTAGCCTTTGTTGTGGAGGAAAACATCAGAAAGCCCAAGATGACCCCAAAGTCTCCTAGCTATAGGCTCAACAACTTTATAAGGAATAGAGGAGTGAAGGAAGTATCCCACTAGACTGGCTGACCAGATTTGGTTGCCTCTATGGAGCATATCGTCCGGAGGAATGACAGATAATACCCCATCAACGGAAGTAGAAGTAGGTGGGTGGTACTAAAGGAGCCTAAAAGGCTTGACATTAGCTTTACCAACCACATCACTCCAAGTTTTGGTGGTGGCTTTATGACCTGGTGCAGGGATTTCTCCTGCCTCGAGAAATAACTGCTACGACTTCTTTCCACTTTGTAGGAAATGTGTTCCCACTCTCAAGTAATAAAGTGTCATCGTCTACCATCTGCAGGACAACACTGTCAATTAAATTTTGAATAAGATGGCGGAGTGCCGAACATTCTTCTGTTCTATGACCACAAGAATGGGAGTGGTACTGGCATACTCCATTAGAATTGAACCGTCTTGAGTGAGGATTAATTGGAGGTAGCAGAGATGTGATTCTTCCTTCATTGATCAACATCTAAAATATCTGCTCCATTGTTTGGCCAAGATAAGTGAATTCTTTCTTATTGGAAAAATCCTTATGGGCTTTGACACTTGCTCTTTTTGCAACTTTATCCTCCAATGTTTCACTTTCTGAAGGCGATGATGGAGTATTCATAACAAAAGGAAGGAGACTAACATGCTCTTGGCTGACTAATTGGCGTGCGACTTGGTGCTGATGTATCACTGTAAAGTCCCCGAACCCGGATACTTGAAACCCAAACTCGGTACTTCACGATACCATTTCTATGAGCGGAAATATTACTAATAATAATAACAATAATATAAATTATAAACTTATCTTACCTTCATCAGAGTTTAATCCCAAGTACACAACCTTTACTATATGACATCGTAAACCTAATCTGTTTGCTTTCCTTTTCACTTGTTCTTGACCAATCCTTCTGATTATTTACACTTATCTGAAAACATTTAAATTAAGCAAGGATGAGCATTTGAGTGCCCAGCAAGTATTATATATATATATATAAGTTGAAAGAATTTAAATGTTTTCTTTATAATGTCCATCTACAACAAGTCAATAGTTGTGAAATATTCTGAACTGATATTAATAACATAACAATCCTCTTTCAAATTTTTGAAACTACGTACTGACTATAAATAAGGTTTAAGTGACATTTTATGAACACTGTTTTTATTTTCGAAAAGGTTTAACAGAACTTCATCTGCAAACCGTCATAACTTACGGACACGGGGGTGATCAGCCCGTTGTGTCCTGTATTGATCAATACTACATTACAAGAACGATGTTATCATTTACTTGATCCGCCTTGGGCGCATAAAAGTTTTCCCGTGAACGGGATGTTCATATTTGTCAGGGTTCCAGACAAAAGGTTTTATTTTATCTAACAATAATCTATAATTCAACATATATGTATAACAAATGTTTATCAACATGTGATTAAATACAATGATTATCCAAGTGGGGACACTTGTATAATCATTTCTAGAAATTAACAAACAGAATATATATCCGAATTATCATATACTAACATGTTGATAATCAACACTACTAGAAAATCAGTCTATAGTGACGGTCGGCGACCGTCGCTATAGGCCAAAAGATCGTCGCTAAAACTTTTAGCGACGATCGCCGACCGTCGCCATAGAACCCGTCGGTAAAGCCTATAGCGACGGTCACCGACCCTAGCTATAGGTCATGGCAAAATCGTGTATTTGCTCTTTACCAACGGTCGCTGAGAGTTATTGCTACGGTCATGACCGCAGCTATAGATGTCTATAGCGACACTCGGCGACCGTCGCTATAGGCCTGTGTTTTATAAAACATTATAGCTACGGTCGATGACCGTCGCTATAGCCTTTTTATATTTAAAAAAAATTAATAATGCACATTTATTCAACAAACACAAATACAATATAAAATAAAATATAAAAAATATTATATACATCATTTAAAATCATTCACATTACAACATTACAATATAAGAAGAGATATTTTACAACATTACAATCATTCACAATACAATCTTTCACAATACAATCATTACAACATTACATACTAATAAGTTTGTTCAAATTTATCAAATAAACATAGAAATATTAAGTCTCTTAATTATTCTATTTTGAATAATAACTAATAAGAGGGTAGAATCTAGACATTTATAAATGATTTAGAAGCTAATTATACATAATTGGCAATGTAATCGAGAGTGAATCAAGGCTTCTGGACAACCAAAAATAAAAATAAAAAAGTAAGGCTTCTGGGAGACAAATGTCATATAAGACCCAAAAGATCTATACCAAAGTAGCATTATCAATAGGCTCATCGTCATTAGCGCAACATGGATCCTCTTTGCTTCGTGTGACTGCCTTCATCACAATCTTCCTGTATACAGAGAGTATCCAGCTACAATGAGTGTCCAAAACATAAACCCAGCTGTTGAATTCTTAAGAATATCAAAGCCAAACCTCAGTAAATTTGGGAATTAAGATATCTTGTAGACTCAGATATCCCTCTACCTGAAGGAAGCTGGAGGAAGCAAATTAATATGAAGAAACAAAAACAAGAAAGAGAAAAAGTAAGCATGAACTAATCCTAAACAGTAATACAATCATGGGATGCAATCCAAGATCGGTTTGGACTAACCCATGACCAGTGAGGGAGAAGAGAGTTAAACTTTCTCCATTTCTCGGCAAAAGAAAAAGCAGCAACAGAAAATTCTTTTGGTGAAAGGCTTCCATTCCAAGATGAGCTATCACGATTTGAAATCATCATTACCTGGAAAATATTTCCAGCAACAAAAAAAAATTCTAAGCTTTGAAAAAGTATAGCATAATAATCAGACAAGACATAAGGGTATTCAGGAAAAACCACCAAAATACATTCTTTAAAGAAAACATTCATCAACTACAGAATTATGTAGTACCCAAAAACACAAACAACAATATCTGCCCTCGGAAAAACAAAAACAAAATTAGGTGATTTTTACTTCTACAAAAAGAAACATAATCCAATTAGAAACTGGGCGTAAACAATTGAGTAAGGATTTTCCTAGGGTGGTTTGATTCGAATCAAATTGTCACACTACCCTTACCCTGATGAACGCTTTCAAAAATGAACCAGATTGAGCGCGGAATTTTTTCAACTTGAGACGGGCTTTTAGTTTTAGCTGCTTTAGGTTTTGGGTGTACTATTTGTTTGTTTGATTATAATTAATTGGCATTCTCCAGGCTCGATGAGCAGCAACCCCCAAAAAGGGAAACACTACAACCTTAAAACGGAATGACAGAGTGATGTGGTCGAGTATTTCCTATGTATAGATGTAAATGACCTTGGTACTATCATGGAATAAAAAATTAGAAGACATACCAGAGCTGCCTCTCAAGGCTTGATAGCAGGTTCCACAATGTCTCGCCCATATCTATTTTGAAAATTGAGATTAATCAGCAATAGCAAGCAAGACAAGCATTAAATATTAGGAATTTTTTTGACATGATGGTCCAGTCAAACATAATTTTAAACTTATTCTCATCTATTGACCAAAATACCAAAACTAAAACATAACTTGTGTCTTTGCAAAATATTTAAAATAGAAAACCTTTAGTGAGATGCGAGCAGAGAAAATGAGAAGATCATTTATGTTTCACTTTTCGTAACTGGTTATCTTTATTTCCAACATAAACCGTCCAATCAAAAGGCAGATTGGCAGATCAGCAGATTAAGTTACTGGAAGGTAAACAAGAAATACCATATCAAGCGAAAGCTTCAAATTCTAATTCAGCAACTTCTAGGTTGCATGTACAAACTGAAATCTCAGTCAAATTAAAATTTTCACAAGTTTACTTGAAAAAATTGGGAACTATATCTTAGTCATGAAATAACCAACCAGTAGATCAGTACTCCTTGAAAATTTCAGTTTAATGACGATCTAGGTGAACATCTTTGCAGCAAAGATTTTATCAATTGCCTGTGAAATTTTGTTTTATAGCAGTTAATGTGTGCTAAAGCTCGAGTTACATTGTTGGACCCATTCTCTTAGATCCTCTAAGGTATTAGAGAACCGACTTGCATTTAGTTTCCTTGTGAAATTGTTAATACACTTGCAACCTGTTTGGTTTGTGTTTTATGATGCACCATGGTTTGTCTTTCCATGCGAGAGCCATATGGCACAAACAAAATTGATAACTCGGTTCTAACACCATAATTCTTAAGCTTTTACAGCAATTGGTACCTTGATAAAGGGGGCACACAAAACACAAGCAATTGAGTCTTGAAGAAACTGTCTTCTTCTTTTTTTGATAGTTAATTGTCTTTATCAGAAAGGGCTAACAAATTATTATTATGCTATATTTGATATAGCAGAATATATCGCACAAAAACAAAGGGCACAAACACCACAAAATGGACAATGAAAATAAAACTGATGAGAACTAACATGATGACACATTTAAAAACAGTAAGATTTAACAATATTTTGAAAATATCAAACCCAAATTATAAATAAAGTGGAAGAATCAACGGCACAAAATTTTCTTTGAAATTTAAAGATCTACAAATTAATGTCAATCTATCAAATGTCTGCTATCTATCCCAAGGAAAGTGAATAGAACGAAGGGTAAGATGAATGCGAAAACAACGAATTAGCAAAATTAGGGCTTGAGAATTCTTACAATAACAGAAATGAGAGATCCCCCACAGACTAATTCCGTCTCACATCAGATGCAGATTTAAACCCTCCGTCATCAAAATTAGGGATTGACTCGGTATGAGAGATTTAGGCTGATTCTGCTCCTAAAATCCTTCACCGACTGATTTTGACTGATTCCGCTTCATATCAGATGCAGTTCCTATGTCCGATTAGGGCTTGACTCGGTATGAGAGATTTAGGCTCTTGTATAACATATTAAGGGTGGATATGAGACATTTAGGGAGTTAGATATGGCTGTGTACGAGATTTACCAGAGTAGACAAGGAGAGTTTTTTGGAGCGTGAAAATAATGGAGGAAGATTTTGGCAGATAATTTCATTTAGGAGGGAGAAGTTCATTATCTATTGCTAAAGGGCTCGGTATAGTCTATTTTTCTCCTCTATTGCGCCGGTTAAGGAGTGACCGTCGGAATAGAGCCATTTTCTCTATCTATATCGACGGCCATCTCATGAGCGTCGGTTTATTATCCTATAGCTACTGTTCCGGCCCGACCGTCGCTATATCTCGTCGCTATAGGTCAATTTTCTAGTAGTGCAAAGGGTGTATATAATATAGGTTTAACCATCTGTACATTAATAATAATAATTTTGAACTTCTTACTTCTGACCATTGCATAAAGAAAATGCAAAGTTAGGATACTTGCCTGATGCGCTGCTTACAATTCTCAACTTAGTTCTACCCTTTTCTATCATGACCTATCATTAATCAAATCAATCGTTCGATTAGAACAGTATACCGTAACACATAGTACTGCATTTCGCAGTCAGCACATAACCTAATCATCTTATCACACATGTTCAACAATCATGGCATCGCAAACAAGCATCAACACATTCCTAATCACATTGTCACACAACCTTAATAACCATTGAATCACAAATAAACAGTTAACTAATCACATTATCTAAGTCCAGATCAATTTCTAAAATATATCGGTCTACCGACATCTTTATCGGGTAAAAATCGAGTCTTAGACTCTAAACAGATGTCCAATATCCATTTAGACTAATTAAATAACAGTTGCACTATTTTTCATGACCTCATAATAATTTACCATTTATTATAATTTTTGAAATATCAGAATCATTATTAAATGATTTAAATATCAAACAATTCTATTATTATTAATATTTAATTAATATTAAACTATTAAAGAAACCATTGCTAAAATATTAAAGTTATTAATAATACTTAAAATATTTTTAAAACATTTATATTACCCTTAAATGATTTTTAAAACATTTAAAATCATTATTAAATAATCTCCATTAATATTTCAATATTAATGAACTATTATCTAAATATTAAAAGTCATTAATTATAACTTAAAATATTTTTAATCCATTTATATCCCTTTTAAATGATTTTTAAATAAATAAAACCATTTTTAAACTATTTATTTAATATAATTATTAAATAAATTTAATATCATTAATATATCATTAATATTAAATCATTAATGAAATTATCCTTTAAATATTAAAAGTTATAGTTTATAACTTAAAATATCTTTAAACACTTTATTTTTATTTAAAATAATTTTTATAATATTAAAATCATTTTTAAACTAATTTATTTAATATAATTATTAAATAACTTTAATATCATTAATAATCATTAATTAATGAAATTAACCATTAAATATTAAAAGTTATATTTTATAACTTAAAATATTCTTAAATACCTTATTATTATTTAAAATGTTTTTTTAATATAATGAAATCATTTTTAATTCATTTATTTAATTCATTTAATAAATAACTTAACTATCATTAATATTAATTTATTAATGAAAATTATCACAAAATATTAAAAGTTATCAAAAATAACTCAAAATATTTTCTAACACAATAATATAATTTTTTATGATTTTTCATGAATTAAAACCATTTTTAAATAATTTATCTAATATTGTAATTAAATAAATAAATAACTTTTATATTCCAAAAATATTAAATATTTATGAAATATACTCAAAATAGTTAAAAACTATTTTTCAGAATTTAAAATAATTTTTTGGAATTTATTTGGTATTTTTAATAATTAAAATCTAATTTTTTCTAATTTTTAATCATTTTCGGAATTTCCAGAAATTAAAAATAATACAAAACCGTCGTTATAGGGTTTAGGCGACAGAAACCGTCGCTAATGGTGTTCTTCATCAACCCAGATTTCATAAGGCAGTTAGCGAGAGAGCACATTTGACCGAGTATAACTCTCTCATCCGAATTAATTTGGATAATATATAAATTGGGTCTTGTAGTGCTCATGTAAGACTATAATTAACAATAAACATCATGGCTTAACAACACCAGATCTGGAATATATTGGCCATCAAAGTAGCTGTCAGAGCCGTTCTTCACGAAGAACAGTTCGAGGTGCCTACTTTGGACCTCTATAACTTGATGTTCGTGGCACGTTTTTGTGTTCTATCACTTCCAGTGTGTAGACAACATGTAGGACTACAATTACAAATCATCATAACACATTAACATCAAAACATGATCAAGTTATGGCCGGTCAAACTTGAACACGGACACTGCTAAAAAAAATTCTGGGTTAGGTAATTGGACAGTTTCGGTCAACGGGTTTTGACCGGCTATAACTTCCGATCTACAATTGATCTGGCCTTGATTCGTTTTGCATCTTAAAGAGAACATTACAGACTACATGTTACAAGTTTTAAACATCAAAAAAAACTTAATATACACGGCGTTATAAGATCTGACATTTGGCTGTAAAACACAAATTTTCCAATTTCCAGATTTTCTGAAATCTCAAAATCGTGCACTTTGATGTTATGGGTCATGGATTTAACAACCCAAAACTTCAATTGACACCTTATAACACATCTTTAAATAATCAATTACAACATTTAACAACAAATCGAAGGATTTATAAAATTAGGGTTTTTATACCTTTATGCTTTGATTTTTGATTTTAGCTCCCAAGTTGTTTGTAATTTGCCTATGGAGGATGTGGGTCTTCAAAATAGGACTGAAATGCCTTAGGTTTTCGTTGCTTAGAGTAGAGAGGGCTTGTTAGAGAGTTTGTGCAAAATTGTCTAACAAAAGTAAACTTTTCTCTCTCCAATCTTTATATAGTGATGTTAGATGCATGTATAGCTGGTCTTAGACTGATGTAGAGGCTGTGTGTTGTCATCTTAGAGTCAAGGTGGTGGTTGGAGTTGTTAAACAACTCAAGATATAGAAGGATTTGCAAGCAAACTCAAAAAAATGTGATAAAAGGGCTTTTTGGTCATTTTGCTTCCAAATTAAATTCTAAAATTTTCAATTGATGAAACCCTTAGGGTTTAGGGTTTGGTTTAGATTTAGGGTTTGAGCAAATTTAGCAAACAAAAATCTAGAATTTCTAATTTAGGGTTTGCACAAAAATTAAATAAATAAAAATAAATAACTTTTAGTTTATAAAACTTTGCAAAATAAATTTGTTAATCAAATTAAGTTTGTAATTATCTTATACATGGATATTAGGGTTTATTACTCTTAATCACGATTAACTTTGCTAATAAAGCAATTAGGGTTTCTAACTTTTGAAATTAGGGTTTATAATACAGAAAATTACTAAGGATTTTGAATAATTGCGATTCTCCCTAATTAGGGTTAATACATATATCACCGATTATAAATCACATTATTGTGATTACATAACTACTTAACCAATTCTCAAAGTCGTGAATGACTTTCGCATTAAGATTTCAAATCAATTAGGGTTTCAAGAAATTAATTTAGGGTTCTAGATTTTAGGGTTTTAATTTACTAACTAGGTTTTCCTTAATTAGTAATTACAGTTTATCACACGTGTTATTAATCATACTAACACTATTTCTGACTGATCCAACCTCCGGTTTAGGTTTTCGGATTAGGGTTTCTAATTATTAGAAAATCAAATATAATTAGGGTTTACATATAAAGTTAGGGTTTTCTATAATTGGCAAAATATTAAATAACACATAATTTATATCATATAACATCGTCATATAACAGTCTTAAACTCACAATTTATTTTTAAATTAGGATTTTCCACAGAAAACTTGGGTTTAACCAATTAACATTAGGGTTTTGAAATTAAACACCATAATTGACCAATCATCATCAACACGTACATACGGCACATATTTATAGCACTGAAAAATCAAAATATAATTAATATTATATTATTATCACCATTCCTCATTCCATAACCAGAAATAAGGTTTATAAAATATTATTAGGGTTTGGTCGTAATATAATAAAACTGTTCCACACATTATCATTACACACATAACCATACATATCTATAACACTGAAAAATAACAATACAATATTATTATTCTCATTCCTTAATCAAAATCCGAAATTAGGGTTTGGATTCCATATCTGATTTATCTTACATAAATAACATCCTTAATTAAGTTAAAATATTTATTTTAACATCCGGAACAAATTCACATAATGAAATAATCATTATAATTATTCTAAAATCATTTCATATATTATTTAAATAATATAAATTTTCATAGAAAAGAATTAATAAAAGCATTTCCAATAAGGAATTAATTAGTATAAAAATTATAATTGATAATAATCAATAATTCTAAAAATAAATTTATTTGTAAATATTTATGTAATAAATATATTTTTATTTACCACACAAATACATATACACATTATCTTGTACAAATTCTCATCCTTAAAAAAAAATTATACGCAAAATTTTAGTTTTATTTATTTAGAAAATATCGGGTTGTCACATTCACCCTCCCTTATAAGGATTCCGTCCCCAGAATCACCGCTTTAAAACCTATACATACCAGGGTACGTAGCATACACATTCATTGCACATAGATCTCGATCATGATTAATCGAATCGATCTTTAACTATCACATAAAGCTTGTCTTTCTGATTAAACAAAAATTTGATTTCTAAAAGAACTCAAATTCCTCCTTCAAAAGTAATTTATAAAATAATTTATTATTTATGTAAAAATAATATATGAGAAAATAAAATTGGTTCGAGTAATACCTGGAGTTGCATTCCCGACTGCCACGATATTTTGAACGGTCATGATGAAGACGCTTGCGGTTGATTCTGTTGATTCGTTCGTTGATGTCGATCCCGTTGTCGCCAATGTCCTGCTGCCTTTTCCTCGTATTCGCATTCCTTACCTCCATTCTCCTTTTTGAACAGTCTCCCACCTTATGCTCCACTGATCCACACTTGAAACACCTACTATACATTCTTGAATTGAGACAGTCGGAAGTGACATGTCCCTTCTGCCCACACTTACAGCATACAAACTTCCCTTTCAAACATTCCTAGAGTGGTTCTTTCCACCGTTTTGCATATTACACCACATGCTTCTCCTTCACACTTCCAAAGCTGTTCACCTTCCTCTTTTCACTCCTATTCCCTTTTGTTTGTTTCCTCATTTATTTCTACTATAAATTTCTACCTTCCCAGTTCCCTCAACCTTACCCTTGTTCCTTCTTACCTTGTTATAGAGCTAGGTTTCGAATCCCAGCTCAAACCTTCGTGCCTTTCTAGCCTCCGTATCAACTTGATGCGGAGCCAATCTAGTCAACTCATTAAATCTCACTGACATATTCCTCAACTTACATATCCCTTTGCTTAAATTCTAGAAATTTCACCTCTATTCTAGCCTGCATTCTAACAGAAAAAATAAATTTCGAAAAATAAAGTCTTAAACCTATCCCATGCTAGCACACCTGCTCCTGCCCTCGTCTAATTTGCTTTCCACCAAAAATTTTGCCTCACCCTTCATCATGCATGTGGCAAAAACGATCTTTTGCCCCTCAGCTTACCCTAACTATCACAAACACCTTTTTAATTTCCTTAACACAAGTTTGGGCTTTTACAGGGCCATTCGTACCTTTAAATTCTGGCGAGAAGACCGCCTTGAAGTCTTTAATGTTCGATGTTTGATTATCTGGTTGATCTTTCGCGATTGGTATTCCGTTCTACACAACTTGATCGTCCATATTCACGAGTTTTTGTATCGAGTCTGGTTATCCTCCAGCTTTGTTGACAGATTCTTCTATTCTTTGGTTTCGTTTTTGTCTTGACGACATTTTTCTAAATTATTCTTACATACTAAGCCTTATCGTATACGTTTATCATATCACACAAAATTTTTCTACTCAAATAATCATGTATTCAAAATATTAGCTTTTGAAAACTGCATTAACCAATGCTTAGATAAATAATTAATATCTTTATACCAACTTATTTCATTAATCCAACATAGACTCATATTCATATCACTTGATATGTCATAGCACATTCTATTTTAAACATTCGCTATCCCCTTTGTGACTTCAAAAGTCGGGATTTACAACTTTATCCAACACAAAAGTTAAAAATATATTATTACACAAATATACTTATCATATATACCACACAGAAACATACATATTCAGCTAATACCAATACTACCTGTTTCTTTTGCCTTCACTAAAGATTAACTATACCCAGTTCGCCAAACCACACTTATGAGTCCATAAACTTGTCACAGTTATATGAGTTTACGAATTTTCCCTAGTCAGACCTTTGGCGTCCATTCGCTGAGGGCTTCATAAATATTTCATATAACTATGAATCAAGAATGTCACATAAGTATGAGTTTTAAGAACTCGCACTTAACCCTATGTTCTCTACCTATGACCTATCTATTTTTTATACACATGAGAAAGGAATCACCCTCTTAACATGCATATAGCAAATAGCGCGACACAAACATTTCAATGATTATCAGTGTCAGATACTAAGTAGTTTTTACACCAAGTACAATTCCCCGCCCATACAAGGAATCATACAACTCAGCTGCCGACATGAGTCATCATTGAAATCCCCATCTAATCCTAACCCCCTTTTTCATTCGAATTTCATTTAATCCGCATTCATAACCCTTTCTTGAATCTGTACCATTCACACAACAATCTTGCTTTAAACTTTCCAATCATAAGATTGATTCTTTCTGACTATTATAATTTTATCAGATCACGGGGTGATCTCATCGTATATATTATGATTCAATTCTATGTCTTAATTGTTTTGTTTTACGATCTCCTTTCCCTGCACTTCCAGTCTTTTAGACTCGATCTATTCACCATTATTGTTTAACTTTATTATCAGAGTTAGGAAACTCTGTGGCTTAACAACTCACCGAGATTCATCTTTGAATCATACCAACCCACTAATTCTATATGAGTTATTTGTATTTTCAACGTTTCCCTCTGTTCTAAGGTTATAGCCTAAGGTCTAACCCACCTAAGGTTTTTAACCCTATAGCTCTGATACCATGATGTAAAGTCCCCGAACCCAGATACTTGAAACCCGAACTCGGTACTTCACGATACCATTTCTATGAGCGGAAATATTACTAATAATAATAACAATAATATAAATTATAAACTTTGTTAGGATTTGTGAAAATCAAAGTAGCAATCAAATTGCAAAATAGCGGAAGCGTAATAAAATCAGATTTTAAAATTTTTTTCACAAACCATTTACCCGGATCATTCTTTATGCATATTATTAATTAAGCAAAGAATAAGAAATTATGAAATCATACCCTTGTAGAAACGAGCTTCCTCAGGTACGAGTTCACCTCCTACTTCTCCGCGATCTCCTTGAATCTCCGGGTAGATTCCTTCCTTTGATCAATGTAAGCCACCCAAGTGTATGGCCTCTAGAGGTGATCCACCAAGGAAGAAGAATTTTCAAGAAGAAGGGATATTGGCTCAAACCCTAGTTTTTCCTATCTGTATAGAAAAGGAGGCGTACTCTCCAACTCTTGGAATTACGTATATTTGATATCTGATATAAGACTCCTCTTATAAAGATATCAGGTAACCCTATTTTAATTAAAATAAGTTATTATTTATTTAATTAAACTCTTTTAATTAAATGGGCTCCCTAATCCTATTAGGAATAATTAATTAAACTCCTTTAACTAATTTTCCCTCCTAATCCTATTAGGAATAAATGAGAGTACTTATATTAAATTAATTCCTAAACTCTTTTAGAAATTAAAATAATAATAATTGTAATAATATTAATAAGACTCCTCTTATTAATTTATATTTAATATTTCTAAAATATTAAACAATAAATATTAAGCTATTTAATTTATTCTATCACCATAGATTAAATTAAATATACTTAATATATTATTACGATTATGCCATTAACTTCTTAAATAATTATTCTTCCTTTTATGGTGTGACCCTTTAGGTTCTCCATATTAAACCGGTTGTGAATAAATCAATTAGAACAATTCTAATCTCATTTAAATAAATAATTTAAACGAATAATTTATTTAAATAAATAATATTTATTCTACAATAGGGATAAGCCTCCCTAGCGATCAACGACTTTCCAGATAATATAGATTTCAACATTAATCATAAAAGAACCTTTGAGTAAATAGTTACCATACAATTCAATCCTTCCACCATACAATGTCCCAATTAAATATAAGACATGGAATTACTGTCAAGTCTTATTTTATTTAATTATATGTATTTCGATTTCTAAATGCACAACTCCTAATGAATGCAAATTAGAAACTGCTTTCTAATTTCATTCCACCTTGGCCAAGGATTCCTGGGTTGTCATTTATCGAATCACATAGGACATTTCTCTTCTTTTACTAGAAGTGATAGATTCTTTATTGATCATTCATTATCTTCATATATAACTTATTACACCCAAGCATACCCTTTGATATACTCTAAGAGTCTTAAGGAATAAGTCAAAGTGTAATTAATTATATATAAGATACTATGACGATCTCAAGTCTAAGGATCATTTGTACTACTATCACTACAGGAATTCCTATTGACAGGCATGTAAAACTCCATTAGGTATTCCTTAGCGAGTCACGTTCAGTGAACTTATTCTCTAATAAGCACCTACATACTTGCTTTAGTGTCTCCACACAAATGATCATGAGATCAATCATCCTCATCCAATGAGCAAGCAACGTACGTACCAATCTATCCGGATTCACTAATCCCCTTTTTAGTAATCCATTGATTGGGAACATTTTAGTTTTAAGCTATCTAAGAATTTAGATCTCATTAGCATGATCTCATCATGATTCTAAAAGCATTGCTTAAAACTATGGGTTTACCACATATTATTAAAACAGCACCATGTAGATAATAAATGCCTTTAATAAATAATTCTTTTATTAATAAATAAATAAGATTGATTACATAGTATATGCTTTATCATCATACATGATTGGCTTGTATGCATAATACTTTCAATCTCCCACTTGCACTAAAGCCAATCGCCGTGGTATCTCATACCCATCTTCTCTAAGTGGCGATCAAACTGCTGTTGTGTTAACGCTTTAGTAAATGGATCTGCAATATTGTCTTGAGAGTCCACACGCTCCAGGGTGACGTCTCCTCTTTCAATGATCTCTCTGATCAAATGAAATCGCCGCAACACATGTTTGGATTTCTGATGAGACCTGGGTTCCTTAGCCTGCGCAACAGCTCCAGTGTTGTCACAGAATAAAGGCACTGGTCCTGTAATGCTAGGAACCACACCAAGTTCAGTAATAAACTTCTTCATCCAAACAGCTTCCTTTGCAGCTTCACTTGCAGCTATGTACTCTGCCTCTGTCACTGAATCAGCAACTGTTTGCTGTTTGGAACTCTTCCAACTCACTACGCCACCGTTTAAGGTAAACACATACCCCGAAACGGATTTACTGTCATCTTGGTCTGTTTGAAAAATTGAGTCTGTAAAGCCTTCTAGTTTCAATTCAGACCCACCGTAGACAAGAAATACATCCTTCGTTCTTCTTAAGTACTTTAAGATATTTTTCACTACCTTCCAGTGTTCTTCTCCTGGATTCGACTGATATCTGCTTGTTACACTAAGTGCATGAGCAACATCTGGTCTAGTACATATCATACCGTACATGATAGATCCTATTGCTGAAGCATAAGGAATCTTACTCATACGGTCTCTCTCTTCAGGTGTCTTTGGGGCCTGTTTCTTGGAGAGATGTATTCCATGACTCATCGGCATGAGACCTCTTTTGGAATCTTCCATGCTAAACTTCTTTAGCATCGAGTCAATGTACGTTCCTTGGGACAAGCCAAGCATCCTTTTAGATCTATCTCTATAGATCTTTATCCCCAAAATATAGGATGCTTCTCCCAAGTCCTTCATGGAGAAGTGTTTAGATAACCAGATTTTAATTGATTGTAGCATAGGAATATCATTCCCTATCAGTAATATATCATCAACATATAATACAAGGAATGAAACAGCGCTCCCACTTACCTTCTTGTACACACATGGTTCATCCTCATTTTTGATAAAATCAAACTTTTTGATTGTCTCATCAAAACGGATGTTCCACCTACGAGAAGCTTGCTTCAATCCATAAATGGATCGTTGTAGCTTACATACTTGATTTGTTCCAACCTTTGAAACAAATCCCTCTAGCTGTGTCATATACACATCCTCCTCAAGTTTTCCATTGAGGAAGGCCGTTTTCACGTCCATCTGCCAGATTTCGTAGTCATGGTAAGCTGAAATTGCAAGCAAAATCCGAATGGACTTGAGCATTGCTACTGGTGAGAAGGTTTCGTCATAGTCAACTCCTTGTCTTTGTTTGAAACCTTTTGCGACCAGTCGGGCCTTATAGGTCTCTACCTTGCCGTCTGCTCCAGTCTTTCTTTTAAAGACCCATTTACACCCAATAGGCTTAATGCCTTCAGGTGGTGAAACCAAAGTCCATACTTGGTTTTCATACATGGAGTCCATCTCGGATTTCATGGCTTCTTGCCACTTCTCTGAGTCTTTACTACTCATAGCCTGTTCGTAATTCAATGGATCATCATCATCTATGATGCGTACCTCATTGTCATCTTCTATGACAAGTCCATACCTCTCTGGTATCTTTGGTACTCTTCCAGATTTACGAATAGGGTGTGGTACAGAAGGAATCTCTACTTGGTTAGGTACCTCACTTTGATCTGTAGTGGTTTGTGATTCTTGAATTTCTTCAAGATCTATTTTCCTCCCACTGACCCCTTCAAGGATAAACTCCTTTTCCAAGAAGGCAGCATGTTTGGCAACAAACACCTTTTGTTCAGTAGGATTGAAAAAATAATATCCTAAACTTTCTTTAGGAAATCCAACAAAAGTACACTTATCAGATCTTGCCCTAAGCTTATCGTTCTGAAACTTTTTCACATAAGCTGGACATCCCCAAATCTTAACATGCTTAAGACTAGGTTTCTTCCCTGTCCACATTTCATATGGGGTCTTAGGGATGGATTTTGAGGGAACCTTATTTAGTAGATATATGGCCGCTTCTAGAGCATATCCCCAGAATGACACCGGAAGATCGGTAAAACTCATCATGGATCGAACCATGTCCAACAGTGTTCGATTTCTCCTTTCAGACACACCATTCAGCTGTGGCGTCCCTGGTGGAGTCCATTGTGAAATTATACCATTTTCTTTGAGACAATCGAGAAACTCACTGCTTAAGTATTCACCACCTCGATCTGATCGAAGAATCTTAATACTTTTTCCCGTTTGTTTCTCTACTTCACTTCTGAACTCTTTGAACTTTTCAAATGATTCAGATTTGTATTTCATTAAATACACATATCCAAATCTTGAGTGATCATCAGTGAATGTAATAAAATAGGAATACCTTCCTCGTGTATTCGTTGTCATAGGTCCACATACATCTGTGTGTACCAACGCTAACAACTCTGTAACTCTTTCTCCTTTTCCACTAAAAGGAGATTTAGTCATTTTTCCCATGAGACAAGATTCACATGTTGGATATGATTCATAATCCGATAGCTCTAGGAGCCCATCTTTATACAACTTAGATAATCTTGTTTCATTAATATGACCAAGTCTACAGTGCCACATATAGGTATAATTAACTTCATCTCTTTTCCTTTTCTTAGTTTGTTCAATTTGAAGTATATTTTCATGCAAGTCAAGAATGTAAAGTCCATTTCGTAAATTACCAACACCATATAAAACATTATTATTATAAATAGAACAACTATTGTTCTTTATTATAATGTCAAAACCATCCATATCCAATACAGATATTGAAATAATGTTTCTAATAAGTGACGGAACAAAATAACAATTATTTAAACTAATGGACTTGCCCGTAGGCAGTGCTAAATAATAAGTCCCTACAGCTAATGCAGCAACCTTTGCTCCATTTCCCACTCGTAGGACGACCTCATCCTTGCTCAGCTTTCTACTTCTGACCAGTCCCTACATATTATTATATATGTGAGAACCACAGCCGGTATCCAATACCCAAGTAGAAGATTGACTTTCAGAAAAATTAATTTCAATCATAAATAAACCTTGATTAGGATTCGAAGCTTCTCCAAGCTTCTTCTGCTTTTGTTCTGCAAGATAATCCTTGCAATTCCTCTTCCAGTGACCCGACTTGTTGCAATGGAAGCAAATTCCTTTGCTATCTGGATCAGGTTTCTTTTGATCCTTCACTTTCGCCTTTCCCTTAGCCTTCTTGGATTTCTTCTTTTCAGAAGATACCTTGGGCCTCTTCCTTTTCTTGGAAGAATCATCCACCAGTAAGACATGGTTCTTCTTGGATGGGAAGTGACCTTCAGCAGTTTTCAACATGTTAAGTAACTCAGGCAAGCTGACGTCCAACTTATTCATGTGAAAATTCACAACAAATTGTGAGAAGGTGTCAGGGAGTGACTGCAAGATCAAATCTTGACTCAACTCCCCATCCATGACGAACCCAAGTTGTCCAAGACGTTCAATCAGATTGATCATCTTTAGGACATGAGTCTCAACAGTAGTACCCTCGGTCATCCGAGATCGGAAGAGCTCCTTAGATATCTGATATCTAGCAGTCCTACTTTGCTCACCATACAGCTCTTGCAGGTGCAGCAGTATAGTAGGAGCATCCATGTTTTCATGCTGACGCTGAAGCTCGTTACTCATGGATGCGAGCATGATGCATTGAGCCACAGATGCATCATCTTGCCACTGTTTAAAAGTAGCAATCTCTTCCTCAGAGGCTGTCTCTGCAACTTTTGCAGGTACGGGCGAATTTAGGACATAAGAAATCTTTTCAGCAGTGAGAACAATTCTCAGATTCCTTAACCAGTCCGTGTAGTTCGGTCCGGTCAGTTTGTTAGCATCAAGTATGCTACGCAGTGAAATTTGTGAACGTGACATTTTCAAAATTTTGCATGTAAAAAGACAATATTTTAGCAAAAATTTATTTAATTAATTACCAAAATAAATTAGGTCTTATTTTATATTGGTATCTCCCACTATTTTCTTCAAACTATATTACCCTCATGAATATAGTTCGGCAATATCTAATTAAAGATTTGCTAGTGAGAATAAGGATCCCATTTCAAATGTATATAGCCTTGTGTGTGCACAACAAACTATATATAAATAAATAGGTAGACAACTATTGTCAATTACATCATCATGTAACTCCTTATATTTTGCCTCTTAAATCATAATGGTCAAGTGTGTGCACATCCGAACTAAAATAATTTAAGTTAAGTCATACCCAGCAATTTCCATATAAGTGAAGAGAAAACTACAACCCTTGTGTGTGCACAACAAAGCGGTAATGTTCAATTCCTTATAAACATCAAATGTAATAAAAACAACATCTCAAATATTTAATACTCGCCTTGTGTGTGCACAACAAACTCATATTAAATATTCAATGCTCTATTGTTTTTATCATGCTAGAAGGCGACGTTCGATATTCCAAATATCTTTGAATGTTACAACTTAATATAATTTTGTTGAGGGATTTGTTATTATTTGTCTCATCTTGTTTAGCGCGCATGCAAATATATATATAAAATACGCGTCATATTATTAAACATGCGAAGCATGTTTGCATAATATATAATATATAATACTAGCATGCACATATAGAATACTATATTCTACCCGGATTGATTATGGACTTTATTCTAGTTTGGTTCACTAGAGCCACCAAGTGAACCAAAAGGTCAAACCCTAGGGTGCAAGAATAAACATTTAAATATAACTATTACATTTAAACCCGAGCTCCATTACAAACGGGTCTTCAAGAGTTCATTGTTCCTTGATCTCTGGTTCTTCAAAAAATTCTAACTAATCCTATTACATAAACTATTTAATTTAAATAGAAACCTTGATCAACAGTCAAGGGGAAGTACATAGGAGAGAGATAGAATTTACATCAAGAAGAAAACCAGAAAAGACGAGGTACACAGACCCCATTAAATAAAACCCATTCATTCAAACATCCAACTAAAATAAATCCAATCACATTGGTCAATTGTCCATAATCAATCCCATTTATTATCATACATATCATCATATGTATCAATAAATAAAATCATTCCATATATATGAGTATCATTTAATGGGCAATTTTATGTTGCATGAAATCCAATTTCAAGATTAAAATAAACTCTTTATTTTAATTATAAAATTATTAAAATAATATATATAATATATTATCGAACGGTTATATATATATATATAATATATATATATATATACCTGCAACGTAAAAAATGATGAGCTAAGCCGTAGGCTACAGGATTACCATAATATATATATATATATATATAATATCAAACATATGATATATATATTTATAAGTACTAACATAAAAAAAATAAGTTCTAACAGATCATATATAAATATTAGTACTAATTGAATAAATATTCTCATGTAATCATATTACAGGAAGAGCCACACGATTCCGCTGCAAAATAAAATATTATATATATATATAAACCGTCCAGCAATCCACGGATTCAAATTAAAAGCAAGTCACCCACGGATTAAAAAAAAAAAAAAATTTCCGAAAACAGTTTTCGGCAAAGAGATTTTTTTCATAAAATAATAATTTTATACAACAAATTATGCCCAATAAATTATTCTAAATTCATACCCATACATATATGGAATCAAAATAATTAATAATTCGCATAAAGTTTGGCTCATGATACCACTAGTTAGGATTTGTGAAAATCAAAGTAGCAATCAAATTGCAAAATAGCGGAAAGCGTAATAAAATCAGATTTTAAAATTTTTTCACAAACCATTTACCCGGATCATTCTTTATGCATATTATTAATTAAGCAAAGAATAAGAAATTATGAAATCATACCCTTGTAGAAACGAGCTTCCTCAGGTACGAGTTCACCTCCTACTTCTCCGCGATCTCCTTGAATCTCCGGGTAGATTCCTTCCTTTGATCAATGTAAGCCACCCAAGTGTATGGCCTCTAGAGGTGATCCACCAAGGAAGAAGAATTTTCAAGAAGAAGGGATATTGGCTCAAACCCTAGTTTTTCCTATCTGTATAGAAAAGGAGGCGTACTCTCCAACTCTTGGAATTACGTATATTTGATATCTGATATAAGACTCCTCTTATAAAGATATCAGGTAACCCTATTTTAATTAAAATAAGGTATTATTTATTTAATTAAACTCTTTTAATTAAATGGGCTCCCTAATCCTATTAGGAATAATTAATTAAACTCCTTTAACTAATTTTCCCTCCTAATCCTATTAGGAATAAATGAGAGTACTTATATTAAATTAATTCCTAAACTCTTTTAGAAATTAAAATAATAATAATTGTAATAATATTAATAAGACTCCTCTTATTAATTTATATTTAATATTTCTAAAATATTAAACAATAAATATTAAGCTATTTAATTTATTCTATCACCATAGATTAAATTAAATATACTTAATATATTATTACGATTATGCCATTAACTTCTTAAATAATTATTCTTCCTTTTATGGTGTGACCCTTTAGGTTCTCCATATTAAACCGGTTGTGAATAAATCAATTAGAACAATTCTAATCTCATTTAAATAAATAATTTAAACGAATAATTTATTTAAATAAATAATATTTATTCTACAATAGGGATAAGCCTCCCTAGCGATCAACGACTTTCCAGATAATATAGATTTCAACATTAATCATAAAAGAACCTTTGAGTAAATAGTTACCATACAATTCAATCCTTCCACCATACAATGTCCCAATTAAATATAAGACTATGGAATTACTGTCAAGTCTTATTTTATTTAATTATATGTATTTCGATTTCTAAATGCACAACTCCTAATGAATGCAAATTAGAAACTGCTTTCTAATTTCATTCCACCTTGGCCAAGGATTCCTGGGTTGTCATTTATCGAATCACATAGGACATTTCTCTTCTTTTACTAGAAGTGATAGATTCTTTATTGATCATTCATTATCTTCATATATAACTTATTACACCCAAGCATACCCTTTGATATACTCTAAGATTCTTAAGGAATAAGTCAAAGTGTAATTAATTATATATAAGATACTATGACGATCTCAAGTCTAAGGATCATTTGTACTACTATCACTACAGGAATTCCTATTGACAGGCATGTAAAACTCCATTAGGTATTCCTTAGCGAGTCACGTTCAGTGAACTTATTCTCTAATAAGCACCTACATACTTGCTTTAGTGTCTCCACACAAATGATCATGAGATCAATCATCCTCATCCAATGAGCAAGCAACGTACGTACCAATCTATCCGGATTCACTAATCCCCTTTTTAGTAATCCATTGATTGGGAACATTTTAGTTTTAAGCTATCTAAGAATTTAGATCTCATTAGCATGATCTCATCATGATTCTAAAAGCATTACTTAAAACTATGGGTTTACCACATATTATTAAAACAGCACCATGTAGATAATAAATGCCTTTAATAAATAATTCTTTTATTAATAAATAAATAAGATTGATTACACAGTATATGCTTTATCATCATACATGATTGGCTTGTATGCATAATACTTTCAAACTTATCTTACCTTCATCAGAGTTTAATCCCAAGTACGCAACCTTTACTATATGACATCGTAAACCTAATCTGTTTGTTTTCCTTTTCACTTGTTCTTGACCGATCCTTCTGATTATTCACACTTATCTGAAAACATTTAAATTAAGCAAGGATGAGCATTTGAGTGCCCAGCAAGTATTATATATATATATATATATATAAGTTGAAAGAATTTTAATGTTTTCTTTATAATGTCCATCTACAACAAGTCAATAGTTGTGAAATATTCTGAACTGATATTAATAACAAAACAATCCTCTTTCAAATTTTTGAAACTACGTACTGACTATAAATAAGGTTTAAGTGACATTTTATGAACATTGTTTTTATTTTCGAAAAGGTTTAACAGAACTTCATCTGCAAACCGTCATAACTTACGGACACGGGGGGTGATCAGCCTGTTGTGTCCTGTATTGATCAATACTACATTACAAGAACGATGTTATCATTTACTTGATCCGCCTTGGGCGCATAAAAGTTTTCCTGTGAACGGGATGTTCATATTTGTCAGGGTTCCAGACAAAAGGTTTTATTTTATCCAACAATAATCTATAATTCAACATATATGTATAACAAATGTTTATCACCATGTGATTAAATACAATGATTATCCAAGTGGGGACACTTGTATAATCATTTCTAGAAATTAACGAACAGAATATATATCCGAATTATCATATACTAACATGTTGATAATCAAAGGGTGTATATAATATAGGTTTAACCATCTGTACATTAATAATAATAATTCTGAACTTCTTACTTCTGACCATTGCATAAAGAAAATGCAAAGTTAGGATACTTGCCTGATGCGCTGCTTACAATTCTCAACTTAGTTCTACCCTTTTCTATCATGACCTATCATTAATCAAATCAATCGTTCGATTAGAACAGTATACCGTAACACATAGTACTGCATTTCGCAGTCAGCACATAACCTAATCATCTTATCACACATGTTCAATAATCATGGCATCACAAACAAACATCAACACATTCCTAATCACATTGTCACACAACCTTAATAACCATTGAATCACAAATAAACAGTTAACTAATCACATTATCTAAGTCCAGATCAATTTCTGAAATATGTCGGTCTACCGACATCTTTATCGGGTAAAAATCGAGTCTAAGACTCTAAACAGATGTCCAATATCCATTTAGACTAATTAAATAACAGTTGCACTATTTTTCATGACCTCATAATAATTTACCATTTATCATAATTTTTGAAATATCAGAATCATTATTAAATGATTTAAATATCAAATAATTCTATTATCATTAATATTTAATTAATATTAAACTATTAATGAAACCATTGCTAAAATATTAAAGTTATTAATAATAACTTAAAATATTTTTAAAACATTTATATTACCCTTAAATGATTTTTAAAACATTTAAAATCATTATTAAATAATCTCCATTAATATTTCAATATTAATGAACTATTATCTAAATATTAAAAGTCATTAATTATAACTTAAAATATTTTTAATTCATTTATATCCCTTTTAAATGATTTTTAAATAAATAAAACCATTTTTAAACTATTTATTTAATATAATTATTAAATAAATTTAATATCATTAATATTAAATCATTAATATTAAATCATTAATGAAATTATCCTTTAAATATTAAAAGTTATAGTTTATAACTTAAAATATCTTTAAACGCTTTATTTTTATTTAAAATGATTTTTATAATATTAAAATCATTTTTAAACTAATTTATTTAATATAATTATTAAATAACTTTAATATCATTAATAATCATTAATTAATGAAATTAACCATTAAATATTAAAAGTTATATTTTATAACTTAAAATATTCTTAAATACCTTATTATTATTTAAAATGTTTTTTTTAATATAATGAAATCATTTTTAATTTATTTATTAAATTCATTTAATAAATAACTTAACTATCATTAATATTAATTTATTAATGAAAATTATCACAAAATATTAAAAGTTATCAAAAATAACTCAAAATATTTTCTAACACAATAATATAATTTTTCATGATTTTTCATGAATTAAAACCATTTTTAAATAATTTATCTAATATTGTAATTAAATAAATAAATAACTTTTATATTCCAAAAATATTAAATATTTATGAAATATACTCAAAATAGTTAAAAACTATTTTTCAGAATTTAAAATAATTTTTCAGAATTTATTTGGTATTTTTAATAATTAAAATCTTATTTTTTTCTAATTTTTAATCATTTTCAGAATTTCCAGAAATTAAAAATAATACAAAACCGTCGCTATAGGCTTTAGGCGACAGAAACCGTCGCTAATGGTGTTCTTCATCAACCCAGATTTCATAAGGCAGTTAGCGAGAGGGCACATTTGACCGAGTATAACTCTCTCATCCGAACGAATTTGGATAATCTATAAATTGGGTCTTGTAGTGCTCATGTAAGACTATAATTAACAATAAACATTATGGCTTAACAACACCAGATCTGGAATATATTGGCCATCAAAGTAGCTGTCAGAGTTGTTCTTCACGAAGAACAGTTCGAGGTGCCTACTTTGGACCTCTATAACTTGATGATCGTGGCACGTTTTTGTGTTCTATCACTTCCAGTGTGTAGAAAACATGTAGGACTACAATTACAAAGCATCATAACACATTAAAATCAAAACATGATCAAGTTATGGCCGGTCAAACTTGAACACGGACACTGCTAAAAAAAATTCTGGGTTAGGTAATTGGACAGTTTCGGTCAACGGGTTTTGACCGGCTATAACTTCCGATCTACAATTGATCTGGCCTTGATTCTTTTTGCATCTTAAAGAGAACATTACAGACTACATGTTACAAGTTTTAAACTATCAAAAAAACTTAATATACACGGCGTTATAAGATTTGACATTTGGCTGTAAAACAAAAATTTTCCAATTTCCAGATTTTCTGAAATCTCAAAATCGTGTACTTTGATGTTATGGGTCATGGATTTAACAACCCAGAACTTCAATTGACACCTTATAACACATCTTTAAACAATCAATTACAACATTTAACAACAAATCGAAGGATTTATAAAATTAGGGTTTTTATACCTTTATGCTTTGATTTTTGATTTTAGCTCCCAAGTTGTTTGTAATTTGCCTATGGAGGATGTGGGTCTTCAAAATAGGACTGAAATGCCTTAGGTTTTCGTTGCTTAGAGTGAGAGAGGGCTTGTTAGAGAGTTTGTGCAAAATTATCTGACAAAAGTAAACTTTTCTCTCTCCAATCTTTATATAGTGATGTTAGATGCATGTATAGCTGGTCTTAGACTGATGTAGAGGCTGTGTGTTGTCATCTTAGAGTCAAGGTGGTGGTTGGAGTTGTTAAACAACTCAAGATATAGAAGGATTTGCAAGCAAACTCAAAAAAAATGTGATAAAAGGGCTTTTTGGTCATTTTGCTTCCAAATTAAATTCTAAAATTTTCAATTGATGAAACCCTTAGGGTTTAGGGTTTGGTTTAGATTTAGGGTTTGAGCAAATTTAGCAAACAAAAATCTAGAATTTCTAATTTAGGGTTTGCACAAAAATTAAATAAATAAAAATAAATAACTTTTAGTTTATAAAACTTTGCAAAATAAATTTGTTAATCAAATTAAGTTTGTAATTATCTTATACATGGATATTAGGGTTTATTACTCTTAATCACGATTAACTTTGCTAATAAAGCAATTAAGGTTTCTAACTTTTGAAATTAGGGTTTATAATACAGAAAATTACTAAGGATTTTGAATAATTGCGATTCTCCCTAATTAGGGTTAATACATATATCACCGATTATAAATCACATTATTGTGATTACATAACTACTTAACCAATTCTCAAAGTCGTGAATGACTTTCGGATTAAGATTTCAAATCAATTAGGGTTTCAAGAAATTAATTTAGGGTTCTAGATTTTAGGGTTTTAATTTACTAACTAGGTTTTCCTTAATTAGTAATTACAGTTTATCACACGTGTTATTAATCATACTAACACTATTTCTGACTGATCCAACCTCCGGTTTAGGTTTTCGGATTAGGGTTTCTAATTATTAGAAAATCAAATATAATTAGGGTTTACATATAAAGTTAGGGTTTTCTATAATTGGCAAAATATTAAATAACACATAATTTATATCATATAACATCGTCATATAACAGTCTTAAACTCACAATTTATTTTTAAATTAGGATTTTCCACAGAAAACTTGGGTTTAACCAATTAACATTAGGGTTTTGAAATTAAACACCATAATTGACCAATCATCATCAACACGTACATACGGCACATATTTATAGCACTGAAAAATCAAAATATAATTAATATTATATTATTATCACCATTCCTCATTCCATAACCAGAAATAAGGTTTACAAAATATTATTAGGGTTTGGTCGTAATATAATAAAACTGCTCCACACATTATCATTACACACATAACCATACATATCTATAACACTGAAAAATAACAATACAATATTATTATTCTCATTCCTTAATCAAAACCCGAAATTAGGGTTTGGATTCCATATCTGATTTATCTTACATAAATAACATCCTTAATTAAGTTAAAATATTTATTTTAACATCCGGAACAAATTCACATAATGAAATAATCATTATAATTATTCTAAAATCATTTCATATATTATTTGAATAATATAAATTTTCATAGAAAAGAATTAATAAAAGCATTTCCAATAAGGAATTAATTAGTATAAAAATTATAATTGATAATAAGCAATAATTCTAAAAATAAATTTATTTGTAAATATTTATGTAATAAATATATTTTTATTTACCACACAAATACATATACACATTATCTTGTACAAATCCTCATCCTTAAAAAAAATTATACGCAAAATTTCAGTTTTATTTATTTAGAAAATATCGGGTTGTCACAATCACCAGTTCTGCCAATTGGTTGACTTGCTTACAGAGAGCTTTCATCTTTTGTTCCATCATAAACTAGAACTGCGCATAATCCCATTTGTCAGCCCCATCCTTACTTGTTTGGGAATATTCACCACTGTAATTGGAATTCTGTCCACTGCTCTAATTTATCATATTAACCTCCTTTTCTTTGTGTTGAGGAAGAGGGTTGTCTTGTACATGAGGTTAGTTGGGTTTAGTCACCACGATCTCACCGTTATCAATTAAATCTTGGATCTTATCTTGGATCTTATGTTATCAATTAAATCTTGAAACCCTTCCCATTTGGGTTAGCTGGTGGAAGAAGATGAGTAATTTTCTTCTGAGTTGTCAGAAGATTGAGAATGTTCTCGAGTGAGTCCCTTAAGGGTGTGAACACTCGAGTGCATCTGACTTCTCCACTTTTGGGCAATGGAGGGTTTGATGATTGTGCTTGAAAAGGAGAGTAGTTTCTCCTCTGAATAGGCGGACTCTGACTGCCTTTTTGTTCTTGTAGTATCAAGGAAACATCCCCATCTTTCTTTTTATGGACCCTCCAGGGGTTGTTTCCATAACTTTCGGACTGGATGTTCTCAGCAATAGCTTTCAGGGCTGCAAGGTCTTGAATCTTTCTCGTTTTCAAACCCATCTCAGCCATCTCTCCATATTTAATCATTTAGGAAAATGGCTTGCCAATGCCAGCTAAAACTCTCTCATAGAATGGAGCTTCTTGTATGTCTATGAAGGTCATCACCATCTCAGACTCAGTCATAGAGGGAATAACTTGAGCAACAAGGCGCCTCCACCTTTGAGCTTACTCTCGGAAAGACTCATTGGCTTATTTCTTGACCTTGGTAATTTGGTACCGGTCTAGACCTATCTGAGACTAGAAACTGTACTGATTGAGAAAGGCATGAGCTAACTCTTCCCAATTATGGATCTTAGAGTTGTCTAATCTGATATACCATGATCTGGCTTCTCCAGTTAGACTCTTTCGGAACAGCTGCATTTTGAGCTTCTCATTTTCTGCATAAGATCCGAGTTCTCCAATGAATACCTCCAAATGTGTGTAAGGATCTCCCAACCCATCATACTTTTCAAAGTCAGGAGTCTTAAACTCCTCTGGATAATGAACACCAGGGAATATACAAAGGTTAGCATATGAAACACTCCCGTGTGCTCCAATACTTTTGATGGACCTAATGTAACATCCACACACAAGCATATAACAGTTTTGAAAAGCTTGTAATAGCGGCTTAAGCCCTCTTACTGGAGTCCCCATCAGAGTCGCCACCTGTCGACGTTGGGATTTTTATTTGTCCTTTTTCTGTTCTTGTCTTTTGGTGTTCTCATGTTAGGTGAAATTTGTTTGAAAAAACAAGTTGTGAAAAGGTCCGACATGTATATGTCGACGATTGGACTGTAAAAGTCACCAATTAGTATTTTTAAATGGTTGCACCAACTCAACCGACAAAAGGTTTGTACATTGACCACGTGATGTAACACTGCTAAACTGGTCTGTGAAACCGAGATTCGTTAGGGTCTGGGGGCTTGATTATGCGGAGGAAAGGTGTTAGGCACCCCCCCCCCCAACACCCGTGTTACCACAGTGACCACCACTTTTCAATTAAACTGTTATATGAAGTGTGTGTGTTTGTGGGTCAATGTGCAATTATTTGGAAGTAGTGCTATGCCTCGTTCGCACATATATACAAAGGGTTAGAATTTTGTATAAAAGTTCATTTTAACAAGATATAGTAGTGATGTTTTGTAAAAGAGGTTTTTCAAACCCTTATTCTCAATAGTAATTGAGGCCTTTGATACTTCCATTTTATTAAGTGTTCGGTTTGATTTCTTTTATTTTTGAGATGCGTAGCATCTTCGAGAAAATAATATACATAGCAGTACTGAACTCCTTATGGGCATGACAACCATATAAGGAAATTCAAACACCGTGAATAATTTACAAGCTGATTACAGCTGAAAATGTCCATCACGGGAACCAAATCTAGATTCAAAAGATTGAATCTGTGATCACATAATTCTTAGGTTCACATGATGATGTAGTTTGTATGAAAGCTGTAAGCAGTTTTTATATATATATATATATATATATATATATATATATATATATATATATATATATATATATATAAAAGTTGTAAAAATATATATATATAGACGACCAATCACCACGAAGCGAACTTCATGGGGGATTGGAAATTTAAATATATAAAAGCGGTAAATATATATATAGAGACAATCAACCACCACGAAGTAACTCCATGGGGGATTGAAAAAGTAAATAAAGTAGTAAAGACAATCAACCGCTACGAATTAAACTCCAGGTGGAACAAAATGTAAATAAAGCAGTAAAAGCGATCAACTGCCACGAAGTAAACTCCAGGCGGGACAAAATGTAAAGAAAGCAGTAAAAGGCCACAAAGTAAACTCCAAGCCTAACAGAAATGTATATATATATATATATATATATATATATATATACATAGAAGTAGTAAACGCACCAAATATAAATCGAGGCCCATCGAATAGAGTTCGACCACAGTTTATATATAAGTATATATATAGAAGCAATAAATGCTCCGGATATGAATCCAGGCTCATCAAACATAGCTCGACCATAGTTTATATATATATATATATAAGCAATAAACGCTCCAGACGTGAGTCTAGGCTCAATCGAGGCATAACTCGATAATGTTAGTCCATATATATATATATATACACATATAAATATATATACAAAAAGAAATAAAAAGCCACAAACTGAAGTCCGGGTATACAAACGCAACACGACTCTCAACGTGAAGAACGTTGTGTGCACAGTAGTGGAGAAAGGCTTTAAGAAATGTAAGAAGGCTTACAGTGGACTGCCAAAGAAACTTCAATAGATTTAAATGGATGAACACTCGGCTCCCACCGATAAAATATAGCAAAGTATAAGCTTACAAGTGTTTGAAATGAGAAAGCACTTAATTTATATTGTGTATAGAGCGAATTGGACAGGGCTTCCTCGCCTTTCTTTTCCTTTTCAAATGGCCACCCCAAGCCCTCTATTTATAGAGGGGGGAGCCACAGATGTATCTGCGGCAGCCGTAGGTGCAGGTCCTGCGGCTGCCCCGAGCTCCGCGAGTTTTGTTATCTCGAAGTACGTGCATGCATGTAACTTGTTATCTGCTCGAACTTACAGAACTTCAATCCGGACATCCGATTGTGGTGTATAAGACTTTTTTTGGAGTGCTGTTGTAGAGAGCTACATAATGATATGTGATTAGAGGTTGTACGAAGTCAGGAAGTTGGGACCATACCCTTGGTTTTCAAGCTTCAAATTCTATCCGGTGTGCTGTCCTATGTAGTAGTTACTCGAGATTGGAGCTATTGGTTCTTGTAGGACACTGCTATGTAGAATGTATGTAAAAATATGTTGAGAAGGCTCGCATGTGGGATCGAGGTGGCAAAATGATGATTTTGCCCCTCATCGAGGTTATCTCCGATTTGGGATGATATAACAGTCGTTGCTCAGGGTTATCTCTGAGATTGGGCTGCTGCAAGTGCTAAATGTCCTAAGGGTTGTCTCTGAGGTGTGCTTGACCTCCCGGGATTGTCTTTGGGTTTGGAATTGAGTGCCTCGTGGTTATCTCCGAGGTTGAAGCTGACTACAAGGGTTGAAACCAGCATCTCCGGGGTTATCTCCGGAACTACAACTGCACTCCTCGGGGTTATCTCTGAGGTTGAAACTGAACATCCTGAGGTTATCTTCGGGACTGGAACTGAGTATCTCGGGATTATCTTCAAGATGGAAATGACTTCTCCGATGTTATTTCTGGAACTGCAACTGTATTCCTCGGGTTTATCTCCGAGGTTGAAACTGAAACTCCTGAGGTTATCTCCAGGACTGCAACTGGATATCTCGAGGTTGTCTCCGAGATGGAAAACTGAGGATTCCTGGGTTGTCTCCGAAATTGAAATAATTTGACCTCCGGGGTTATCTCTAGAAGACGATTCTGCCTTTTTGCAAGGTTAGTAACATGAATGCAAAATTTTGAGTGTCTACAGAGGAATCAGGACCCAACTCACCATCTTTAGGATGAGCAGGTTCTGTTCACCATCTCTAGGATGAACAGACCACCGAACCTCCAAAAAATCCAGCTCGCCATCTTTAGGATGAATTAGGACTCTGTTCACCATCTTTAGGATGAACATGCCACCAAACCTCCAAACAACCAGTAGATAAAATAGTATTGGAGAAAAAAACTTCTTTTATTGATAACTGTTGGCATATTTACAGATTCTTGTATTTTAACACTGGCCCTATTGAAAATATTTCCAAAGCCTCCCTGCATGCCAAGTATTCTTTATTTTAGACTCATCTAATGCTCCCAACCGATAAGTGCCTGACTTCGGTACTTCAATAACCTCATAAGGACCTTCCCAGTTCGGCATCAGCTTGCCCAAATTCTGAGGCATAGAAGCTTCCACTTCCTTAAGAACAAGATCTACCACTTCAAAACTTCGAAGCTTTACCCCTTTATTATAATGCTTAGCCACACGACGCTGATATGTGGCTACTTCATTGACTTCTTCAAGCAGATCCAAGTTGACCTTAAGTCCTTCGTCGTTATACACCTTCTGAAACTGACTGAGCTAAAGACTCGTTGACCCAATCTCCACAGGAACCAATGCTTCTGAACTATAAGCCAGTCTAAAAGGAGAGTCCCCCGTTGTAGTCCTTGACGTGGTTCGATAGGCCCAAAATACACTAAGTAACTCTTCTGGCCATCTTCCCTTTGCTTCATCAAGTCTTCTCTTAATTCCATTCAGAAATGTTCTGTTAGTTACCTCAACTTTCCCATTAGATTGCGGGTGAGCAATCGAAGTCTTTCGATGTTGAATTCTCAATTCCTTTAAAAATGCTTCAAACTTTGAGCCCACAAACTGGTGTCCATTATCCGAGACTACCGCCATAGGAATGCCAAAATGGAATACCACATACGCCAAAAACATCAAGCATTCTTACTCCATGATCGTTCGAAGAGGTTTCACCTCCACCCACTTAGTCATATAATCGATTGCCACTATAAAAAAACTGACTTGCCCTTTTGCTTTCGATAATGGACCCAATATATCAACCCCCCTAGAGAGCAAAAGGTATAGGAGATAAAATCGAGTATAACTCTTCTGGTGGCTGATGTGGGATCCGACTATTCAACTGGCACTTCTGATACTTCTTCACATATTCAGTAGCTTCTTTGAAAATTGTTGGCCAGTAATATCCCTGTCGAAGAATCTTCTAAGCTAGTGACTTTGCATCCATATAAATCACCACAAATACCCTCATGAACCTCTCGAAGGACATAATCAGCTTCAGAAGGAACCAAACACTTCAACAAGGGAGATGAGTAAGCCCTTTGGTAAAGATCTCAATCAATAAGCACAAAGTTTACACTTTTGTACTTCACTTTCTTAGCCAACATTTGATCCGAAGGCAGTATGCCATCTGCCAAATAGTCTAAATATGGGGTCATCCAACAATTAGATCGCTCTACACACATCATTTCTTTATGCTGGATATTAGGCTGCTTTAAGTCCTCTAAATAGATTGTCCCATCAAACGTACTCGATTTAATTGTAGCTAGCTTCGCCAATGCATCAGCTATTGAATTATTTGATCTGTCGATCCCCTAAAACTCATAAGAATCGAAGCACTGAAGCCGATCCTTCAATTCTACCAGATACTTCACTATTTTCAAACCCCTAGCTTTCTCCAGAAACTTGTTTGATGACCAACTGAGAGTCATTGTAGATGATCAACATCTAAACCTCGAGACTCTTCTCCAATCGCAACCCTGCTAACAATGCTTCATATTCTGCCTTGTTGTTTGTTGCCCTGAACCCAAATCTGATGGTCTGCTGTACTTTGAATCCCTCCGGACTCGTCAATAAAATCCCAGCTCCACTAATATTTGAAGTAGAAGATCCATCAACGTACAACGTCCATGAATTCGACACCTACTGAAGTAATGCGACTGCCTTCTCATTCCCTTTAACTTTCCCAAATTATCATCAGTTTCAGAAAATGAACATTCAACCACAAAATCAGCCAAAACTCCATTGTCCACGCAACAAGTATAATCTTTGTCTTAGTTTCCTCAGAGCTGCTATCTGACTCGTCAAGCACTGAACATCTTTATAGGACTATGGAGACTTCATATCCAGAATAGCCTGGATCTTTTCTAGATTTGCTTTTATTCCCCTTTTACTAACCAAATAACCCAAGAATTATGCTCCTGTGACACCCCCAAATTCGGGCACCTCAATCCCACAGATTTGGTGTCCACTATCCAATTAAATCATAACTAACTACCCGTAAACAAAGGATATAATTAAACTCAAAAGCTTAAATAATCAATCTCCTATTAAAGGGTTACATAATCTAAAATAAATCATAGGTCATCTAACCTTTATTACAATCATCAGCGGAAAATTAAAACATGATCATAAATAAATCTATTACATAAGCTTCATAAATAAAAGATGAATTAAACGTTGTCGTCTAATCAAGCACTTTGTCCTTGCCCTTGCTTGTAGAAAGCTCTTCAAACTTCTTAACTTCATCTGCATTATTTTGTGCAAGAGTGAGCAAACAATTGCCCACAAGAAGGATAATATACAATGACATTTTATGAATGTACATTAACTGAGCTTTCAATGGTAAAGTATTATTACCGAAAAAATAAACTTTAATTCAACAACTACGAGTTCAAAGGAATAATGAACGTGTAAGTTAACAATAGATAATAACATCAAAGAATACACTGAGGGTCACAAGACCACGAACTATACTCTAGGTTCTCATGTATTTCTACTCTAACCTTTAACAGTCTAAAAGACTATAATCATCATCTTTGTCCTAGGTTCACAGGTGTTTCTACTGTAACCTTTAATAGTCTAAATGACTATATGGACCATCATCTCGTACTCCAGGTGATCAGCCCTTTGTACTATATATTGCGCAAACATTTTAACACTATTGCGTATCTAAAATAATCCCCTAATATAGGGTTGTTCATCTTAACTTAGATTATCAGGTTCTGAACCAAAGGAAGTTTGGTTGGGAATTAGCTTCAAAGGAAATCTAGATTTTTAGAACGCTCATCAACCAAGTACTGGTTGAATCAGATAGGAATCAATAACTATTCAAGGGTTTGATTATAACGTCTTCATGAATAAGGTATATCAATGAATCAATAAGAGCTAGAGTATTAATAATTTCTAAGTTGAACAAATGTTATCATCGACAACATGCTTTCAAAGGTGTGTGAGTACATAAACAAACCAAAGAAAGTTTGGTTTGGGTTGACTTCAAGGGTAATTTATAGTTTAGAATACACATCAACTAAGGATTAGTTGAATTGGTAAAGAATCGCTAAGCAACTTAGAGTTCGGTACAATAATGTAAGATAGTACAATGATATTGAAGAACGAAGATCAAACAACAGTTATTAGTAGCTGAATAAACACACTTCTTACAATAAAATTATAGACTTTGAATAACCAAGGTAATCTCGATTAGAATAAAGCAACAAAGATTAACTAACTTGCTCAACAATAAATGAGGGTTAAAGAATTTGCATGGCAATAAATCGTTAAACAAGAGATTAGAGATAGAGAATTTGCATAAGTATAACATAACAGTGAAAAGTAACCTTGCTGAATAATAAAGTAGCAAATGTTAGGGAACTTGCCTCTTGCGTAAGCTATAATACTAAAATTCACGTCCACCTACACATTTTAGTGCAATCACAATATCTATTAGACATGTTAACATCCACTTCCAAAATAACACCCATTTATAGCTAAACTTGTTAATTTAGTACAAGTCCTATGCTACTACATCAATATCAGAAATTCCAAGTGTTAACCTTCACAACACTTATTTACTAATCATTATATACACTAAGTTCTAACATATCGCGTTCATAACTTACTAATCATTTGCAACTTTGAAACTACTAACCACATAACACAATTCTATTTTAACCATGTTATTACATATTGGACACATTAACATATCATAAAGTTAAGCTACAATGGTATCCAAAGTCTGTAGAAGTAGCAGACTTCACTGTCTCAGGACAAGGTATGGCGCAGCTACGCCATACACAAGCCTGGGATCGGCGCAGCTGCGCCATTTTTTGCCTTGGCACCGGCGCAGCTGCGCCGGTGCACAGACAGAGGCAGAAACGGCATGAACAATAGCCGACTTTAGCCCAACTAACACGAATTTCACCCACCAAACAGTAATATTAACACATACAATTGATATAGAACTATTACAAACATATTTGCCAACATATTCCACCAATTAGAACAATTTAACAACAACTTAAGCTAGTTTAATTTCTCAAATTCCATGTTTTTCATATGAAAACTCCATTTTTGACATCCTTTACAAAATTCATCACTGTAATCTCTATACTTGACCAAATCACTTCATTCAAATTATTATGTTCGTTTCTTAATGAACTAGCATAAACAAAACTCAATTTACAGTTTAACATACAAATTAACCACTAAAATTGGTACTTTTCCAAGCCATATGAAAAATATAAACATTGTAAACAGTTTTCTTCCTTTTTAACTGTCATTAGCATACAAATCCTTGTTTAATTACTAGTTCTAATCACCATGAACACATACAATCGCATGTAATCAGTTGTATAACAACAATTCCAACAATTGAATTCACAGAATTTAGGAATTATGCCGTAGAACTCACATATATACATATATAAACATATATACATACATAATATTAAGGTTAAAGAAAATACCTTCAATTGGCTTGCTAATTCTTGTTAAAAACTGATGTTGGTTGGTAAACCTTAGGTTTTCTCTCAATTCTCCCAACTCTCTCTGTAATCTTACGCTTATCAAATACCCAAGCTAGTATGCGTAAAACATAATAAGCCGATATGGCCATAACTAGCGTACTAAATATTATCGGTTACAACATATAAACGTATATGTTATAATTATATTTTATTTATTATTTAATTTATAATTCAAATATTAAAAATCCAAAAGCCATAAGGCTTGGTTTGGCAAAAATCCTTTAAAATAAAGACTTAATATATTTACGCCTTGTTTGGGTAAAAATAAATTAAACTACTTTAATTATTTTAATAAATAATTTAGTTTATAATTTATAGTCAAATATTATTTATTTGGATTTTCATATCCAACATTATATGAAATAAAATAATTATACACAGTATATTTTAAATAAATATTCCACTTAAACAAATATCAAAAAATTATAATTTTATTATAATTTTATTTAATATTTTAATATACCATTTTAAATTATTAAATTAAGACAACAATATAACATTTCATGTTATATTACAACTCTTCAAACTATAAATTCAATTAATTTAGAGTATTATCTAATAAATTTAATTCATAAATTTTTACTAATAATAATCACATCAATAAAATATTTATTTCATCAATTTCAACAATAAACACATCAAATAAATATTTATATAATTCAATAAATATTTACTATTAAAATTTAAAATTTCGGATTGTTACATCCTTCCCTCCTTACAAGGATTTTGTCCCAAGAATCACAACTCGAACAATCGAATCGTCACAGCTCCAAGCCCGAATGTGCACTTAGTTGGATTTAACTTCAAATTATTATGACAAACCGTCTGAAAACATTCCTCCAAATCATCCAGATGACCTCGAATCGACATACTTTTGACAATCATGTCATCAACATAAACCTCCATGTTTTTTCCCAAGTGTCTCGTGAAGACATAGTTCATCATCCTCTGATAAGTAGTCCCCGCGTTTAACAAGCCGAAGGTCATCTTCTTATAAGCATATACCGACCGATGAGTAATAAATGTTGTCTTCGGGATGTCCTCCTTGCACATAGAAATCTGATGATAACCCGAAAAAGTATCCATAAAACTGAGTAAGGCATATCCCGAAGTCGCATCGATAAGCTGATCAATGTGAGGTAGAGGATAAAAGTCCTTCGGGCATGCTTTATTTAGATCAGTGTAGTCTATGCAAACTCGCCATTTTCCATTCTGCTTCTGTACTAGAACTACATTCGCCATCCACTTCGGATAGTCGATCTCAAATATAAAATCTGCTGCAAATAACTTTACAATCTCCTCATCAATTATCTTTTGTCTTTCGGGTGCGAAAATCCGCCTCTTCTACCGAACTGGCTTCTTTGTTAGGTCTACATGTAACCTATGTTCAGCAACCTTTCGACTTACTCGAGGCATAACATTAGGAACCCAAGCAAAGATGTCAATATAACAACGAAGTAATTCCACCTGGTTCATCCGAAAACGTTCTGGTAGACCTAAACCTATCTTCACGGTCTTTTCCTTCTTTCCCGGAATCAATTCAAACTCTTCAGTCTCTTCTGCTGGCATAACTAATGGTTCTGTATTGCTTTATATAAATGGTTCAATCTCGATCACCATGGTTTGTTTCTGTCTACTAACCCCTACACTTGAAGTGATCAATGCATTCCAGTAATATCTCTTTGCCAAATCCAGATCTCCAACAACTTCTTCAACTCCATGTGGCATCAAAAACTTAATTTTAAAATAGGGAATCGACAGCACTGCCTGAAGAGCTGTTAAAGTGGGACTATCCAAAATGGCGTTGTATGCCGAGTCCACATGTACTACATAAAACTTACACATAATCTCCACCTGCTTGTGGAGCCATCCCAAAGATGATCGACAACTCGATAGTCCCCACCACTTTGACTTGATCATTACTAAACCCATATAGAGGAGCTTCTTGCCCGATCTCCATCTTTCTTCCATCCAGGTGCATCCTCTGGTAAGCATGTACATACAGAATATCCACCGAAGACCCATTATCTATCATCATTCTCTTCATGTCCACCAAACCCACTTGTGCAGTAATCACCAGAGCTCCTTCATGGGGTTCGATGGGTTCTAAAGGGAAATCATTATCTGTGAAAGAGATCACCGAGCCTGGGTATGCCTTTTCAGTCTTTGGGAGTTTATCCACCACTGTCATTACCGAATCTAGATATCCTTGTCGCTTCTTCCCGGTAACTTTGCCAATGTTTCCTCTAGTGATTACATCCACAATATATCTCACCGGATGATTCTAACTGGCTGTTCTGGTTGGGCAACATGAACAGACCTTCTATTCATCGGTTGCTCCCTCGGGGGCTCCCTTCCTACCATATATTGAACCAAAGCACCACTTTGGACTTTTCTTTCAATGAACTCTCTCAAATTCTAACAAGAATTCGTATCATGCCCAGTCGCCTGATGGTAATCACAATACTTATTAGGATTTCCAGATCCTGATTTGAGATTATCTCGAGGTTGGTCGAAGTAGGGATGGTCCTTTATCTGCTCCAGAATGGTAGCCCGATCCGTATTAAGTTGGGTAAGTACCTTTTTCACCTTCTGACTTAGAAAAGGTGGGCGCCCTCCTTTCGACCCCCAATTGTTGTTATACTTCTTCTAATTTCCATCATATTGATCATTATTGCCACCACTCTTTTTCTGATTACCATCAAATTTATCCTTGTCTTTCTCCTTCGCTTTTTCCGAAGGGCCGTGCTTTAGGGTGCTCATTGCTTCTTCTACCACGATGAAGCCTTCTGCCTTTTTAAATGCTTCAGCCAATCTCTTCGGATGGTTGAACATCATCTTCTTCACTAATTTTCCTGACTTTACCAAGTCCAAACCATTCTAAAATAGACCTACAGTCTGAAGATCATTGAGGTCTGTTACCTGTCCCACTGCTTCTCTAAACGTTTTCACGTACTGGCTCAAAGTCTCTGTCAGATATTGTCTAATCTGTGCCCACGACCTTGTGGGCTTTCCTCTCCTCTTATTGCTTTTGAACCTAGCATGGAACTTGTCACATAAATCAGCCCAAGACAAAATTGAGTTTGGAGCCAAGGTCCCCATCCACTGCCTTGCATCTTTTCTCAACATCGTCACAAAAGTCTGACACTTAGCTGCATTTGAATAGTCATAATAGTCCATCAGCCTATCAAACGCCTGGCTGTGGTCATACGGTTCTCCTAAGCCATTGTAACTTTCCATATAAGGAAGATTTTTATTAGGATCCGCCTTCTCCCGAAGGATTTCCGAAGAGAAAGGAGATGCCTTTTTGCCTTAGCTTTCCTTCACCTACTGAACTTCTGTAGTTGCCTCCGAAGCTCCTTCACCTCTTTAGCTAAGATTTCAACTCCTTCGCTTTTCTTCTTCTGTTTAGTTCGACCTTTTCCATTCGAACCTGGATACCCCTGAATGACTACGTCTGTCACTTCTGCTAAAACGAGAATCCACAGGGCGGTGTGCCCTCTTTGGCTTCTCAGGAGAACGACCTCTTGATCTACATTGGTGTCTATCCTTTTTGATGTCTCAAGGATACTCAAGGCGAGGTGCCTTCTTTGAACCTTCAGGCGTACGTCCTCTTGTTCTGCTTCTTCGCGTGCTTTTATCGTCACCCCGAGAATTCTCAGGGTGAGGTGTCCTCTTTGGATCTTCGAGAGTACGACCTCTTGCTCCTCTTCGGTCTCGAGAATGACTCCAACGTCTATTTTCAGAATGTCTGGAGTCTTCATCTTTCCTTGTTTGTCTCTCTGGAGATCTGCCACGTTCTTTAGGTCGAGTATAAATGGATGCTTCATCTTCCATTTCAGCTATAAGAACCATCTGTTTGGAAATCTCCTCCCTTTGTTGCAGAAGAACTTTCAAAGCTTTGTCAGTCTCCTATGCCATCTTAGCAAAAGTAGATGTCTTGTTTGCTTAACCTTCTCGGTGTTGGGTTCTAAGCGGTGTACCTTCTACCCTTTTCTGATCCTCATCAAGTCCTTTACTGGCAGTGGAAAATAACTTCTTTCTGACATTACCATGGCCTCTTTCATGAGACCCTTCTAAAATATCTTGTGATCCAAGTCTGTCATGGATACTTTTTGAAGGCCCCAACTTATCCTTAACAGAAATTCTATGTAGAGAAGAGCTTGTACTCGTCGGCTGTCTTGCTTTTCACCATAACTTCCGATGTAAGATGTTTAACAAATGTGATTGAAAACCAAAAACACTAGAAAAAAGCGCCCTCCTTCTAGCGCCAATGTTAACGCCAGGATCTTTCTACGCGTCTCAATCATCGAAAAGTGTGTACAACCCTGCACATAAAATGTTTCAACACCGAGAGCTTGATGGCTTGGGCCGCCGGGGGATAGCTCCAATGTGAGAATTAGTACAGGCCTAACACATGTTAACAATGGAGGTTGTGTGTTCTAGTGTCTGGGATGAAATGTGCATGTACCTTTTTTCATGTAGTGCTCTGTATTCTTATATTAGTCTCACCGCCCTGCATGCAACCCACCTGCTGATCTCATCTAATTGCATGCAATTCATATCAAATCATTGTTCCTTACTAACTCATGATTATGCCAAATCCTCATTAATTAAGGTGTTGGATCCATAGTCCTACACTTGTCCATCTCAATAATCTTCAGCCCAAGCCCACATATATAATGTCATTTAAATAATGGCCTAACACTCCAAAGGCCCAAATAATTATGGCCCAACACCGTTAATAGGCCTGTAACCAAGAAAAGAAGTCATGCTGACAGATGGAGATGGAAGTGAAGCAAGATGAGGACTACAAAATTGTATCCGGATCTGAAAAACTTATACCCTATTAATATTGGTATTCGGTATTCAAATTTTAAAAAAAATATTATATGTATTCAATATTTGAAATAATATTCGAATACAAATAATATTCGTTTTCGTTTATTTGATTTGAACGAATAGATTATTTAAATATAATATTCGGATATTCGAAATCGTTTATTAGTAACCTAATAAACAATTCATTCAAATTGTTTATAAAACTTAAAAGAATTTTTTATTTATAATTATTCATCTTTTAAACAATACATATTAACTAAACATTTTAATCATAAAATGTTAAGCACGTTATCATCAATCATTGATCATAAAAACAATCAAAATTTAAATATCATAAAGAATGAATCAAATTAACAACATTTTTCATAAAAGATAATACTAATTTATTATCCACTCTTCTTCTCACACGTAAGTTTCAAAAATAAAATATTTGTAACAAACTAATAACTATATATTTGTTCATGTAGTATATAATTTTATCGTTAATTAAACGATACATTTTAGATGTTTTACATTTTACAATTGTGAAAATACATTAACTAAAATTAAATGAATTCATTTAATTTTATTAATATTATGTTTAAAAATGTTATTTCCTATTTTTTAAAAATGAAATGACATTTTAATAATATTTTTTGTATGATAGTAAAAATTAATTATTATGTATTCAAGGAAGGTTATTTGAAAAAAAATATGTTTACTTAATATATAATGGTTGATAATTAAATCATGAATATATATACACATATACACACGTAAATACAAGTTATTCAGATACAAATTTGAATATCGGATATAGGACATCCACTATTTGTAGGATATAGTTACGGTCGGTTGTTAAACGAATACAAATACGTCTATATTCATATTAGTATCTGTTTATTTACGGATATCTTAAAACCAAATACGGATAGATCCGCTTTATTTTGAATACGAATAATATCTATTTTTTTTCGAATACATGCGAATATATACGAATTTTTATGTTACCATTTACAGCCCTGGCAGTTAAGGTGCATTTTATTAAGAAATGAACTTTTGAAAAACACTACATATAGTTGGTTGTTCTTTTGTACAATAATTCCTTCATATATCTATGTTTTAAAATACAGTTGTGGTGCAGGATTACACGTTCTATCCCCATCCCCAATCTCATAAATATTCCCCATATCCGTTTTATTCTTCACGAGGATTAAAACTTAATAACCATTCCTATCTTTACGTGGAATTTAAACCCCCATGGAAAATTTATTTCACCGCAAGAATTACTATTTTGTAAATTTTTTAATTTAAATTTTTAGTTATATTTACAATAATATACACTCCATAGTACAAAGTAGTAAATAGACAACACTTAAATCACAAAGTTTTTATAAAAAATATAGTGGTATTTTTTTTCACAATATTTTTTTAACAAAATGTTGTAGATATATATGAAAAAACATTATCTATTTTAAAGGGCATTTTTTTTTGGTTTTAACTAGATAACGTTTTAAAAAAAAATGTTATCTATGTAAAAAACACGGAGCAAAAAACCGCGCTCAAGTGAAAACTTAAAATTAAAAGACATACTCTTTCTCCATGCTCGTAAGTTTAGTTTCGTTCCCTCTCTTCAATTTTCCTTCTCTCTTTCAGTTTTTCTCTTCATTTTTCCTTCTCTCTCCAGTTTTCCTTCTCTCTATTTGCTCTTTGGTTGTGTTCTTATTGGGTGTACGTTCGATCTGTAACGATCCAGAATTTCAAATTGTAATATTGAATATTTATTGAATAATATAAATACTTATTTGACGTGTCCATTGTTGAAATTGATAAAATAAATATTTTATTGATGTAATGGTTGCTAGTAAATATTTATGAATCTAAATTTATTAGATAATGTTCTAAATTAAATTAATTTATAATTTAGAGAGTGTAATATAACATGAGAGGTTATATTGTTGTGTTGATTTAATAATTTAAATGGTATATTAAATTATTAAATAAAATTATAATGAAATTATAATTTTATGTTATTTGTTTAAATGGTATATTTAATTAAAATATAGTATGTGATTAATTTAATTGATTAATGTTAGATATGGAGATCCAAATAAATAAGATGTAATTATAAATTATAAAATAAAATTGTTTATTAAAATAAAATAAAGGAGTTTAATGTGGTTTTGCCAAACAAGGCTTAAATATATTAATTCTTTAAAATTTAAAGGGTTTTGCCAAATAAATCCTTATGGCTTTTGGATTTCTAATTTTTGAGTTTAAATAAAATAAATAATATAAATAAAATAAATAAATAATAAATATAATATATTTATAATATATAAGTTTCTTTTAGTAACTGATATTAGTTAATATGATTATTAAGGTTATCAGTTTTTAGTTTACGCTTAAGTTAGCCTATGGTTTAGTCTACTGAGAAGAGGGAAGAGAATTCAGAGAAGAGCTTGACAGAGAACTTGAGAGATTGAGAGAAAACCTAAGCAATTTTAGTATTTTGCAAGGGATTATTAAGCATATTGAAGGTATTTTATCTAACCTTTGTATTATATACATATATATATATATATATATATATATATATATATGTATATACATATATGAAGTTATGACAAAGTTTTGTTTATGTTCTGTGAATTCTAATTCTTTCAAAATTGTTGTTATGTAACTAAATTATGGTGGAAATATGTGATATAATGCTAGAGTTTATGTTTAAACAAGAAAATTGCATGCTAAATTCGGATAATAGTAGGTAAATTATGACAGTGTTTGTATTTCTCATATGGTTTGTGTAAGTATCAATTTTGAATGTCAATTCGTATGTTAAACTGTAAATTGAGTCTTGTATATGTTAGTTCATTAAGAAACGAGTATAACGTAATTTGAACGAAGCAATTTGGCCAAGTATAGAGATTACAGTGATGATTTTGGGAAGGATATTAAAAACATTGAGTTTTTATATGAAAATGAGAAATTTGAGAAATTAAAGTAGTATAATTGTTGTTAAATTATTCTATATTGATATATATATATATATATATATATATATATATATATGTGTGTGTGTGTGTGTGTGTGTGTGTGTGTGTGTGTGTGAATAAACATGTTTGTAGTAGTTTTATACCAATTGTATGAGTTAGTATTACTGTTTGGTTGGTGAAATTCGTGTTAGTTTGGCTAAAGTCGGCTACTGTTCATGTCCTTTCTGCCTCTGTCTGTGCACCGGCGTAGCTGCGCCGGTGCCAAGGTAAAAAACGGCGCAGCTGCACCATACCTTGATTTGGGACAGTGACTCCTGCTGTTACTGCAGTTCTGGGATATCGGTATACATTGGACTAATGATGTGTTAGCATGTCAAACACGTAACAACAAGGTTAAAACAAAGTTGTATGATGTGGTTAGTAAATTCAAAGTTTTAAATAATTAGTAAACTATGAAAATGACATGTTGTGATTTATTAAGCATGATGAACAGTAAACATGTGTTGTGAGGGTTAAAACACTTGAAATTTTTAATATTTGTATAGTAGCATAAGACTTTTGCTAAAATGATAAGTTTAGTTAGAAATGTACATGTTATGGTATGTTAGCATATCTAATAGGTATTGTGGTTCTAAATCTATGCGTAGGTGAACGTGAGTTTAATATTATAGCTTACGCTGTAGGCAAGTTTTTCTAACTCTACATTTACGTTGAGCAAGTTTCTAAACTTCTCTTTTTACATTGAGCAAGTTTTTCTAACTCTACATTTACGTTAAGCAGGTTTCTTACTTTAACTTTCATTAAGCGAACTCTTATATTCCTAATCATTATTTGAGCAAACTAGCTATGACTTTAACTTTGTTCGAACAAGTTTAAATTCCAATATTTATTGATATATTCTAACTTGTTTATTGTTAGACAAGTTTCTTTATTGTCATTCGTGTATTATGAATGCAATTTTCTTGAATTCTAATTTCTAATGTTGAATTATCTTATCTCATTTACTTGACACAAGCTATTCTCATAATGAGCAAACTTTATTTTCAGCTTGCTATTATTTAAGGTATATTCAATAATTCATAGTCCTAGCTTAACATTATTCAAGCAAGGTTTATTGCCATTCAATACTTATACTTTGTAGTTGTTTCTAAGCATGAGTTCAAGATATAGTTAGTTCGCTTACACTTATTCATTGTTCCATATTATGTTATTATTGATCAACTATTGTGTTATTTCACACTATTGATTCAACTAGTCCTCTAGTTGATGATCGTTAAACTCTAAATTACCCTTGAAAGCTTATCCAAACCAAACTTTTTTTGGTGCGGACTTGTACTCTAAATACTGAGATGAACAACCCTATTATTATTAGGGGATAATTTAGGCTTAGCGTTGAAATGTTTGTGCACAATACATTATACGAAGGGCTGATCCCCCTAAGTACAAGGATTCCTTATAGTCTTATGACTGTTAAAGTTGAAGTTGAAAGATTACTTGCAACTATGAACATAGTTCGCGGTCTTGTGACCCTCAGATATATATTCCATATTTTGATTCCAGTCTTTGGTTATCATTGATAGAGTACTATTCAATTTTGATGAGCCTATTTATTGGCAGTTGTTATTATCATGTTGATTCATTGCTATATCTAGTGAGCAATTGTTTTGCGCACTCTTGCATATTTATACACTCATTGCAGCTAAAGTTGAGAAGGTCGACGAACCTTCAACTAGCAAAGGAAAGGGAAAAATGTACAAGTGATGAAGACTTGTAATTTTATTAATTGTTATGCTAATAGACTTTTAATTAATGATGTGATGTAATAATTTAATTCCGCACTTGTATGATGTTTAAGGTTAGACAACCTGGGATGTTTTTGGATTTAATGATGTAACCCTATTTAAAGGGAGGATTTATGGTTTATATATATATATATATATATATATATATATATATTATTTGGGGGTGTCACACGATTTGAGGCTGAAATCTGATAATTTAGTTGGGTGTTTGAAGATAAGCTGTTTTGGGGCTAGGTTTTCATCGTAAGTTCTTCACCTCTTTGGATTTGTTCTTGCATGTGTTTATTTTCAACCCATTTACAGTCTTTGTGTATATAAACATGTTTGAGGTGCTTAATTTGTTTTGTTATAATGGCTTTATTTCTTTCATAGTGGTAGCATAGTGGTGGCTGCGGTGGCAACAGTGGTGGTTTCTCGGTCTCCTCCACTAAAAATTAGGTTTTAATTTCTCCCTTGTTAATTTTTCCAAAAATTTAGATTTTAATAAAACATTTTACGATATTTGGAGCTAATTTGGGTTATAATATGAATGAGACCCATTTGTTCAATTTTAGATATCTGTGAGACCCATTTTGGATTTTGCATTTTCGATGTTGGATTTGTCGGACCTCCATATGTTATCAATGATGCCACTGTGCATATGAGTATTTATATACATTTGTTAAGTCTATGTATAGTGATTTTTATTAGCTTTGTTGTTGCTATGGAATATTGAATGATATTTGAAGTTCTCTTGGTTTTAAAGTTAAACCTTAGTGTTTGACAAATATTATAGTTTTTTATCCCCTCTTTTGTAATCAATTCCCCCGCCCCATGTTTGGATCCAAAGAATACGTATACATACTTGAGATTTAGTAGTAATTTGAATATATAATGAATTACTACTAAACCTGAGATTTAGTAGTAATTCATTGTTATTTTCAGGATAGTCATGGGATGGGGCTGCATAAAATTACTACTAAAATATTGATGGGAATAGCCTTTCTTCTTTCGATTTTGAATGACGAGTTCTCTAGACTTGATAGTGATCCCCTGATGAATGTGCTTAAATGAGAAGGATTGTTGGCTTTTGTATTCTAGTCCAATTTTAATGATGCTTGTTTTGGTCTTATAATTTAACTAAATGTACACATCTTTTTGTGCAGAGTATGTGCATATATGATTAACTCATGTGATCTGTCATGTTGTATAGTAGCCACCAATAACTCCACTGAAAATCATTAGAAGGCCTGAAAGGGTAGTTCCTACATTGAAGTTAGTATGTCAAGTGACTGAAAATATTCCATGATATAATGAATTTAGCCAAACCCACTCATGCTGCTAAATTGTATAGTACTACAGCAGCATAGATTTTATAGCTTGGCATCATTAGAAATACCTGGAGAAAGATTGCAGTATTAATGAATTAAAGAAGATACTCGATTTATTTATCGATCTTAGGTATCCATACATTTCAGCCTTTTCCTTTGATCGGATCCTATAGAAACTAATATATTATTTCATCTCCGTATCTGTAAAAATCTTTTGCCCATGCACTACTAGGTCCATTTAGTTGCTTAGGTCAACAACTTTGTGCTGCTTAGGTCAACAACTTTGTGCATAAGTAGTATTATAATGGGTAACTTTTTTGTCACAGAGTTATCTTTTAATGTATATCAATAATCAGAACATATGCAGTTAAGTATGGGACTGACAGTTTTCTTATGCGCACGTACTGTTGTGTTTGAGTTTTTATTCTATGTGAAGTGTGTTTCTTGATGCCTTTGTATCGCCTATTTTACTGAAAAACAAATTTACTAAAACATTTATTGTACCTAGCTAACAACTTGTATTATGTGAGGAGTGATGGTTGAGCTAAGCTTCTAAGTGTTATTGAAGACTAATTAAATCTGTATTATTACATAAAGCATAATGATAATCTTCATTTTCATTTGAAAATCCTATGTTTTTCCTTCTTGGGTTTGTTCTAATGTTTTTTTTCGCAAAGAGTGAGTTAAGGGGTTTCTTATTCATGATTATCTAGTCTAGCCAATTGATAATTAACTTAGTGCTTATTTAGTGTTTTATATTTAGTGTTAGACTCTAGATGACATGTTTTGTTTTTTTTAAGATGGATAAGTCATGGATGTGTGCTGATTTCTGGTCACGAGAGTATTAACTAGGCATTGATGAATTCTTGAGGTTTGCAGTAGACAACGCGAGAAATGTGAATCTTATTCATTTCCCTTGCGTAAAATGTGGAAACATTTTAAAATTTGGCCAGAATTATACGGAATCACTTGTATTTTAATGGTGTTGATACTAGTTATCAAACTTGGATATGGCATGGAGAACCTAATATGTTAGATGCAGATGCAAATGAACCTTTTGTAGGCACTACTGAACAAGGCTATATCTTTTAAACAGTAGATATGGAAGATAATGGTTTTTGGGATTTCTCAAATGATCCGTGTGAGTTTCTTAATGTGATTGGGGATGGAGATGAACCTTGGTTGTAAATTTAGTAAGTTAGGTGCATTTATTAGACTCTATAATTTGAAAGCAAAGCATGAGTTGAGTGATGTTAGTTTCACAGAGCACTTGATTTTTCTGACTGAACTTCATCTAGAAGGTAACCAATTACCGTGCTCCTTGTACGAGGCAAAGAAGACTTTACATGGCTTAGGAATGGATTATGAGAAAATACATGCTTGCCCTAATCACTGCATCTTGTATAGAATGGAATTTTACCAGGTAACTAATTGCCTAAAATGTTCTCTCTCAAGGTGGATAAGAATGAGCATGTAAGAGAAGGGGTGCCTACGAAGGTGTTGTGGTAGTTTTCTCCTATCATGAGGTTTAAACTTATGTTTAAATCTAGCAGGACATCTAAGAGTTTGACTTGGCATGCTAATAATAAAATGAGTGACAGTCATATGCGTAATCCATCAGATTCACCATCTTGGAAGCTAGTGGATGATAAGTGGCCGGAGTTTGGTAAAGACCCTAGAAGCCTTATACTTGCTCTTTCAGCTGATGGAATCAATCCTCATGGTTCTCTTAGTAGTAGATACAGTTGTTGGCCTGTTATAATGATTATTTATAATCTTCCGCCTTGGTTATGTATGAAAAGAAAGTTCATGATGTTGACTTTATTGATCTTGGGTCCTAAACAAGCCGATAATGATATAGATGTCTACTTGGAACCATTGATTGATGATTTGAAGTGTTTGTGGAAGGGGGTTCCAGGGGTGTATGATGCATTTAGAGGAGAATACTTCATGCTCAAAGCCCAATTAATGTGGACTATTAATTATTTTCGTGCCTATGGGAACTAATCTGGATGTGTTGTAAAAGGTTATAAAGCATATCCTATATTTGGAGAGGATACACCTAGCCATAGGTTGACACATGGTAACAAAGTTTGTTACATTGGCCACCGAAGATTCTTGCCTCAAGATCATTCATTTCGGAAGCAGCGAGTAACATTTAATGGTGAACAAGAATTTAGACCACCTCCTGTGTCACTAACGGGAGAGGAAGTATTTAGAAAGGTTGATGGTTTGACTCATGCTATTGATGACAAGGATAACATGCCTTGTTGGAAGAAGAAGTCAATCTTCTTTGAACTAGAGTATTGGAAGTTTCTTCATATTAGACATTGTCTTAATGTTATGAACATTGAGAAAAATATATGTGATAGCATTATTGGAACATTATTGGAGATTCCGGGGAAAAACAAAGATGGGGTTGCAGCTCGGTTAGACCTCTTAGAAATTGGGGGTTAAGACTTATTTACGACCAAATTTTGGGGGGAAAAGGACACATTTGCCTCCAAGTACTTGGAATCTATCGAGGGCAGAGAAAAGAGTTATATGTAATTCTTTGTTTGGCATGAAAGTCCTAGAAGGATATGCTTCTAATGTCAAAAGTCTTGTATCATTGCAAAACCTAAAACTGTACGGGCTTAAGTCTCATGACTATTATACCTTAATGCAACAATTGCTCCCTGTTTCCTTACGTTCGGTGATGAAAAATCAGTGAGGTATGTAATAATCAGATTGTGTTTTTCTTTAATGAGATATGCGATAAAGTCATCGACATTTCAAAACTAGATAAAATGCAAGATGATGTAGTTGTAACCTTATGTTTGCTTGAGAAGTATTTTCCACCATCATTCTTTGATATCATGATTCATGTCGTGGTACATCTTGTTAGAGAAGTTCGATTATGTGGGCCAGTTTACTTTAGATGGATGTATCCATTTGAAAGATTCACAAAAGTATTAAAAGGGTATGTACGTAATCGTAATCGGCCTGAAGGTTGTATGGCTGAATGTCATATTAGTGAAGAAGCTTCAGAGTTTTGCGAGGAATATTTATCTGATGTTAGTACTATTGGGATCCCATTGAGGCAAAATATGGGTCGTACACAACCCTTATCTGGTGCTACCGTAGAATCTATAGAGTGTGACATGTTAGACCAGGCACATTGTTATGTATTAGACAACATGGATGAAGTTGACCCATATATCAGGTAATTTAAACTGTTTTTCTATATAAGATAGAAGAATTTTGTCTTATAATTCAACGACTAAAATCTGATTATCTTCTATTTCATGTAGTGAACATATGATACATCTGAAAGAAACTTACCCGAGATTCAAAAAAAGAACAAAGTGGCTACAAGAGAAGCACAATCGCACATTCATTGGTTGGTATCGTAAAAGGGTAAAATTGTGTTTATCTTTGTAAATATTTGCTGGTTGTTCTTGTTTGTTTCTTGATTTATATTATTTTGGATTCAGGTTGCACATGAACTTACCCAAGCATCCAATGATAGAACGAAGACTTTACGGTGGCTTTCAGATGGCCTGTGTATGGAAGTACTAAAGTATAAAAGCTACATTGTCACTGGGCTGCACTTTAACACCAAGTCACGTGATGATGTGCGAGCTGTTCAAAATAGTGGGTGCACCTAGTGGCAAAGACAATGCAGCTTTCTAGTGCAAAGGATAAAAATCCAGTTGTGGGAGACATGAGTTTCTATGGGGTAATTCAGGAAATATGGTAGCTAGATTATCATAAGTTTAGAGTATCTATGTTTAAGTGCGATTGGGTTAAGAATAATAATGACATTAAAGTAGATGAACTTGGATTTACGCTGGCCAATCTTAGTAGGATAGGTTTTAGAAATGATCAATTTGTTATGGCTAACCTAGTCAAACAAGTCTTTTATGTTGAAGATTCTTTAGATTCTATGTGGTCAGTTGTATTATCAACCCCAAATAGGGATTATAATGATTGTGCCAGTGATGATGAGCTAGGGGACATTGTAATTGACCACGAACCCTTTACAAGGAGTATGCCTGCAGTTGAGACATTTGATGATGTTTTTCACGAGGACAACTCACAATACATGAGAGTTGACTGTGAGGATATTTGGATTAATAAGGAATATGAACTCTTGTGGAAATTAATAGAACTCAATGAACTGAATTAATAGAACAATGACATTTTCCAGCAGAATGTTTATTTTCCAGCAGTTGTATTTATTAACTCAATGTTTATTTTCCAGCAGAATGTTACTTTTCCAGCAGTTGTATTTAGAACTCTATGAACCGAATTATTTTCCAATAGTTGTATTTATAACTCAATGTTTATTTGCCAGCAGAATGTTACTTTTCCAAGAGTTTAATTTTCCAGCAGTTACGATGTGTTTATTTTCCAGCAGTTGTATTTAGAACTCTATGAACTGAATTATTTTCCAGCAGTTGTATTTCTAACTCAATGTTTATTTTCTAACTCAATGTTTATTTTTGTGCAAATATTCTTCCATGATTACTCAGCAATTTTCATCCCCTAAAAAGAAGAAATTTATGTCATCCCCTCAAAAGAAGAAAGCTATTTCATCCTCTTCAAAGAAGAAAGTTATTAAAGACCCTCAAAAGAAGAAAGCTAGTTCATCCCCTTCAACCAAGAAAGCTATTTCCTCCCCTCAGAAGAAGAAAGCTAGTTCAAAATATGCAATGAACCAACATGCCAGGGCTAGTCAGACGCAGCAAGCTGCTTTAGAGGCTCAAAACAATCACAGTGGTTCAGAAAATCAAACTCTAAAATCTGAAGTTGAGACAATATCCATTACCGCAAAAAGAAAATGAGGCATTAACACAATGGAGGGAATAGTGAAGCGAAAAGTACAAGGCGTGAGAAAGGTTGTTGAGTATAATAAAGACAGGCAACCTCATGGGAGGACAACAAAGGAAATGCAGTCTTACATTGGGGTATTAGCACGCACGAAGGTCCGAATTGACATTAAAAATTGGAAAGCAGTGGAGTTAGATACAAAAAAGAAGATTTGGGAAGCTGTAGAGGTATGTGAAATGATTAAATTCCCCATGTAGTTTTATTTTTCTTCATTGTCACATGTATCGATATTTGTGTGTGAAAATAAATCTCAAATTTCATGCAAAAGATGTAGAACCCAAAAAGCTTTTTAATCGTGTGATCTGCTTGTGCGTAGATGGTGTTTGTGATAGCTCCTCAAAGCAGGAAAATGGTTTTACGATCAACAACATGTAAATGGCGAGAGTTCAAGTCTAGACAGACCAATACCTATGTTTATCCTTTTAAAAATGAAGCAGAAGTCTTATGTGACCCTCCTGAAGAATATCATTTCATTGAACCTGATGCTTGGAGAGCCTTTGTAGCCCATAGGTTTACTAAAGAGTTTAGGGTACATTTTCCTCCATTTTAATTGCAAATAAATATCATTGCTTCTCAAATTACATAACCAATTTTCCCTTCATATTTTGCAGGCATTACATAAGAAACAACAATCAATACGTGCACAATATCAGTATATTCATCGCTTGTCACGCAAAGGATATGCTGGATTGGAGGATGAACTGGTTAGTAAAAATTTTGTAAGATAATTATTTTTCTATGTTAAATTTGCTTGCTAGATTATTGTTTGTTTATATGAAACAACTGGAAAAAATGGCGAAAGGTGACATAGATCGAGTAACATTCTAGAGGAAAGGCTGCGAAGATAAGTATGGGAATATTCCAGATGAGAAGACAACTGAGAAAACAAATGAAATAGTAAAAAAATGAATTGATGTTCTGAATTCTTTCTTTGTGGCAGTAATTTTTTTTATTGTTAATGTGAATTATTTGTTAATGCATTAGAATGAATTCAAGAAAAAAGTACATGAAGGTTCATTGACCGTAATCGGCAGCCATGATATTCTCACAATGGCATTGGGGACTTTAGAGCGTGTTGGACGAGTTAGAGGTGTGGGAGGTTATGTGACTCCAAGTTCCTACTTTAACCAACCAAAGTCGTCTAAGCTATTTGATCAGCTAGACACAAATTTAGAAATATCGTTGAGTATGATAAAACCTTTTTGTATCCAATCAAATTATTTTGGTTCGGATTCCAGACTAAGTATGAACATCCTGAACATGGGAAAACTTTTATGCGCCCAAGGTGGACAGAGTGAACGATAATATCGTTCTTGCATGTAGTACTGATCAATACAGGGCCCATGGGATGTACACCCTCGCGCCCATAAGTTATGACGGTTTGCAGATGAAGTTCTGCTAAACCTATTCAAAAATTGAAAACAATATTCATAGTATGTCAACTAAACCCCATTTATAGTCAATACGTAGTTTTAAAATTTTGATATAGAATTGTTATGTTATTATTATCGGTTCAGTTTACTTCACAACTATCGATTTGTTGTAGAAGTGATATACAAAGAAAACATTTAATTCTTTCAGCTAATTATATTTATAATTATTATTACTTGTTGGGCACTTAAATGCTCATTCTTGCTTTAAATTTAAAAGTTTTCACCTAGGCATGATCAACCCGAAGGTTCAGACAAGAACAAGTGAAAAGGAAAGTAAACAGAATATGATTATTGGTATCTTTTGTAATAGTTAGACTGTGTTAAGGCAATGATATATATTATATATCATGTAAAGAATTATAGTAAAGGTTGCGTACTTAGGATTAGACTCTGATAAATATAAGTTAAGTTTAATATTTATATTATTGTTATTATTATTAGTATTATTTCCGCTCATAGAAATGATATCGTAAAGCACCGAGTTCGGATTTCAAGTACCTGAATTTGGGGGCGTTACATCATGGTATCAGAGCTTTAGGGTTAAAAACCTTAGGTGGGATAGACCTTAGGCTATATAACCTTGGGATAGAGGGAAAATATAAATAACTCATATAGAGTTTAAAAAGGAGATGAATTGAATAAATTCATCGTAAAATAAAATAAAAGATAACTTATATAAAACAATTATGTGTTGTGTGTATATATTATGTGCTAATCAAGATAGTTTGTGTATAGATATCAGATAGAAAGGATTAGGATACCGTCAGATCGTAAAGAAAGAGCCGATATCCATAACCGAGCCAATATCAAAGCCAATAACTGAAATAGAAGCTCACATTGAAAGCTACCTCAAGGAGGTGGTTATTTTGGAGAGTGTAGTGTCGGACCCAGAAATGATAGTATAACTGATAGGTAGAGTATAGTTATAAAATATAAGGTCAAGCTCGAGTTCTTAAACTCATAAGTTTGTGGTGAGTTCTTAAACTCATAATGTGTGGTAAGTTTGATGAACTTAGTATAGTTATGTGTTAATGGATTATTGAGGATATTGAGAATATATAGAATACTAAGCAATTGATCCTTAGTGAAGGCGTACGAAATAAGTAGTATTAGTATTACTTGAATAGGTATGATTTTATGTGATGTATATGATAGGTATGTCTGTATAAGGTAATATTTTCAACTTTTGTATAAGTTGTGGCATCGATTCCTGACTTTTGAGTCATAAAAAGGGATAACGGATGTTTAAAGCAATATGTGTTATGGTATATCAAGTGTTATGAATATGAATCTATGATGGATTAATGAAATAAGTTGGTATAAAGATAGTAGATATTTATCTAAACACTGGTTAATTAAGTATACCAAGTTTTCAAAATCTAATATTTTGAGTACATGATTATTTGAGTAGAAAAATTCGCGTGATATGTTAAGCGTATACGATAAGGTTTAGAATGTAAGTTAATAAGAATAATTTATGATAATGCCGCCAAGACGAAAACGAAACCAAAGGGCAAAAAAACCTGTCAATAAAGCTGGAGGACAACCAGACCCGATACAAAATTTTACGAATATGAACGCTCAAGCTATGCAGAACGGAATACCAACCGCGGGAAATCAGCCAAATAATCGATCGACAAACGTCAAAGACTTCAAGGCAATCATACTGTCAGGATTTAGAAGATCAACTGACTTTGTAGAAGTGTTTGTGGTAGTTAGGCTAATGGAGTGGCAAAAGATAGATTTTGCCACCTATATGATGAAAGTGAAAAATGAATTTTTGGAGGAAGGCAAATCAAGCTAGAGCCGGAGAAGGGAGTAGTAGAGGTAGGACTGAAAAAAGGGGAAAGGAGATAGTTTCGATAATACCGAAAATAAGCCGGGAGTGTGTTTAACTGGAAAGTTTGTATGTTATAAGTGTGGGCAGAAGGGACATATTTCTCTTAACTGCCCCAATCCAAAAATGTATAGTGGGTGTTTTATTTGTGAATCAATGAAGCATAAGGTGAAAAACTGTCCAAGAAGGAGAATGAGGCAGGAAGCGTAAATGCAGGGAAAAGTAGCGGGACGCTGGCGATAATGGGACCAACTTCAACAAACGAACCAACAGAACCACCTGCAAGAGTCTTTAACGTGACCGTTCAAGATTTGATAGCAGCCGGGGATACAACTCCAAGTATTACTCAAACAAATTTTATTTTCTTATATATAATTTTCTTATATATATAGTATATTTTTTATAAAGAAATTTTGAAGGAGGAATTTGAGTTCTCTTAGAAATCAAATTTTGATATGTGATTATAAATTATAAACTAAATGGTTTATTAAAATAAATTAAAGGAGTTTAATTTAGTTTTGCCAAACAAGGCTTAAAATATTAAGTCTTTAATATTTAAAGGGTTTTGCCAAACAAAGCCTTATGGCTTTTGGATTTTTTTAATTTTTGAATTATAATAATATAAATAAAATATATTAAAATAATAAATAAAATATAATTATAATCTATACGTTATTTTTGTAACTGATAATAGTTATTATGATTATTAAGGCTATATCAAATTTTTTTGTTTACGCATACTTGTTTGTTCACGTCTGTGGTTTAAGATTGAGCCAAAGAAAGAAAACGTAAGAATATAGAGACAGAGAGAATTGAGAGAGATTAAGAGTGAAACTTGAGAGAATTGTTGTGACGCCCCCAAAACAGATATACATAACCCATCTCGAGTCGCCAAATACATGGTATATAAATCAAATACAAACTTAATTATACAACTGTCGGGTAATATACGACAAAACATAGCTGAGAGTTTAAACAAGAATATTGCATTCTAGACAATATCCACTCTCAATGGAGTCCTCATTACAATTATTATCACACTATTCCATATAATAGTGAGGACTACTAAAGCCATTTATCCTGGACCATCACTCCATTTCCCGACTCGTCCCAGCTATATTCTCATTTCCTGAAGAGAACAATAAAAGAAAGTTTCCTTTTCTGGTTTCCCGCCTAGCCTCACCAAACATTTTCGTCCTTACCTAATTTCTCTGTTTATCTTTTTGGTCCTTCCTCCTCCTCCACCCTCCTTTCTCCCGTCCTCCTTCTCCAGTCCCCCTCCGTTGCCTTTTCAAATTGACCGTCCCCTTTCCGTCCTTCATTTTGGATTTCTGGCTTCTACTACCTAACTTCCCCATCCACACCAACTTCTTTCGTTTTCCTTCTTGGTCCTTTTCGGCCGGTCCTCTCGTGCAATCTCTCATTCCGGGCAAGTCCTCTCTTTGGTGCAGACCATGGTGGACTACCATCACCTCTCCGTGGGAAACTCTGAGAGCAGTCAATCTCGTGACCTCTTCGCCAAATTTGGTGTCTCTAACCCAAGTTCTCCCTTAGCTTCCATTGCTATGGCGGAATCTGAGCCTCATCCCTCTAATGTTTCCATCAGCTCCGATGAATCCACTGCTTTCGAGTCTCTATTAGAGGCTAATTTGGGTCTTGCCTCTCCTTCGGCTACCCAAGATATTTTCAAAGCTGCTCACCACTTTTCTGCCATTGGCAGAGAAGAAGCGCTCGCCGAGCGAAAGAAGAACGCCAAGCTCATGGATTACATCACAGCTCTAGGGCTTCCGCTTGACGATGTTAATAACCTTCCTTCTATTGGAGCTCCTGCTGCCCTCGCCAATGCTCGAAAAGTGCTTGATTCTTGTCCCGTTACGGACCTGAGCCCTTCTCAAGCCGCTGCTAGCACTCTTCAAGTCCCCGTGGACCAAAAACTGGTCCAAGCTTTCTGTGTTGGGGAGACGTCTAACCCGTCCTTCTCGGGTACCCCCCAAACTGTTAACACTCGGCTGCAAAGGTCTGTGGGGCCTCCCCAAACTTCTCCTCAGAAAGCCGTGAGTGTCCCTATCCCCCCTATTTCTTGGAGCTCTATTGTCTCTAACTCTGCTAATGAGAAAAATCTTGGGTTAAGCTTCTTCCCTTCTAACTACTCGGATGGGAGAGTCACCGTGAATCCTCCTGTTGAAGTCCTCAAGCTAGGACTTAGCAAATGGTCTACCAGCCTGGTGGGCCAATTTATCCACTCTAAATTGCCTTTTAAGCTGGTTGAATCTTCGGCTCTGAAACTTTGGGGGCATTTGGGGTTGTCTAAAGTCTACTTGCATGATAAGGGCTACTTTATTTTTAAGTTCGATTCTCTGAAGGATAGGGACAATGTCCTAGCTTCAGGACCTTGGTATATTGCATCGAAACTCTTGTGTCTTCAACCGTGGCAAGAAGGTGTCAACTTCCTAAAATCTGACTGCAGCAAAGTTCCCATTTGGGTTAAGTTTAGCAATATCCCTCTATCCTACTGGACGAAGGAAGGTTTAAGTTACTTGGCTAGTGCCATTGGAAGGCCCTTGTTTGCTGATGAAATGACATCTAAGTTGGAGCCTATGAGCTACGCCCGCATCTGTATTGAGATGAGTGCCTTATCTACGTTTCCTGCATCTATTAATGCCGTTGTGTTTGATGGTAATGCTCTAGTGGAAGAAACTGTTGCAATTAAGGTGGATTACTGGAGCAGGCCCCCTTCTTGTTCTATTTGCAAATGTTTTGGACATTCTCTTGCTAAGTGTCCTAGTGCCAATATGAAGTGGGTCCCCAAGGCCCCCACTAATGTTCCTGTTGTTCCTCTTGTAGCCGAGGCTCCCCCTCCCTCTTCCTTGGATCCTCCAGATCCCGAAGGGGATTGGGCTACTGTTTCTAAAGGCATTAGAGCGCCTTCTCCTTCTGCTTCGGCCCCTTGCTTAGCAGTGAACTCGAATTCATTCTCTCCTATTTCTTCGCCTGTAGCCTTTGATGAGGAGGCTGAGTCTCCTATCCCGTTTAACCCTCTGGTGGATAAGCTCAAACAAGTCGATAAGATGGAACGTAGAGAGCTTAAGCACAAGTCCAGCCTTGGTAATGAGCCTCTTCAGAAATCTAAAAAGAGAAATAAGGGGCCTAAGGGGCCTTCCCCTAAGTAATCTTTGTAGTTCCCCCTTTTTTGGTTATGACATATTTTTGTTCCTATAATGTCAGGGGTTTAAATAAAAAGCCTAAGCAGGCTTTTATTCGCAACTTTTTAGTAGCCAACCATATTTCTTTTATGGGGCTTGTTGAGACTAGAGTGAAAGCTCCTAATGCCCCCAGGATATCGAGGGCAATTTGTCGCAATTGGGTTTGGGTCTATAACTATGACTTCCATTCGAATGGCAGAATTTGGGTGGGCTGGGATCCTAATATTTGGAGGGTGAGTACTATATTCCAATCTGCCCAACTTTCGCATTTTAGTCTCTTACCTCTCTATGATAATAATCCAATCTTGGTCTCCATCGTCTATGGCCTGAATTCTGTGGCCGATCGTAGGCAGCTTTGGGCAGATTTGGAATCCTTGTCCTCCTCGGTCTCTTGGTGTCTCCTCGGGGACTTCAATACTTACAAGAGTGTGTCTGAAGCGGAGGGGGGAGACTTGACCTGGAATTCTGGAATGTCTGACTTCCTGGATTGTCTGAATAATATTGGGGTGGCCGACATCAGAGCTATTGGTCTGAGGCACACGTGGTGGAACTGTCAATTGAATAACCCTATTTTTAGGAAGCTCGATAGGGCCATGGGCAACTCTACTTGGTTCTCTTCAATGCCGGACTCCCAAGATACTTTTGGTCCTAGGGGTCTCTCGGATCATTGCCCGATTATACTTAATACTGGCCTCAATTGTAGAAGACTCAGGAAACCTTTCCAATTTTTTAACTTTTTGCTTGAGCTAGATGGGTTCAACCATGCTGTTTCAGATAGTTGGAATACCAATATTCGAGGAAATGCCTTCTTTATCCTCAATGAGAAATTGCGCATTACCAAAAGGTTCCTTATTTTACTAAATTCTTCAAACGGTAATCTCACAAATAATGCTAGATGCTTACAAGACCAATTGGCTACTGTCCAAGTTTCTCTTCAGGCTGACCCCCTTAATCCTGCTTTGCTCTCCCATGAATCTATATGCTCCAAGTCTCTTTGGGAAGCCCTTGCTCTTGAAGAATCTCTGCTTCTCCAGAAATCTCGTGCTATTTGGCTGTCCCAGGGAGACAAGAATTCGAAGTTTTTTGCTAATGTTATCAAGAACAACTGGAACCATAACAAGATTCTATCCATTCTTAACAGCTCTGGTTCTCTTATTGTTGACCAGCTGGGTATTCAGCAGGTGGCGGTCGATTATTTTCAGGATCTGTTCGGATCCTCTCCTTGTTCCTACCCTGGTCATGACGAGCTTAAAAACTTTGTAACCAAGAGGATCTCTCTTGAGCAGGCCTCAGCTCTGTCAGCTCCCATCCTAGATGCGGAAATTCTAGAAGTTCTCCAGTCCATGAAGAAGAATAAAAGTCCCGGTCCTGATGGATTCAACGTTGACTTCTTTATTCATTGTTGGGATATTGTAGGCCACGACTTCTCAGCTGCTGTCCATTCCTTTTTCTCTTCTGGGCATCTTCCCGGTGGAGTTAATTCTACAACCATTGCTTTGATCCCGAAGACCGATAACCCATCTTGCATGTTTGATTTCCGGCCCATATCTTGCTGTAATACTACCTACAAATGTATTGCGAAAATCCTTGCCAATAGGCTCAAGTGTGTTCTTCCTTCCATCATAGATCATGCTCAATCTGCCTTCATCTCTGGTAGAAGTATCAGCGACAATATTCTCCTTGCTCAAGAACTCTTTCGGAACTATCATAGGCTTTCTGGGCCAGCTCGCTGCGCGCTTAAAATCGATATTAGGAAAGCTTTTAACACTGTTGACTGGGGATTTCTTTTGGACCTGTTGAGTCTTCTTCAATTTCCTCCTATCTTTATTCATTGGATCAAAGGGTGTGTCACTACTCCTATGTTCTCGGTCAAAGTTAACGGTGCTCTTGCTGGATATTTTAAGGGTGCCAGAGGGCTTCGGCAAGGTGATCCCTTATCTCCGTACCTGTTTGTCCTAGCTATGGAAGCACTTTCAATGATTATCTCTAAGGGAACTTCGCTGCCTGATTTCAAATTTCATTGGAAAGCTGAACCTTGTAAAATTTCACATGTCTGCTTTGCTGATGATGTTCTCCTTTTCTGTCACGGGGACTTGGCCTCAGTTACTATTATTCACTCTTGCATTCAGTCCTTCTCTATGTTTTCTGGGCTCATTCCTATTGTTCTCAAAAGTATGTGTTTTCTGTCTAATGTTCCTGATGAGGTAAAGGGAAGTATTTACCAGATGTTGGGTTTTCCGATAGGCATCTTGCCAATCAGGTTTCTTGGAGTTCCCCTAATTTCCTCTCGCTTATCCCATTCCGATTGCCAGCCTCTGATTCATAGAATTACAGCCCGGGTTTCGTCGTGGACATCGCCTTTCCTCTCCTATGCTGGTAGAGTAAGCTTGATTAGAGTTGTGCTCTTTTCTATTCAATCATATTGGGCAGCCCACTTTATCCTGCCTAAATCGGTCTTGCGTTCTATTCAATCTATTCTTTGTAGATTTCTTTGGAAAGGCTCTGGAGCTAAAGTAGCCTGGAAGGATTTAGCCCTCCCTATTGCCGAAGGAGGTCTAGCCATAAAAAATCTCTCAGAGTGGAATTCAGCTCTTATTATTCTCCACATTCTTAAGGTTATCTCCCCTTTTCCTTCCTCCTTGTGGGCTAAATGGGTCAAGTCAACCGTGCTCACTCGGCGTTGCTTTTGGCATTTACCTATTCCCGCTGACTGTTCTTGGATCTGGCGTAAGATCCTAAAATTTCGTCCCATTGCCCTTAACTTCCTTCATTATAGAGTTGGGAATGGATGTTCCTTCAGTCTCTGGCATGATCCGTGGTTGGATGGTCAGGCCATTAACCCTACTGAGGCCCTTATCTCAAACATTCGTCTTCCCTTGACTGCTCATTTATCTGTAATCACTTCTCCTGGTGCTTGGGCATTGCCTCCTAGCTTTCACCATGAAGTTATTCAATTATGGAATAGGATTGCTTCTCTCCCAGCCCCTTCGTCCTCTGAGGACAGAATCTTATGGGGATCCACTGATATTAAAATGGTTAAAGCCTCGATCATCTGGGAATCCATTCGCACTTCTGCTCCAAAAGTCCCATGGGCTCACCTGCTTCGGCACTCTCTCCACATTCCTAGATATTCCTTCACCACATGGCTGGCCCTTCGTGGCAGGCTGCCGACCAATGATCGCTTCTCCTCTTACTCGAGGTTTCGCCCTACATTTTGCCCTTTCTGCGCAACTCATGTTGAGACCTTTGCCCACCTTTTTTTTGATTGTATCTTTTCATCTTCTGTCCTATCCTCTGTTCTAGTATTTGGGGGCTGGACTAATGTCCCAATGAGGTGGGATAATCTAGTTGATTTTATTATCCAGTTTGGTAGAAATAGCATTAGGTCCAATATCCTCAAGCTTTCTTTCGCTTCAACTGTGTACAAACTCTGGGCGGCTAGGAATTCCTTTGTTCATGATCAGATTAAAAAGTCTTTGGGTGTAGTGGTCAGGGACATTTTGAGTATCATTAAATCCAGGCTGTCTTCCTCTTCTAAGTTTCTCTTGGCTGCTCAGGGCAACCCTAGCATTAGTATGTGGTTATAGTTGGTGGGGTGTGCAGGTTTGGGCGAGGTGATGGTTGTGATGGTTAGGTTCGGCCGGTATGTTCTGGGGCATGAAGGTGGGCAGGAAGGTCTGGGCTGCTCTGAATCGCTTGGCTGGTCTTCAATCAGCCTTTGGTTCAGCTTAATGGTGCTCGCAGTTCTCTCTAGGCTTCGGCATTTTCAGTTCGAATGAAATGGGGAGTTCGGCTGCTGGTTCAGTACGGTTTGTTTATGTGCTTGTGGTTCCTGAAGTTCAGCCTTCCTCTGTAGTGAGCCTGCAAGTCGAATGATTTGTTGCATTTTATTGCGGGGATGTAGGATCGGATTTCTTGATCAATCAGCTTTGGCCATTATTGGGGTTGATCTGGTCCGACTGAGTTCGACAGGGTAGGGCAGGTCTGGTCGGAGGGTCCTTCTATTTGTTCGGCTTCCTGGCACGCGCAGCAGCTGTCTGTGTTGTCAGTAAGGCTTTCATTTCGGCCTCTTCTGCCGGTTGAATTCGGCTCCGGCCTCATCTGTGGCTGGGTTCGGCTGGCTCAGCTTCGGGTCACCCTCATCGGCTTCGGGGTTTTATTCAGCTTCATCTTCGGTTCGGCAGATAGGCAGTTTTCTAGGCGAATTGAGGCTTTCATGGCTTTTCGGCCTCTTCAGCCGGTCGGGTTCGGCTATGGCCTCTTCAGCGGCAGTGTTCGGCTGGCTTGGCTTCGTGTCACCCTCATCGGCTGTGGTGTTCTCTGGTTCATCTTCGGTTCGGCTGATTGGCAGTTATTTAGGCGAATTGTCTCTGTTTCAGTTCACTTCATTTTATATGCTTGTTTAGGCTATCTGCCTGCTCTAATTATATGCTTGTATTTTGTTATGAACCTTGTGCTTTTTTGGCTTTTGATCTTAGTAGGTCTTTAGGGGGGTTGTCCCTAAAGGCCCTCTCTTAAGCTTTCGGGGTATGCCCTATGCGATTGTGTAATCTCTTTTCTTTATACAAACAAACTTAGCGAAAAAAAAATAAAAAAAAACAGTATAACAACTGACAGAATACAATAGACACCAAGTTTTAGATCAACAACTACAACGAAAATAAGCAATCCATTAGAAGAGTCAAGTAGAGCATAAAATCTACTATCTTCTATGATTTAAAAAGTTTTTCATCAACTGTATTACTGAGACTCAGCTTAATAAATAAAACCGAATCATCCCTGCACTACGACCAAGGATATTCATGTAATCATCAATGGTCATGATTATACCGAATAATCCTTGGTCATAATCATACCAACAACTGTCCATCAATGAACTACAGGCCAATGAGGACTTTTACTACATCATTCGTCTAATTACGGTCATGATTGTACCGAATAATCCCTAGTCATAATCATACCAAGTCCATCTATGCACGTAAGCCAAAAATAACTTTAATAAAATATAAGCATGAGTATGATGACAAGGACATAATAATTCAATAAAACAAGTTCAAGGATAAATTTTAAAGATTTATAATTTAATTTATCCAGAAATCAATAATGTCCAAATTGTCAACATGATACTGCTTTGTAGAGTAAAATTCAAGAATAATAATCATGTACCAAAAATAATTTGGACAAAAAAGAAATATATTTTTTCGGTGAATAGTACCCTGTGAATAGTACTTCGAGAATAGTACCCCGTGAATAGTACCCTGACACGAAAAGTGTCCCGAATATCCGAGTGAATGATACTAGAGTGAATAGTAATTAGGTGAATAGTAACCTGTGAATAGTAACTCGTGAATAGTACTCCGGCACAAAAAGTGGCCCGAATACCCGAGTGAATAATACTAGAGTGAATACTAACTGGGTTAATAGTAACCTATAAATAGTAACTCGTAAAAGAAAATTACCAATGAAAATGATATTTTATGACGAGTACAAAAGATATGATATCTCATACGAGTATAATAGTATATACGAAACTGCAAATGGATTTTCACCCGACATGCGGTAATCCACGTAGACAGATCATTTCCACAATTTAATAAAGAATGAATACGAAGAATCATTCACCATGCATGCGGTAATCCACATAGATAGGTTATTCCAACAGAATAATAAAAAATGGAATAACAAAAGAATTCACCAGGCATGCGATAGACCGCACATACAGGTTATTCCAACAGAATAATAAAGAATGGAACCAGGTCATGCGTAATCCGCACAGACAGTGTAACACCCCCTTCCCGAAAAGGAAAAGGAGGTCACATGTAAAGCACAACAAACCTCAAAATAAGTAAACAGAGCATTAATAACTTCAAAATATTAATAATGGTGATCCATTAATAAAGTACTAAATACAATTCTCCAACTAAAGTCAAAATAATCAACACCGAATTTTTTTTTTGAATTAACCTAGATGGTCAAAGGCAACACTCTCATCACATTAGCCCTGAATCACCCCTGCAAACCTGCTAGAAGAAAAACACAGCATGAGCCAATTGCCCAGTACGAATATAAATACACAAAAGATATACAACTGAGACAAAATACCGAACAAAGTCTCAAGTGTAAATACTGACGAAATATAATCTCCAAAGATCTGAATGAAATACATCTGAATCTACAGAATTGACGAAACCAATGGACAAAAAAAGAAATAACGAACTAAAGTAACTAACTCATTGAATTGAACTGATTAGAAACAAATAAAACTAATACAATAAAATAATAGGCTGAAACAAATGGCTGGGGTTATTTCATACCGAGCGAGCTCAATAATATATCTTGCCACACATGCAAGTCAAACTAATGCCACACATGCAAGTCAAAATAATGTCACACAGGCAAGTCAAATGATGCCACACAGGCAAGTCAAAATAATGCCAAACAGGCAAGTCAAATGATGCCACACAGGCAAATCACACATTGGATCGCGAATCCAAATGTATGCAAATCGGATAGGTGTGTTTGGCACAACATCACCAATCCGCAGAACAAAAAAATAGGGTTAACCCATACGCCTCCCACAACAAAACACCAAATGGCCCACTTCCTCCGGAGCCCAAAACGGAGACGCTGTGGACTAATCACACCGCCATGAAAAGTGTCATGTCTCTCGTGCCAAGACGAAATGCCTATGGTACCCCCATAGGTGGTTATAGCTCAGGTATACCCTACAGTATATTCTAAAAAAATACCATGTCACAACACATGCGACATAATACCAACAAAAGGGTTCTATATGTACATGTTGAACCAAATCAAATTATAGTCACAAGGTTTCAAAAAGAAGGTAGCAACATGTACCGCTCTACAATTATCAAAATAAATAGTACTAAACATGATGACCTAATTCAAAGATTACAAATACGAGTCATATGTATCACCTCTAAAATGAAACTAATATATTTATTTCACAGGAAATAATTATGTAAAATTATAACAGAATTTGAAATAAAGAAACAAAAGAATAAATTAATTTTAACAAGAGTATCGTTGAAAGAGTACGAAATTCCGTACCTGATACTTCCAAACCATTTATAGCACACTCCACAAAATCTTAATTACCCTCAAATGCCAACGATATCAAATACAAAACGTTATTCGCAACCTAAACATATTCACCTCAAATTAAAAACAATCCAAACTAATAGTTCTAAAATAATTCATAATCTATTTAATATGCCTTTAATCATCGCCTTTTATCAATTATTAATACTCCAAAATTTATATTCCAAAAAAATAACTCTTTAAATTCCCTCCGTCCGATCTAATAAAAAGTAATAATAATACTATTATAAGTTACTTACTAATTATAATTTATATTAATATAAGATTAATTTCTCCAATTACATTAATTTTATAAAATAGACCCGAATTAAATTATAAATAATCTTTTAATCAATATTTTTTAAGGAATTAATAGCCTTACTGTATATAATATATATATATATATATATATATATATATATAATATATATATAATACGCCAAAATACCAAGCATGAATACCAGTATACCACTGCCTTCCGTTCAAAAGTAACAATCATCAGATTTCCATTATTCACACACACACACACACACACAAATACACACACACACACACACACACACACACACACACACATATATATATATATATATATATATATATATATATATATATTCAACTTATCTTCGACATGATTCCATATACACTGATTTGACCAAATATAAAGATTTAGCTTTTTGTTCTAAGATGACATAGGAATTACATGTGATCCTGGATGACTTTATTTGAATAACCTTAATATTAACAAAATAAGCTTTTACTTGGATTAAGTTCTTACCTTTTTTCCTCTTCTTCCGTAGCTGCGCCTGCGCCTTTCAATTCTTTTCCTTTAGTTCGTATGAGATGTAGTGACATGTAATTAGGTTTTATTTATTATCTTGCTAATTCTCCTAGTTATAATATAATCTAATATTAATCACATATAACTTAACTTTAATTAGTTTTAAGGCCCAATTTTATCAATTAAATTTACCCATCACTTATTAATATTTATTAGTCCACATAAATTAAATAACTAGTTTGACCCAATAAATAACAAAGTCCAATTAATATGTTTTAAAACAAAATAATTTATTATATATATATATATATATATATATATATATATATATATATATATATATATATATATTTTCTGGGTATTACATCACCTACCCTTTAAAAGGATTCCGTCCCCGAAATCAAAAGAATGAATGTACCTAATTATCAATAGATGCGGATACTCCGCTCGACTAGACTCTTCTATCTCCCAAGTAGCTTCCCGCTTCGAATGATTTTACCACAAGACTTTAACAAAAGGAATTATCTTCCTCAATTTCTATTTAATCAGTTATTTAATTATCTACTAAAAGAATTTAATTTTCCAAACAAAACAAGGAAGAAAAGAGGGAAACAAAATCATTTACCTTTTCCAATTTAAATACAAATGTATAAGATAAAATCAATTGATATTTAATTATAAAAAATGGGTTATTACATTTTTCACCCCTTCAAAAATTTTCCGTCCTCGGAATTCAAATAAACTCTATTAAGTTTTATTTTATTTTTTATTTAAATTACATAATTATTCATAAACTTAAATTAAAATGTAGTGCCGCCATATGTAACGATCAAGCATGGTAAGTCCATAGGTCCACACAATTATTCATGTACTCGTAAAAGATTCGTCAGCTATCGTGTCTAGCCTTGGGAAGGTTCTTCGCGTTGCATCAAATTAAATCACATGATCCACCGTTGGTGCGGGCCGTCGCCAATATCTTTGAGTTTCATTCTTGTAAACGTACTCTTCGGAAAATAATTCAAAATCACAAAAATTTCTCTTCATCTAAATACGATTCGAATACCCAAAATATTTAAAATTATTTTTAATTCGTAAAACGTTTATATTCCACACATGACAAAGATCTAACAAAATATTTTTATTTACTTTACATAAATTCATGCAAAGCTGGGTATCAGATAAACAAAACAACTTAAATTATATCACCAACTCTCACTAAGTCCTCAAGAATATCAAAATATCATAACCTCAAATCAAATTAGTTCTCAAATATTATAATACCAAAAATATATTACTACTAAGATCTCTTCATCACCATTCCAAACTCCGAATCATATATCCTACTATCTGAATAAGCAAACTATAGCTTTCAAAATCTTTTAAAGATTCATCACTTAATATCTAATCATTCAATAAATCAATTATTCTCTTAGTACAAACCTTAATCCAATAAATCTCAATGTCTCCCTATACTATCACAAAGAAACTTCATAAGACATAACTCCAATATCCCACTAGAAAATAGCCACAAAATTGATCATTAACTCCAAATGATTAATCTAATTACCTCGAATATCAACACTCAAATTACAAGAAATCCTCTATACTTAATAGTTTTCACTTTATCATAATATGCCATCAATACACAAACCAAAAATTATCCACAATCTTAACATAAATCAAAACCTAACTCGAATCAAATCCTCAATTCAACGATCATAATAATTGCCACAAAAAAATGATTAACAAATAATTTTCCAAAATTAAATACTTACCGATACAAATACTCACATCATAATCGCATCTCGTATAAGATCACTTCTTATCTGTAGAAAGTAAAACTTTATTCACCTCAATGATTGAATCACAATTCTTAACTAATATCATTACTCAATCACCTTAACAAATTATTCCACTTTCCTCAAATTAACTACAAATCGAAAAAAAATCGACAGTTGGTCAAAATAGAGACCAACCAAACAAAGAACAAAATGGAATCAAACTCCTACGTCTACCCAATGGTTTACCCACAACTCACAGGTCAAACCTAAATAGGTTTTCTACAAGAAAGAACCTAAGCTCTGATACCATCTCTGTAACACCCCCTTCCCGAAAAGGAAAGGGAGGTCACGTGCAAAGCATAACAAACCTCAAAATAAGTGAACAGAGCACTAATAACTTCAAAATATTAATAATGGTGATCCATTAATAAAGTACTAAATAAAATTCTCCAACTAAAGTCAAAATAATCAACACCAAAAAAAATTTGAATTAACCTAGATGGTCAAAGGCAACACTCTCATCACACTAGCCCTGAATCACCCCTGCAAACCTGCGGGAAGAAAAACACAACATAAGCCAATTGCCCAGTACGGATATAGATACATAAAAGATATACAACTGATAAACGAAAACAACTGAGATAAAATACTGAACAAAGTCTCAAGTGTAAATACTGACGAAAATATAATCTCCAAAGATCTGAATGAAATATATCTGAATCAACAGAATTGACGAAACCAATAGATGAATAAAGAAATAACGAACTGAAGTAACTAACTCAATGAATTGAACTGAATAGAAACAAATAAAACTAATATAATAAAATAATAGGCTGAAACAAATGGCTGGGGTTATTTTATACAGAGTGGGCTCAAAAATATATCTTGCCACACAGGCAAGTCAAACTAATGCCACATAGGCAAGTCAAAATAATACCACACATGCAACTCAAATGATGCCACATAGGCAAGTCAAAATAATGCCACACAGGCAAGTCAAATGATGCCACACAGGCAAATCACACATTGGACCGCGAATCCAAATGTATGCAAATCGGATAGGTGTTTTTGACACAACATCACCAATCCGCAGAACAAAAAATAGGGTTAACCCATACGCCTCCCACAACAAAACACCAAATGGCCCACTTCCTCTGGAGCCCAAAACGGAGACGCCGTGGACTAATCACACTGCCACGAAAAGTGTCATGTCTCTCGTGCCAAGACGACATGCCTATGGTACCCCCACAGGTGGTTATAGCTCAGGTATACCCTACGGTATATTCTAAAAAAATACCATGTTACAACACATGCGACATAATACCAACAAAAGGGTTCTATATGTACATGTTGAACCAAATCAAATTATAGTCACAAGGTTTCAAAAAGAAGGTAGCAACATGTACCGCTCTACAATTATCAAAATAAATAGTACTAAACATGATGACCTAATTCAAAGATTACAAATTCGAGTCATATGTATCACCTCTAAAATGAAACTAATATACTTATTTCACAGGAAATAATTATGTGAAATTATAACATAATTAAAAATAAAGAAACAAATGAATAAATCAAATTTAACAAGAGTATCGCTGAAAGAGTACGGAATCCGTACCTGATACTTCTAAACCATTTATAGCACACTCCACAAAATCTTAATTACCCTCAAATGCCAACGATATCAAATACGAAACGATATTCCCAACCTAAACATATTCACCTCAAATTAAAAACAATACAAACTAATAGTTCCAAAATAATTCATAATCTATTTAATATGCCTTTAATCATCGCCTTTTATCAATTATTAATACTCCAAAATTTATATTCCAAAAAAAATAACTCTTTAAATTCCCTCCGTCCGATCTAAAAAAAAGTAATAATAATACAATTATAAGTTACTTACTAATTTTAATTTATATTAATATAAGATTAATTTCTCCAATTACATCAATTTTACAAAATAAACCCGAATTAAATTATAAATAATATTTTAATCATCATTTTTTTCAGGAATTAATAACCTTACTGTATATAATATATATATATATATATATATATATATATATATATATATATAATAAGCCAAAATACCAAGCATGAATACCAGTATACCACTGCATTCCGTTCAAAAGTAACAATCATCAGATTTCCAATATTCATATATAAATATATATACATATATATATATATATATATATTCAACTTATCTTAGACATTATTCCATATACATTGATTTGACCAAATATAAAGAGTTAGCTTTTTGTTCTAAGATGACATAGGAATTACATGTGATCCTGGATGACTTTATTTGAATAACCTTAATATTAACAAAATAAGCTTTTACTTAGATTAAGTTCTCACCTTTTTTTCCCTCTTCTTCCGTAGCTGCGGCTGCGCCTGCGCCTGCGCCTGCGCCTCTCAATTCTTTTTTCTTTTTGCTAAGTTTATTTGTATATAAAAAGGACCAAATACAAAGGCTAAAGGGCATACCCCAAAATATAGTAACATTATCTAAGTTGTATAGATGATGATACGATACATGGAAAAGAACCCAACATAACAAGTTAAACTAACAACCAAATTTCATATTGATTACAGTTGAGAGCAGCCGACCCAGTCGACCTAGCTGCCCTATGCCCGAAGGCCAAAACATGGGCTCGTACCTTCATGGTCGCCCACTTCATGCTCCCAGCCCGAAGCCACATGCTCGCCCGAAGCAATGCTTGCCCGAAGGCCCCATGCTCGCTCGCCCACTTCATGGTCGCCTGTAGCCATGCTCGCTTGAAACCATGCTCACCCGAAGCCATGCTCTCCCACCACATGGTCGCTCACCTCATGGTTGCTCGCCTGAAGGCCATAACCTGGGCTCGCACACCACAAGGTCACTCACCACATACTTGCCCGAAGCCTCATGCTCGCCCAAGAGCGCCCATAACAAACCAGCACCTCACCTACCCCCCATGGGAGTAACCAACCAATTACAGTAATAATTACAGTTTGTGGCGTCGATGAAAGATTTGCAAGTTGAGAGCCTAGATTTGATGAGCTGGATAACATCCTTTGCCAGATTCCTTGGAGGGATGATGGTACCTTTGAGGATTTTGGTATCCTGAGCCTCCCAAACTTTGTAAAAACAAGTAGCAATAGTCAGACTGAGGATGTTCTTAGAGAGTTTGGGTCCTTGGAAGGAGGTGATGAAAGCTATCAGAGCATCCCAAGAATAGGGATTGGTGACCCAATTTCCCAAATCAACAGCACTTTTAAGGATAGTCGAGGAGTACTCACATTCAAAAAATAAGTGGGAAAAGGATTCTAACTGAAGGTTGCAAAGAGGACACTGCCATGTCTGGCCTGTGTAGTACCTTATCTGATCATTTGTAGCAAGCTTTCTTAAGAGACCAAGCCAAAGAATAAAGGAATAACGTGGCACGTGAAGCTTATTCCAGAGGATAGAACTCCAAGGGACTATATGAGACCGTGCACGAAGAGAGTCCCAAATCTGTTTGGCCTTGACCGAAGTAACATCATAAGTATCCCACTTGATCAGGTCCCTTCGGGTAGAATGAAGTGGGATGGCAGTAACTTGTTACCGAAATAGGATTACCTCAATGTGATTGATTTCAGGAAGAGCCCAAGTACCACCAGTTATTATAGAGCTAACCATTGCAGTAGATGGAAGACCAGAGTTAGAAAGAAGAGAATTTGATGGGTACAGTGCAGTCCCATTTACCCATGGGTCGTACCATAAATTAGTAAGGTGGCCATCCCCTATAGTGCAACTCAAATGTTGAAGGGCAAGGGGACGCAACTTGAGGATTTGTCTCCATATCCATGAGTAATCCGGGCTTGCATTGATCTGCCAGATGGACTTGTTCTTTAAGGAGGTAGCTTTGACCCAGCCAGCCCAAAGTGATTTGGATTAATGATTGATAAGATGGATAAGGTGCATCATTACCAGTGCTATGTTCCTTTCAAGGATGCTCTTGAGTCCTAATCCCCGTTCCTGAGTGGGTAACGTAATACTAGTCCAAGCCACTTTGGCACCAAATTTATGCAGTGTAGATCCTTTCCATAAGAATCGACTAATGATGGATTGAATGTCTCTAAGAACAGCCTTTGGGAGCATAATGTTGGTGCACCAGTAGACTTGAAAGGAGAAGAATATAGACTTGATCAGCTGCAGTCGGCCTGAGTATGCCAAAACTTTGGAAGTCCAAGAAGAGGCTTTGTTGGTGATACATTGGATAAGGGGGATACAATCGCTATATGAAAGTTTTCTTAAAAATAGGGGAACCCCTAAGAATTTGGAAGGTAATAAACCAAGTTGAAATCCTAAAAGAGCAATGATGTCATTTGAAGAGGAAGGATCAGTATTTGAGAGATATCAATGACTTTTGTGGGTATTTGGGATGAGACCTGAGTAGAGGGAGAATGAGAGGATACATGAATTCACAATAGAAATAGAAGGAAGGCTTGCATGGCAGAAAATGAGAATATTGTCTGCAAAGAGGAGATGTGTAAGATTGCATGCCTTAGCCTCCAATGGTATTTGAAGTCTGAATCTAGAGTGCCTTTGTTGAGCTTAAGAGACAACATCTCCATTACAATTACGAATAGGAATGGGGAGAGAGGGTCCCCCTGGCGAAGCCCTCTGTTGCTACTATAAAACCCGCCTAAAGTTCCATTCAGCTTGATGGAGAACATGGGAGAAGTGACACACTCTTTAATCCAATCTGTGAATGCCTGGGGAAATTTGAAAGCAGCGAGGGTATCAAATAGAAAATCCCAACTTACTGTGTCAAATGCTTTCCTTAAATCGATCTTTAGGGAACACGTAGAAGGTCCAAAAATTCTAGTGTACACCCTTTGAAATTTTTTTGAGTAATAAGGATGTTATCACTAATATTTCGTCCTTTAACAAAGGTTGATTAGGCTTTATCAATAATCAAAGGTAGCACAACTTTAAGACAATTGGACAGGAGTTTAGCAATGCATTTGTAGATGGTGTTGTAGCAGGAAATAGGACGTAAGTCAGCCATAGAGGAGGGATTTGAGCATTTAGGAATCAAGGCAAGTGCTGTGAAATTAATCCCTTTCATGAGCCTGCTAGTAGAGAAGAAAAACTGGACAACCTTAGTAAAGTCAGACCCAACCACATCCCAATAACTAATGAAGAAGTTAACATTAAACTCATCCGGTCCCGGACTCTTATTACGCTTCATAGAATTAAGAACTTTGAAAATCTCAGAATCAGATAAAGGAGCACAAAGATTAGAGGCTTAGGAGGCATTAATAAGCTTGGAAGGAGTGACTCCATAATTGTTTAAACTATCGTACTGTGAATCGGAGGTGTTAAAAAGATTTTGGAAGTACCCTATAGCAACTGATTCAATTTGAGCTTGTTCAGTTACCACGTTACCATCATCATTTAAGATAGAGAAGATTTTGTTTGAGTTCCACCTGCTCTTCATAATATTAGCAAAGTAGCTAGTGTTACGGTCGCCCAAAGCCAGCCAATTAGCTCTTGACTTTTGTTGTATGAGGATTTCCTCCCTATCAATGGCTTGCCAAAGCTGCTGAGAACATTCTTTCTCCTTTGCCAATAAATCCAAATCCAAAGGACGGGCATGGAGAAGAGTCTGCACTGCATGAAGGTCTTCACGAGCCATCTTCACTACAGAGGTCAGATTGCCAGTTAAGATATTAAGGGAGATTAAAGCCCGTTTGGAACATTTGAGTTTTTTAGAAAAAACATAGAAGGGATTCCCAAGAATTGGAGTGTTCCAAGCTGAACTCATAGCCTCATGAAATCCCTCAAGAAGAGCCATATGGTCTAAGTATTGGAAATGTCTTTTGGCTTGGAAAATTGAATACCAATGTTGAGAAGAATTAAGGAATGATCAGAGAGCCCCCGATGATCATACGTAACATGAGATAGATCGAATTGAGAGATCCAGGCCGAATTCCCCATAACTTGATCCAATTTTTTAAGTACTTGCCAACAAGGTTAGTTATTCCACCAAGTAAACAATGGATCAATACCACGAATATCTGCAACTGCAATGGAATTAATGCAGTCTTAAACTCAGCTTTAGCAATATCCCATAAATCATTTGGTTGGTTTGTTTCAGTAAGATCCTTTATTACATTAAAGTCCCCCAATAAGCACCAACTATTACAAGGTGGGAGACTTATCAAATCATGCCAAAGGTCCCTCGTTTCTATATAAGAATTAAGCCCATAAACAAAAGAAACCAAAATAGTAGTACTAAGAAAATCTAAGGATTTCACCTTACTGTGGATTACTTGGGAAGAAACAAAAATGATATCTAGTTTCTAAAGAACGGATTCCAACCCACCCAAATCCTACCATTAGAATGGTAATCATAGTTGAATGTCCATTCCCAGTTGTGGCACAGCCTTCTGGAGATTCTAGTAGCATTTGCCGTCTTTACCCTTGTTTCAATCAAGCCGATAATAGATATATTATAATCTTTAATAATTTGCTTAACATATGCCTGATTAGGCTTTTTATTTAATCCTCTTATGTTATAGGAGGCTAACATAGTTAAACTGATGGTGGTGGGGTGTTACCAGCTTTACCTTTGCCTTTTCTCTTCTTAACAGCCTTAGGATTTTCCATGCCTGAACCTTATTTGTTCTTGAGATCTTTCCCTTCTTTTTCTTCTATCACCTTGAGTTTATTAACAAGCACATTATCATTTGTACCAGCCCTTGGATCTTTAGGAATCCACTTGTAGTTGGCTTTGGAACACTTGAGAGGAGAGTGACCAAACATAAGGCATTTGGGGCATGAGGGGGGTTTTCTTTGATATTCAACCTCAACAGATTCAAAAGAGTACTCGGAAGAGTGATCTTGCTTTGTGGCTACTCGAATAGAAGGGGGGAAGGAAAATGAGGCCTTAATTTCAATGCAAACTCTAGCAAAGTTCAGGAACTCATTCTTAGTTGTCATTTCATCAGTGAAATGAGGTTTACCAATAGCACTAACAATATAACTAATACCTTCATCTGACCAATAGGAAAGAGAAATATTGCTAAGTTTAACCCAAATAGGAACTGAAATGCACTCGATTTTTGAAAACATAACCCCTTCTTTCCATTTCTGAAGAACCATGACTTTAGAAGTGAAGTGCCATGGACCTGAAGTCAACACATTGTCACAGTCCAAAATTGATTTGAATTTGAAAACGTAGTAGCCTTTCCTATGTAGGAAAATGTGAGATAGCCCAAGATGACTCCAAAGTCTCCTAGCTATGGGCTCAACTACCTTGTAGGGAAGGGATGAATGAAGGAAATAACCCACTGGACTAGCTGCCCAGATCTAGTTGCCTCTTTGGAGCATGTCGTCAGGAGGTATGACTGACAACTTTCCAGCATCGGAAGAAGGAGGGTGGTACGTAAGTTGCCTAGAAGCCCTGACAGTGGTTTTACCTACCACATCACACCAAGATTTGGAGGCTACTTTCTCACCTTGGGCAGGTATTTCCCCTTCCTCGAGGAAAGAAGCAGGAGCTTTTGAATTTGTAGGCAGAGCTGATACTAGGGGACCAGAATTAATAGGACAGGAAGAAATGGGAGTCCGTGCCTGTACCACCGACGTTGGTGTTCCACCAGCCTTACCAGCCTTAGATTCCAGAGGATTCAATAGTGCTACATTGCCCAGCCCAACATTTTCACAAACACACTTGACTTGTTGGAGAGTAGCACACAGAGAAGCACCCAGGGAAGAACCGGAAGGTTCCTTTAAGGTAATACGGTTAGGATTAATCTCAAAAACATTGTGAGCAATCTGGAGGTTGACCCTCTTACCATCCGATAAGAATTCCTGAACATCATTGGAAATAACCTCATGAGCAGTTAGAAAAGACATTAAATGCCTGTTTTTCTTTCTTTCAAAAAATGTTTCCTCTGTGTCTTTGTGAGAGAAGTGCTGGGCAGCCGAGAAAATTTCCCTAGCATTGGCCCCCATCACACAACCGATATCCATTTCAGATTGCAAAGCATTTGAAGTAGAGTCATCCGAGCTTATGATGGTACTGGTATTACCCAGAAAAGGATCTGACTCCCCCATATCCTTGACACCAACCAGAGTAGGTAGAGAGGCCGGAGAGCTTGGTCGAAAAACACCAAACTCAGCAAAGAGGTCTATAGAAGGACTGCTGACTGAGTTTCCTGCCGAGAGATGGTTATGACTAACCATAATATAAACAGAGGTAAGGAAGAGAAAGAGAGGGGAGTGGAGAAGCTACCAAGGCTGGAAAGAGTGAAACAAAGGAGGAGAAGAATGATGGAAGGATGATGGAAGGATGTAATAGATCAGTCAAACCCGGAGAGTATGTATGAAAATTTAGAGAGAAGGTAGAGAACCAGAACTAGAGAGAGAAAGGCCATAATTGCTTTTTGATTTAATTTCATTCGGACTCTCAATTCTTTTCCTTTAGTTCGTATGAGATGTAGTGACATGTAATTAGGTTTTATTTATTATCTTGTTAATTCTCCTAGTTATAATATAATATAATATTAATCACATATAACTTAACTTTAATTAGTTTTAAGGCCCAATTTTATCAATTAAATTTACCCATCACTTATTAATATTTATTAGTCCACATAAATTAAATAAATAGTTTGACCCAATAAATAACAAAGTCCAATTAATATGTTTTAAAACAAAATATTTTTTTTATATTTAATATATATATATATATATATATATATATATATATATATATATTCGGGTATTACATCACCTACCCCTTAAAAGGATTCCGTCTCCAGAATCAAAAGAATGAACGTACCTAATTATCAATAGATGCGGATACTCCGCTTGAATAGACTCTTCTATCTCCCAAGTAGCTTCTCGCTCCGAATGATTTTACCACAAGACTTTAACAAAAGGAATTATCTTCGTCAATTTCCATTTAATCAGTTATTTAATTATCTACTAAAGGAATTTAATTTTCCAAACAAAACAAGGAAGAAAAGAGGGAAACAAAATCATTTACCATTTCCAATTTAAATACAATTGTATAAGATAAAATCAATTAATATTTAATTATAAAAAAATGGGTTATTACAGACAGGATATTCCAACAGAATAATAAAGAATGGAATAACAACAGAATTCACCAGGCATGCGATAGACCGCATAGACAGGTTATTCCAACATAATAATAAAGAATAGAATAATAACCCTTACGAGTATTGAAAGAAAATAACTCTCTTCACGAATACGAAAGAATAATACCCTTTACGAGTATTGAAAGAAAATAATTCTCTTCATGAATACGAAAGAAATAACACCCCTTACCTCAAAAGAAGACTGGATACTGGAATAGTGAGGTAGAAGACTTCTCTTCTTCTTTCTCTCTATAATTTCTCTCTATAATAATTGCTCTATAGCTTTAGTGAATTGGTGAAAAATAATGAAGGAATGAGTTTCTATTTATAGGAAAATATAGTTTCAAAAATTACACATTTTGGGGCTCGAAATATTACAGTCTAACACCTTCCTCTTTTTCTTCATTTTTAATTTAGTCCTGCAAGTACTATCAAACTTACACCACCTCCCCTAATAGTAAATCATGTGAATCAATAGTAAATCATGTAATTCAATAGTTCTAAACATGTGAAAAAATTAATTATAGTATAGTACCTTCATCTATACCTCCATTTTTAACTTAGTCATGCAAGTATTATCAATCTTGCACCAACTCCCCTAATAGTAAATGAATGTGAATCAATAGTACACACATGTGAACAAATAGTTATAATAATGTGAATCAATAGCAATTAATTACTCATTTATCCGGTTAATTACCCGATTGGTCAATATAACGTCCAGACTATTATCGAAATAAATGTCGATTTCCACTAACACTAATAATTCTAACACAATGAAACTATCAATTTCATCCTTAATCAACACGAACTTATTCTTCATTAATATTATAATTCACAATATTTAACAACCAGGTTATTCCCAAGAAAGAGGGGGCTTTCCTGATAAGGATTTCTCCTTATTGGCGCGCAATTAGATTATCTAACCTCTCCTTGACAGAACTTTTAGATATTGTTAATATTGCAAATAATAATATGAATAACTTTGTCATCTCAATTATTGATTTAATAATATAACATATTATACAGATGATATTGTGACAATAATTGAATCAATAATATGAGAGATATGATGCAGCAATTACTGTAGCAATAATTGAGTATAACTGAGTGACTTTATTACGTAAGCATCAATAATCAATACCGTGTACTACCATGCAACCAAGCGTATTACTGTACTTTTATCACCGATTATTTATGAAAACTTTCTTACTTTAAAAGATTTTCAAAAATTACCCTTAGCTTTAAACTTTTATCAATTTAACTATTTACCAAAATATAAAAATTAAATACCTTTATTTCATAAAATTCAGGATCTCACAATTGTCTACAATTGCAAGAATTAACAAGCTAGTTGACGGTATTTCTTAACACCTTGATAATATATATATATATATATATATATATGGGTTTTTACGGCAAAAAATCTCAAGTTCTGTGAATTCTATTTCTTTCAAAATGTTGATATACAACTGATTATGGTGATTATCAGTGTTAATGATGTTAGAAGTTGTAGTCAGACATGAAATTGCATGCTAATTTCAAATAATAGTAGGAAAAAATAATGACAGTGTATATATTTATCATATGGCTTGTGTAAGTACTAATTTTAGTGGTCAATTGGTATGATAAACTGTAAATTGAGTCTTGTTTATGCTAGTTCATTAAGAAACGAAGAAAACCTAATTTGAACGAAGTGATTTGGTGAAGAATTGAAATTACAGTGTTGAATTTTGGGATGAATGTCAAGAAAATTGAGTTTTGTATGAAAATGTGTAATTTGAGAAATTAAACTAGTATAATTGTTGTTAAATTGTTCTATGTTGAGGAATATGTTAGCATACATGTTTATGATAGTTTTATATCAATTGTTTGTGGTAATATCATTGTCTAGTGGGTGAAATTCGTGTTTGTTGGGCTAAAGTCGACTACTGTTCATAGCCGTTTCTGCCTCTGTCTGTGCACCAGTGCAGCTGCGTTGGTGCCAAGGCTAAAAATTGCGTAGGCGCAGCTGCGCCAGTCCCAAGCTTGTGTATGGCGCAGTTGCGCCATACCCTTTCCTGAGACAGTGAAGTCTGCTACCTCTGCAGACCTTGGATACCATTGTAGCTTAGCTTTATGATATGTTAATGTGTCCAATATGTAATAAAATGGTTAAAATAGTATCGTGTTAGGTGGTTAGTAGTTTCTAAGTTTCAAATGATTATAAGTTATGAACGTGTTATGTTATAACTTAGTTTATACATTGAATGTTAGATAAGTGTTGTGATGTTAACCCTTAGGAATTCTGAAATGTATATGGTAGCATAAGACTTGTGCTAAAATAATAAGTCTAATTAGAAATGCGTTTTATGTTCGAACGTGAATGTTAGTATATCTAATAGATGGTGGTTCTAAACCTATGTGAAGGTGAACGCGAGTTTAATATTATAGCTTTCGCTTAAGGAAAGTTTCTATCTCTCTAATTCTACTTTTACCATTGAGTAAGTTTTCTAACTCTACACTTTCGTTGAGCTAGTTCATTTATTACATTGTGCAAGTTTATTCTTATGATTGAGCAAGTTCTTGTATCTAGTTTGTTTATGATTTCTAAATCTTATTTTGATATTGAACACGTTATTCTTGTCTTTAACTTGTTATCTAGTATGCAAGTTTACATATTCTGATATACTCATGTTGAACAAGTTTTATCGTTTAAATTACTATTGATTATGCATGCTTAGTATTCAATTCTAAATAACCTTGGCTTAATATTGTTCATGCAAGGTATGTTATGATTATTCGATGTTTATGCTAGTAGTTTATTCGTAAAGCATGATCTTAATTTACAATGTCGATTCAGTTATGATTATTCCATAGCATGACGTTATCAATATTGTATTCAACTAATCCTTAGTTGATGACCGTTGAATTCTAAATTACCCTTGAAATGTATCCAAACCAAACTTACTTTGGTGCGGACTTGTACTCTAAATACTAAGATGAACAACCCTATTATTAGGGGATAATTTACCCTTAGTGTTGAAATGTTTGTGCACAATACATTGTACGAAGGGTTGATCTCCCTAAGTACGAGGAGTCCTTATAGTCTTATGACTATTAAAGTTTAAGTTGAAAGATTACTTACAACTGTGGACATAGTTCATGGTCTTATGACCCTCAGATATATATTCCATATTTTGATTCCAGTCTTTGGTTATCATTGATAGAGTGATATTTAGTTTTGATGAGCCTATTCATTGGCAGTTATTATATTCTTGTTTGATTCATTGTTATATCTAGTGAGCATTTATTTTGCTCACTCTTGCATATATTTACACTCATTGCTGCTAAAGTTGAGAAGGTCGACGAACCTACAACTAGCAAAGGAAAGGGGAAAATGTACAAGTGATGAAGACTTGTAATTCATTGATCGTTATGATGATAGATTTTTAATGAATGATGTGATGTAATAATTTTATTTCCGCACTTATATGATGTTAAGGTTAGACAACCTGGGATATTTTTGGATTTAATGATGTAAACCTATTTAAAGGGAGAATTTATGATTTAATTTTTTATTATATTTGGGTAGATAGTATGAATGAATGGATTATGAACACCAAGTCTTGTGGTAATGAAGTATCTAGATTTTGAGGTGTCACAATCAAAAACCAGCATCTAAAGTTGTACTACTTCTAGCTAAATTTGTTGTTCTTTATTTCAGTGGGATAAGGTAAATGGATTAACGTACACACAAGAACAAATTGACGATGTACGGGATGAGTGGGCAGCGTATGTGAGCAGCTACATGTAGAGCCTCGAGTTAATGGTGGATATGTACAGGGTTAGATGAATGTACGTATTTTGTGAGAACCTAGGCTTTTTTGCACATGCTTAGGTAGTAGGTTAATTTTATGGATAGTTTGGTTTATTTTGTGGATGTAATCAAATTAAAAATTCAATATAGTAGTAATTTATATTCAAAAGTGAATTTGAGATGTATATATGGATAGTTTGGTATATATTTTGTGGATGTAGTAATTTTAAACTGTAAACAAATGGTATTATTGGGATGTATTTTTAATGGTCGATACATTTTGACTTTAAATTTAAATGAGAATTTAGACCTTTTTTAGCTATATATCATGGCATTAGCAGATTGCAGGTGCACTGGTAATATAGGTGAACCACAACTTTTTTTTTCTTTTTAAAAATGTTGTGTATGCAGCACAGCTACAACGTTGTTATATGTATTTCAACATTTTCAAGTCAATCTACAACATTTTAAAAACGTTGTATAAATTTGTATAATTAAATGACACCTTCTAAACGTTGTATAAATGTGTTTAAACGTTGTCTATTGTTGCTTTCTATGGTCGATATTTAAAAACAGTCGTTATATGCACGTATTACAACATTTTTATGTCACACTACAACGTTTTAAAAACATTATATAAATTTGTCTAAATAGATGACACATTCTAAACAAATAGTATTATTGGGATGTATTTTTAATGGTTGATACATTTTGACTTTAAATTTAAATGAGAATTTAGACCTTTTTTAGCTATATATCATGGCATTATCAGATTACAGGTGCACTGGTAATATAGGTGAACCACAACTTTTTTTTCTTTTTAAAAATGTTGTGTATGCAGCATAGCTACAACGTTGTTATATGTATTTCAACATTTTCAAGTCAATCTACAAAATTTTAAAAATGTTGTATAAATTTGTATAATAAATGACACCGTCTAAACGTTGTATAAATGTGTTCAAACGTTGTCTATTGTTGCTTTCTATGGTCGATATTTAAAAACAGTCGTTATATGCATGTATTACAACATTTTTAAGTCACACTACAATGTTTTAAAAACATTATATAAATTTGTCTAAATAGATGACACATTCTAAACGTTGTGTAAATGTGTCTAAACATTGTCTGATATATTAAACTACAACATTTTAAGACAGAAAACGTTGTGGAATCATACCATCTATAACGTTTTCAAGCATCTAATAATTTATGGAAAACAAATCTACAACATTTTTTAAGAAAAAAACGTTGTATAATGTGTCAAATTACAACATTTTAAAAACGTTGTATAAAGGGTGTCAAATAGATGACACCCTTAACCACGATGTTTTTGGGATAGCAACCACATCATTTTTTACGCGTTATCTATTTACTATTTTGTAGTAGTGACTACAAAAAAATAAGTCATTGTCGACGGACATGCCTGTCGCTAATGACCAATGTGCCGTCGACAACGTCGACAATGAGGTCATTGGCAACAGACATGTCTGTCGACAATCTCATTGCCCCATTCTACTATTGAGCGACATCAGTATAGATGTCATTGGCGATGGGCTATTCATAAATGAGGTAATGTCGATGACAGTAACAACGGACAGTCCGTCGCCAATGATTATTTTATTTTATTATTAAACGTGTCATTGACAAAGACTTTTCATCGTCAATGACTGATGTCCCATCGAAAATGTGTTTTTTTAAAAATTAAGTCTGTCGACAATGATTGTGTCTATCCGTCGCCAATGACATTTTTATATATTTTTTTTTAAATTTGCAAAATCCCATGTTCTTTTGCATACACATAATTGTACATGTTATAAATCAAAAATAATAAATAATTCTTCACTAACGTATAACAATAACCATCAAATATCACTACAACAAAAAAGGTTATTTTTGATGGAATATTCCGTCAAAATTAAGTAAATTCCGTCAAGATTATTATTAATTCCGACGGAATATTCGGTCGGCAATTTAGTCAGTTATAAGCATGTTGAAATTAAGTCTGTCGATCTTTTCGTCGGAGATACCTATCCTCGATCGAACTAACCTCAATAGAATGTTCGGTCGATATTAAGATATTCTCGAGGAAATTGTATCAGTCGATAATATTCTATCGAGTCTAAACCTGCCACGTGGCATCCCATAAAAATAAGAAGGGGCTTAATATCAATGAAATTTCGTCAAGGATAGGGTTTTTCCGTCGAGGTTAGTCTTTTTTTTAATATTTATTCTGTTTTGGCAATATCCAGGGTAATAACCCAAATTTTTGTACATGTAACCTGTTTTTTTCCCAACAACACATAAAACATAACTATAATCCAAGGCCAAATTTAATAATATTTCCAAGGCCAACATGAATATGAATTACCAATGGAAACATTAATATGACATTAAACTAAAGTTCTAATCAACTAAAGTATACCAAATATGCATTTAAACTAACGTAAATATGTCAAACTAAAGTAATGATAATTAAAAGCTACAATGCGTTAAAAATCAACTAAACTATATAAATATACATCACATTATGCTAAAAACTAAGTAAATATGTACAAATCATCTACAAAACTAAGTCACGGGCCGTCGTCGTCCAACCGCTCAACATCGTCAGCCCGCTCATCACCTTGTTGATACAATATAATATAACTCATTAGTCCATATATATAATACACTTAAAGATAACTAATTAAATGAAAATTAAATAACATGTAGAATATATACTTGAATTTAAAATGATTAGTATACCTGAGTAGTCGAGGGTTGACTTAGCATCGACCCAAACGCGTCCATAAGAAAAATAACCACCATCTTAACAAATCTCGTCGCATATCGCGGTGAACTGCTCTGGAGGGATACCCGTACTATCGGCTGGTGGCACCAGCTGCAACGTCCTGCGCAAGCTGATGAAGGCAAGAACGACTGGGCAGGTCCCGACGACGGAATAACGGATCCGTCTCAAACCTCTTCGACACTGCAGCCACAACCCGCTAGAACAAAGCATCTTCTAAGCCAGCGCCCATATGTAATGGTCCCATGTGGGCTTGCAGACGCAAATGTTGGAAAGAGCCTACACAAATAAATTTATGAATATATTATAATTAAGTTTACTTTATTCATAAATAAGAAATATACTAAAATATTACACATTCTATCCCCATCCTCAATCTCATAAAAATTCCCCATATTTGTTTTATTCTTCCCGAGGATTAAAACTTAATAACCATTCCTATCTTTACGTGGAATTTAAACCCCCATGGAAAATTTATTTAACCGTAAGAATTAATATTTTGTAAACTTTTTAATTTAAATTTTTAGTTATATTTACAATAACATACACTACAAAAAAATAAGTGCATGTCGCTAATGACCCATGTGCTGTCGACTAATGAGGTCATTGGCGATAGACATGTCTGTCGACAATCTCGTCACCTCGTTCTCCTATTGAACGGCGTCAGTATTGATGTCATTGGCGATGGACTCTCCATAAATGAGGTATTGGCGATGGCAGTTACAATGGACAGTCCGTCGCCAATGACTATTTTATTTTATTATTAAACGGGTCATTGACAAAGACTTTTCGTCGTTAATGACTGATGTCCCGTCGACAATGTGTTTTTTAAAAAAAAATTAAGTCAGTCATTACTGACGGCCTGTCCATCGACAATGACTGTGTCTATCCGTTGACAATGACTGTGTTTATCTGTCATCAATGACATTTTTATAATATTTTTTAAAATTTGCAAAATCCCATGTTCTTTTATATATACATAATTGTACCTATTATAAATCAAAAATAACAAATAATTCTTAACTAACGTTTAACAATAACCATCAAATCTCACTACAATAAGAAAGGTTATTTTCGATGGAATATTTCGTCGGAATTAAGTATAATCCATTGGAATTAAGTATAATCCGTCGAGATTATTATTAATTCTGATGGAATATTCGGTCGGGAATTCAGTCAGATATAAGCACGTCGAAATTAAGTCCATCGATCTTTTCGTCAGAGATATCTATCCTCGACCTAACTAACCTCGACGGAATATTCGGTCGGTATTAAGTTATTCTTGACGGAATTATATCAGTCGATAATATTCTATCGAGTCTAAACCTGCCATGTGGCATCCCATAAAAAATAGAATGGACTTAATATCGACAGAATTCTGTCGAGGAAGGGTTATTCTGTCGAGGTTAGTCTTTTTTTTAATATTTATTCTGTTTTGGCAATATCCAGGATAATAACCCACATTTTTTGTACCCGTAAACCTGTTTTTTTTTTCAACAACACATAAAACATAACAATAATCCAAAGCCAACAATAATAATATTTCCAAGGCCAACATGAATATGAATTACCAAGGGCAACATGAATATGACAGTAAACTAAAGTTCTAATTAACTAAAGTATATCAAATATGCATTCAAACTAACATAAATATGTCAAACTAACGTAATGATAATTAAAAGCTACAATACGTCAAAAATCAACTAAACTATATAATTTTTTTTGCTAAATTAAACTATATAAATTTACATCACATTAAGCTAAAAACTAAGTAAATATGTACAAATAATCTACAAAACTAAGTCACGGGTCGTCGTCGTCCAACCGCTTAGCATCGTCAGCCCACTCGTCACCCTGTTGATATAATATAATGTAACTCATTAGTCCATATATATAATACAGTTAAAGATAACTAATTAAATGAAAATTAAATAACATGTAGAATATATACTTGAATTTAAAATAAATAGTATACCTGAGTAGTCGAGGGCTGACTCAGCATCGACCCAAACACATCCATAAGTAAGGTAACCACCATCCGAACAATCTCATCGCGTATCACGATGAACTGCTCTGGAGGGATACCCATACTATCGACGGTGACACCAGCTGCAGCGTCCTGCGCAAGCTGATGGAGGCGCAGATCCCGATGATGGAATAATGGATCCGTCTCAAACCTCTCCGACACCGTAGTTGATAAGTAGTTTTTATACCTACTTATCCGATATCTGTTACTTGAATTAGTTTCTTAAAATCATGTTTCATTGTTACTTTTCATGCATTTTGTGTTCATTTGGTAGATTATACACTTGGGAGCTGTGTGAGCGACTATTGGTATTAAATTGCAAAGAAAAGCAATCCAGACATCGTTTGGGCTTTTATGTTTATTCCATGTTCTTGGATTGGAACTTGGATTATATTGTAGAGCTTCTTCTTAGCTTTCTGGAACATCTTGAATCATTCCAATCGGAGTTCGGATGCAAGAGTTATGATCGTTGTACCAACGGACATTGAACTTCACTATTTTGGGTGGTCATTTGCATAGCAATCACTTCTAGCCCATTTTTAACCTTCATCCATCCATTATTTCTCAATTCTTAAAGAATGAAAGTTGTAGAGCTCATTGATATCTTTGATTTGATAGGTGTTGGGCCTCGTAACTCTTCCTGGATCAAAGGTTATGACCGTTTTACCAAAGGACACTGCAGCAGAAAAAGGATGCCCGCCGGGGTGGGCTTTTACTATACAAAAGCCCCGCCAGGGCGAGGGTAGAAGCTGTAAAACAGAACCCAAGCCCGCCAGGGCGGGTATAGCAGTGTAAAAAAACCCCGCCGGGGCAGGGTAAGCGCAAAAAGTCATTTTTTGTTCGAATTTGAGTTCGAGAAAGATTGGTTCGATCCGATTGACTCAAGGACTTCCAAGAGGACTTAAAGACATACATATAAAGAGAGGAGAATCACAAGGATTAAGGGAGAGAGAGATGATTCCATTAGATTTGATTAGAGTAGAATAGGAGAAAACACTAGTTCTTATGAGATTTGGAGATTGAAGCACTTGGAAGCAATTGGAGATCCAGATCAAGAGCGAGACAGAGGATGAATTTGCCGACAACAGATTCACTTCTTTTCCTTAATCTTATTCTTATTTTTTTAATGTGTATTCAAGTGTGGATTCTTAGTTTTAATTCAATGAACTAATTCTTTATTTGAAATTACAATGGATCTTATTGTGTAATTTATTTTAATATGGTTCGCTATCAATTATTATGTTCTATTGTGAGGATTGTCTATTGTGATTTGGACTTAATTATTTAATAGATTGACCATCAATTACCGTGATAATCTATATGAACTCGAGATATGAAGTTTAGATTTAGATCTAATCATGATAGCATGTGTTTGTGATTTCTGCATAGATGAAATTCATGATTAGTGTTTAGGATAGAGATATGCCTTTATGCCATATGTAATCTTATAGAGAACTTGTGCTTTAAATCCTTTTTAATTTTAATTCAAATAGAGATATAGTGGATTAGTTAATTAGGGTATCTTGCTTAATTCTATCATCTATGGATTTAAGTGAGTATGAGTATTATGCATCGAGAGGTGGTTTTATCTGCTTTAGTGTTCTTGATTAACAATTCAGGAAAGAAAATAATTGATGAGAAGTGTGTTAACTTAAATGAAGCAATAATTGAAGTTGTGATCTTAAATCTCCATAATCAAATTTTTTATTAGTGGTAATTATAATTAGTTTAGTTAAATAATATAATTTATAACATTAAATTCATTCGTTTAAATAAGATTGAGTTGGTTACGGGTTAATACTTGGTAATTTTTATTAAACAATTTCTCATAGGAACGATACTCTACTTACACTTTATTACTTGTTGATCACGTATAATTGCGTGTTGTGCGTAATTGGATTCTACCCAACAAGTTTTTGGTGCCGTTGTCGGGGAGTTAGTTTAATATTTTTTTTGCCAATATTAGCTTCAATTAAATTAGTCTTAATTTAAACATTTTTTTTTTAATTTAATTCTCTCCGTATTTTTCTTTCTTTTCAGGTACCATGGATGGATGCAATTATCAATGGCCATACACAAATATGACTCCACCAAGGGATATAAGAATTGATGGACTCAATGCATTTTTTTGCATTGTCAGCACAGATTGAGACACTTTCAAGGAAGTTGGATGCTTTTGTAGCACAACGTCATCAAAGTGCGGCAGTTACTTGTGATTATTATGCTGTAAATCATCTGAGTCATTAATGCGCTATCAGTTTTGAGCAGATATAGTGTGGTGGTGATTACCCCAACAATTATGTCTATCCCAACAACTATCATCAAGATTGGGAGTATCACCCGGATTCTTCATGGAGTTTCAATTATGAAGATTAATACTCTGCTCCAAATCCAACGAACACTTCGGAATTCTCATGTCAACTTTCATTGCAAGAAGAAAAGTCAAACTTGGAGGAATTCATGTCAAAGATTATAGCAAACCAAGAGGAGAGAAAGATTAGTCAAGAAATATCGAGCCATAATTTTCAGTACTAGATGGAACAACTCATCACCACTTCAACCCATGGTCCTTAATACATGGATTCCAATACTGAGACAGATAATTCAGGGGTAGTGGAATTGTTGTCCAAAATCATAGCATCAAATGAGGAGAGGAGGATTAATCAAGAGCGATCAATTTAGAATCTTCAGAATAAGATAGATCAAATGTTCAAAGCCTTGAAGTCCTCAATATAATTGGTATTATGACTTGGATTCCGAGATTGACGAAGTGCCCGAACCAAATATACAACTGGATGAGACACGAGATGTTGAAAAAAAGGAGACAAGTGGGGATAATAAAAATAAGGTTGGTGAAGAACAATCTATGAGTGCCAATGAGGATGAGCCGATGTTATTAGTGCCCCAAGTTCCTTCTCCACCAAAGATCAAGGGTCCAATTAGATTTGCAAAACCGTGCCAACTTGGTAGTCATGTCGTCAACAAGGCTCTTTATGACATTAGAGCTAGTACAAATGTAAAGCCATGGTGGTATGAGGAGGAGAATATAGAAGAAGAGCCCGTTATTTTTGCCAAGCCTTAAAGCCCCAATCGAAGCATAGGCTCAATGGACGAAAAACACCTAGTTATTCAACATTCTCAATTGGGCACTTATTTAAACAAATCATTCTAGGTGACTTTAATTACGATAGCCATCACAAATGGGAACCTACCAAAAGTTATATTATTTTCGATGGATGGAGGGTTCCTCAATCATTGAAGAGGAATTGGATAGCGTTGACCAGACAAAGTCAGGCTGAAAGACTTAATTCAAGCGCTAACTAGGAGGCAACCCAAGAATTTTTATATTTATATGCTTTACTAGTGTATTTAGTAGATAGGAATTAATTTGCTTATTAAGTTCTCTTACCAATCCAAAGTGTTATTCTAATCCATGTTGTCTCTCTTCATTGTAGGTATTGGAGGTTCAATAGACAGGCAAAATATTTTGGAAAGGTTATGCAAGTCAAATTCAAGTATGGTGCCTAATTTGTTCCATGTGACTAACCTATTCTCTAAACTTAACGGATAAAGAGGAGGAGTGCTATATTTTCAGGAAAGTCCTCTACTTTACTTTTTTTCTATTTCAGCCATTGAGGACAATGTCTAGTTTAAGTTTGGGGGTATTTTAGTGTCGTATTGCATATAGTTAGTTATTTATATTGTAGTTTGTTATGTTTATGGGTTATTTACATTTAGTTTTTGCATTTAGTTTTTTGTTTAAAATAAAAAAATTAAAAAAATTGAAAATTTTCAAAAACAGTAGTTAGTTTACAATGTTTATATAGCATTTAGTACATCTTGCATGAGTCCAGCTGTTTGATATTTACAGTTTGTTTTGGCCAATGATGAGATTGGAATTGGGTAGACAAGTATAGTACTGACTATTAGAGCTTTGATGTGATTTCTTGTTATGAATTGAGTTTTTTTTCTGTTTGAAACTGGTATAATAAGGATAGCACAGTAAAAATAACTTGTTGATTGATTGAGTTTAAATTGATACATAATCGAACTCTAAAGGATAATGCTAGTTTGAATGAAAGAATGACAAGAATAAGTAGTTATGGCTAAGGTTAGACAAGAACCTAAGTTTGGGGAAATATTTGGGGTATATAAGCTATATAAAAAAGCAAAAAGAAAAAAAAAGTATTAATAAACACTGTGGTGTTCTTGTCTAGTTTTGTGACCTTTAATACTTGAGTAAGTAAGCACGAGGGGATTGTCTTTACACCTAGTGCCCTAAGGTCTTAATGGTCTAGGAGTCGTTGGTCGAAAGCTCGTTAAGGTAGCATTGAAAAGCCTAAGGGAATAAGTCATTGCATAGCTATGTGTATATAAATAAAAAAAAATTAATAAAATGGAAAATAAGAGCAAAAAGCCCCCGTAGATGAAAAATGAAGCATAAGTATCCCATGTTGACCCTCGATATTAGTAATTGTTTGATTTTAGTTGGATCTAGCTTATTTTTGGATTTCTTGAGTTTACACTGCATGATGCCTTCGAAGAGACTTGTTATGTGTTAAATTTGATTTTATATCAGTTAACATTATTGTTGTGGAGCACACACGCACTATATTAGTGATAACAGTCTAAGAGTTGATGATTGATTGGGAAGTTAATGATTTGTTTTGATATGATGTATTATCATGTTTACTTTATTTCTCTAAGGCCAGTTGAATATACTTGTTTCTGTCATTACTACTGGATTCGTAGGTATGTAGATTAGTTGCATTGCATAGCATTGTTGTTTTGTGTTTTTGCTTGAGGACAAGCAAAGGTTTAAGTTTGAGGGTATTTGATAAGTAGTTTTTATACATACTTATCCGGTATCTGTTACTTGAATTAGTTTCTTAAACTCATGTTTCTTAGTTACTTTTCAAGCATTTTGTGTTCATTTTGTAGATTATACGCTTGGGAGCTGTGTGAGGGACTATTGGTATGAAATCACAAAGAAAAACAATCCAGACATCATCTGGGATTTCATGTTAATTTCATGTTCTTGGCTTGGAACCAGGATTATATTGTATAGCTTCTTCTTAGCTTTCCGGAACATCTTGAATCATTCCAATCGGAGTTCGGATGCAAGAGTTATGTTCTTTGTACCAACAGACATTGAACTTCAGTGTTTTGGGTGGCCATTTGCATAACAGTCACTTCTAGCCCAATTCCACCTTCATCCGTCCGTTATTTATCAATTCTTAAACAATGAAAGTTGCAGATCTCGTCGATATCTTCGATTTGATAGGTTGTGGGCCTCGTAACTCTTCCCGGTTCAAAGGTTATGACCATTTTACAAAAGGACACTGCAGCCGAAAAAGGATGCCCGCTGAGGTGGGATTTTACTATACAAAACCCTTGTCGGGGCGTGGGTAAAAGCTGTAAAATAGAACACTAGCCCGCCGGGGCGGGCATAGCAGTGCAAAAAACCCCCGTCGGGGCGGGGGTAAGCGTAGAAAAGTCGTTTTTGTCCGAATTTGAGTTCGAGAAGGATTTGTTCGATCCAATTGACTCAAGGACTTAATGACATATAAAGAGACATATAAAAAGAGGAGGATCACAAGGATTAGGGGAGAGAGATAGGATTCCATTAGATTTGATTAGATTAGAATACGAGAAAATACTAGTTCTTATGAGATTTGGAGATTGAAGCACTTGGAAGCCATTAGAGATCCAGTTCAAGAGCGAGACAGAGGACGAATTTGCTGACAATAAATTCACTTCTTTTCCTTAATCTTATTCTTATCTTTTAATGTGTATTCAACTGTGGATTCTTAGTTTTAATTCAATGAACTAATTCTTTGTTTGAGATTAAAATGGATCTTATTGTGTAATTTATTTTAATATGCTTCGCTATCAATTATTATGTTCTATTGTGAGGATTGTCTATTGTGATTTGGACTTAATTATTTAATTGATTGGCCATCAATTACCGTGATAATCTATATGAACTCGAGATATGAAGTTTAGATTTAGATTTGATCATGATAGCATGTGTTTGTGATTTCTACATAGATGAAATTCATGATTAGTGATTAGGATAGAGATATGCCTTTACGCCATATGTAATCTTATAGAGAACTTGTGCTTTAAATCCTTTTTAATTTTAATTCAAATAGAGATATAGTGGATTAGTTAATTAGGGTGTCTTTCTTAATTCTATAATCTGTGAATTTAAGTGAGTATGAGTATTATGCATTGAGAGGTGGTTTTATCTGCTTTAGTGTTCTTGATTAACAATTCAGGAAAGAAACTAATTGATGAGAAGTGTGTTAACTTAAATGAAACAATAATTGAAGTTGTGATCTTAAATCTCCATAATCAAATTTTTAATTAATGGTAATTAGAATTAGTTTAGTTAAATAACTTAATTTATAACATTAAATTCATTCGTTTAAATAAGATTGAGTTGGTTACGGGTTAATACTTGGTGATTTTTATTAAACAATTCCTCATAGGAACGATACTCTACTTACACTTTATTACTTGTTGACCACGTATAATTGCGTGTTGTGCGTAATTAGATTTTACCCAACAACAGCCACAACCCGCTGGAACAAAGCATCTTCTAAGCCAGCGCCCATATGTGATGGTCCTATGGGGGCTTTTGGACGCAGAAGCTGGCTAGAGCCTACAGAAATAAATATAATATGAATAATATTATAATTAAGTTTACTTTATTCATAAATAAGAAATAAACTAAAATATTACACATTCTATCCCCATCCTCAATCTCATAAAAATTCCATATATCTGTTTTATTCTTCACGAGGATTAAAAGTTAATAACCATTCCTATCTTTACTTGGAATTTAAACCCCCATGGAAAATTTATTTAACCGTAAGAATTAATATTTTGTAAATTTTTTAATTTAAATTTGTAGTTATATTTATAATAATATACACTACATAAAAATAAGTCATTGTCGACGGACATGCTTGTCGCTAATGACCAATGTACCGTCGACGACGTCGACAATAAGGTCTATGGAGACAGACATGTCCGTCGACAATCTCGTCGCCCCATTCTCCTATTGAACGGCGTCAGTATTGATGTCATTGGAGATGGACTATCCACAAATGAGGTATTGGCGATGGCAGTAACAACGGACAGTCCGTCGCCAATGACTATTTCATTTTACTATTAAACGGGTCATTGACAAAGATTTTTCGTCATCAATGACTAATGTCCCTTCGACAATATGTTTTTTTAAAAATTAAGTCAGTCATTACTATCGGTCTATTCGTCAACAATGACTGTGTCTATCCGTCGCCAATAACATTTTTATAATATTTTTTTAATTTGCAAAATCTACATATACATAATTGTACTTGTTATAAATCAAAAATAACTAATAATTCTTCACTAACGCATAACAATAACCATGAAATATCACTACAACAAAAAAGGTTATTTCTGACGGAATATTCCATCGGAATTAAGTATAATCCGTCGAGATTATTATTAATTCCGACGGAATATTCCGTCGGCAATTCAGTCAGATATAAGCACGTCGAAATTAAGTTCATCGATCTTTCTGTCGGAGATATCTATCATCGACTAAACTAAACTCGACGAAATGTTCGCTCAATATTAAGATATTCTTGACGGAATTGTATCTGTTGATAATATTCTGTCGAGTCTAAATTTGTCACGTGGCATCCCATAAAAATTAGAAGGGGCTTAATATCGACGGAATTCCGTCGAGGATAGGGTTACTCCGTCGAGGTTAATATTTTTTTTAATATTTATTCTGTTTTGGTAATATCAGGGTAATAACCCACATTTTTTGTACCTGTAAACATATTTTTTTCCCCAACAACACATAAAACATAACTATAATCCAAGGTCAACAATAATAATATTTCCAAGGCCAACATGTATATGAATTACCAAGGGCAACATGAATATGACATTAAACTAAAGTTCTAATCAACTAAAGTATATCAAATATTCATTTAAACTAACGTAAATATGTCAAACTAAAGAAATGATAATTAAAAGTTGCAATACGTCAAAAATCAACTAAATTATATAAATTTACATCATATTAAGCTAAAAACTATGTAAATATGTAAAAATCATCTACAAAACCTTATCACGGGCCATCGTCGTCCAACCGCTCAGCATCGTTAGGCCGTTCGTCACCCGGTTGATATAATATAGTGTAACTCATTAGTCCATATATATAATACAGTTAAAGATAGCTAATTAAATGAAAATTAAATAACATGTAGAAAATTTAAAATAAATAGTATACCTGAGTACTCGAGGGCTGGCTCAACATTGACCCAAATACGTTAATAAGTAAGGTAACCACCATTCGAACAATCTCATTGTAACGACCCTAAAATTCATACAATTTAATTCTCAACTTCGGTCGTTAATAATACATCTACCTTCTGATTTTACATCATTATTCAATGTTAAACTATATAAAATACGATATAATTTAAACTTTTATGTCTTTTTACTTTAATTCCCTGAATCAAAACCTTTATCACCTACATGTCTTTGAATCAATCTTATTTTATGATTCACTTTATCACTGTTATTATATAAAAGTTTACATTTCAATCTGATAACCTTTACATATCAGATAACTCTAACTTTAGCATTACAACTCAACCTAAAACTATACATCATAAAACATTTAGTACATCTCATGAATCTTAACCATGGTATTAAGAAATAACAACTTTAGCTAAAATATTAATCTTCATGTATTATTTCTAATCCACGTCATCCAAGTAGCACATAGTGTTACCTTCAATCCTTAACCTGCAAAAATGGTTATTTGCAAGGTTGAGCTCGAAAGCCCAGCAAAATCTAACAGTTTTCATGCATCATGTAGCACATAATAACATGCTCAACATATATCTTATAAACATTGGACTAACATAACATACATCTTACAGTTCATATAACAAGTATAAAGATTGAGTTCCTTACTCAATCAACATGCTTTACTCAATCAACGTAGTCATAAGTTGACTTTAACATTTCATACATTCAACATATATATAACACATCATGCTCTTTGCAATAAAGATTTAAAATAGTTAATCACCAAGTTCACATAGCAAATAAGAACTGGAAGACTTGTCTTGATCGTTGTTTACCAATAACAGTTTAACAGCTTACAGTTATTTGTACTTCACGTGCCCTACACAATTATATAATCATGCACATCAACTATTAGTCACATAGAAATGCATAGTAGTTGTAATGTAAACTTTACTCTATATCTCATAACCCTTCCTATTATATATACACAATGTTCAATTTTATTGTGTTAACTTTCAACTTATATCTCACTGTATTTCATATTCGAAGTTCATTCAAGTGTTTAAGTCTTGCTAGGACTACTTATTGGTTTTATATTAACACTATTCAATATCTTATTATATTCATTTCATTTTATTTAAAACACTTTTTACATTCATTATCACTTATCACGGCGTTTCGACGTTTATTCAGTCACACACCCAATTTGTCTCTCTTGTGTGTGCTTAGTATGCGTATTCAACTTATCTAATATATCATTTATTCATGTTAAGCATCATTATACTTCATAATATTCATGTTCTATAACTTAGAACAACATCTATTATCGTCGTCATCTTAGTGTATGTGTATGTGCGTGTCCAACATCTATTATCATATATCTAATTTAATTAATAAATTAGACTTAAACATCGCTTTATTTAATTTACTTATTTTATTTAGTATTAAACAACTCATTTAATTTAATTAATTCATTAAATTAAATCTTCAAAAAATAAAATTTACCTTTGCTTTAACTTAATTATCATCCGCACGTAACTAAATTATTATACCACAATTTCATAAATTATTTATTTTTCTCAATAAATAAATTATTTAAAATATTTATTTAATTCAATAAATATTTAAAATAATTACAAAATTCATTTAACTCTTCAATAGTTAACTTAACTATTAAACCACACTTTCCCTATATATATATATATATATATATATATATATATATATAGGGAGCGGATCAGGTGCGGGATCCCGCACCTGATTAAAATACGGACCTTTATATTTTTATTTTTTTTGCTTTTTTTTTTAAAACAACTAAAAAAAATAAATAAAAAATTATGGAATTGAATTTTTTTCATAATACAATGTTTTGGATGTGATTTGGGTACGTATAACAAAAATATGTATGTACAGTCTGGGCAGACTGTACCACCACTTTTTGGTATAGGTATTCAAAACACGCCCAAAACATTATATTATGGAAAAATTTCAGTTCCATAAAATATTAAATATTTTTTTTAGTTGTTTTAAAAAAAAAACCAAAAAAAATCAAAAAAAAAAGTCCGCATTTTAACAAAATAAGGGAGCCCTTACCTGATCCTGTCTGTATATATATATATATATATATATATATATATATATATATATATATATATATACGGGAAGCTTCAAGAGCATAATTCTTAAATAGCATAACGCCTTAAATAGCATAATTTTATCAAAACGACGTAGTTTTTTAAGGACGCGGTGGCATTTTTGTAAATACCATGCCACCGCGTATTTACAAAAATGCCACCGCGTCCTTACAAAACTACGTCGTTTTGATAAAATTATGTTATTTAAGGCATTATGCTATTTAACAATTATGCTCTTGAAGCTTTCCGTATATATATATATATATATATATATATATATATCTTCACACCAGATCACATATTTCAAAATATATAGCACATATATATACATACTCAAACTCAAAACATCTCATAATAAGAATTTTAATTATTAAATTCCTATGTTAATAACTTATAAAATTTCGGGTTGTCAAATCATTCCCTCCTTATAAGGATTCCGTCCTCGGAATCACCGAAACCCTACCTTACTAAGGTTTTCACAAAATCTCTTTCACAATTATCGTTGAATAACTTCAATACGTTACCTTAATATAGGTTTTATATTTCTTACTCCCACCATTCCTCATAATAAATTCTTGTAATTTTTATTTCATAACCTTTATTTATACTAAATTATATTTGAGTATTAAATATTCTTTAACCCATTTTTTTTTGTTGCTAAATTTGACTGAAATAAAATAATTAATAAGTACATGGGCCAAACCCCGAGCAGTATACCATAGCCATCATAGGACAGGCCCTATGATGGTCGTAGTAAACCAAAGCTTAAAACTAGCATACAAGGAACTCAAAGACAAAGCAACAACTATAGCCAACCAACAAAAAGGCATGACTAATATTACAACTGTCCAGCACAGAAAGTAACCCAACTTGACCAACAGAAGTAGTAGCCGGAGCAGCAGTATCAAGCAACAACCGCTGTAACAAATTCATTGCACAAACAACACGGAGAAGCTAGCTCAAGCACAACAGAAGCAGTCCATTTGTCGAGCAAGAGCCCAAACCGGTGATTTACGACCCAAAACCAAGGCCAATAGCCCAGCAGAATTAGTCCAGTTTTCAAGTTAGAGCCAGCCACCAAGGATTCAGCTAGGGAGCATGAGTGGACCCAATCCTCCATGAGAAGAAAGCTTACCAGGAAAAGAAAGGCTTCCATCCAGAACTTGCAGACCCATAACAGACCAATGACACCTAGCAACAGTAGACAGTAGATAAGGAACCAGCAGTTATAGACAAATTGACCAAATAGGTAATTACAATAATAAACCAAGAATTTGACCAGCTTTAGTCAGAATTTTAAATGAGCCAGTTACAAAAAAATTGACTATGGATCGTGGCTTTGACAAAAGGTTTAAAACTGAACAACCTGGATTTGATGAGGTTTACAACTTCCGAAGCTAAATGTCTTCCAGGAATATTAGTGCCCTTGAAGATTTTGTTATTTCTAGCTTCCCAAATTTTGTATGTTGCAACCGCAAAGGTGAGCCTGAGTATGTAGTTTGTTAGCTTCCTTCCATTTTGATTTATCACAGAATTGATAAGATCATCCCAAAGCAAGGGCAAGTGCTGCCAGTCCCCAAGCTGAAGTTCTTCTTTAATGATCAAAGAGGAAACCTAACAAGTGAAGAATAAATGCTCAAATGATTCATGGTGATTTTGACAGAGAGGATAAACTGCAGACCTATTTTAGAGGTAATGGCAAGTAATGTCGTAAGTGGGAAGCTTCCGTTGCAAAGCAAGCCATAAGATGAAGGAGTAGCGAGGCACGTGCAGAGGGTGCCAAAGTAGAATGTACCATGGGATCTGGGGTCTATGTTCCCGAATAGAATCCCAGATTAAGGAGGCTTTTAAGGTATCAATGTTTGTAGAGTTCCAGAGAATGGAGTCATCAATATTAGGAGGAATCGGAATGGCTTCGGTTTGCCGGCTAAATATAATCATCTTATGATGGAAGCTTTGTGGAAGAATCCATAAAGAGTTTTGTAGAATGGCATTGACCTTTGCTGTGATGGACAGTCCAGAGGAGGAGACCAAGGAAGACGACAAAATGAATGGTACCCATTGATTCCAAGGTTCAAACCATAAGTTTATTTTGGAGCCATGGCCTACACGATAAATGAGGAATTTGAGAGACAATGATCGAAGCTTGAGGATTTGCTTCCAGATCCAAGAACAGCCTGCTGGAATAGGGACATGCCAGAAATTCCTCGTCCTTAGGACAGAAATCTTAAACCAATTAGCCCAGGTTGAAGAGGATTAAACTTGATAATGTTTGTAAGATGGACAAGTATTAATGCTTTGTTCCAGTCTAGCAGATTTTTAATACCTAAGCTTCCTTCCGTAGTAGGAAAGGAAAGAGAATGCCATGCTATACTTTGGCTCCATGTTTAGCGAGTGAAGGGCCTTTCCAAATAAAATGACATAAAACGGATTGAATGGCACGCATGGCTGCCTTCGGCAAAATGAAATGTTTACTCCAGTATGATTGGATGACAAATAGGACAGTCTTGATCAGTTGCAGTCGGCCAGAATATGATAGTGCAATAGCAGTCCAAGAAGTAACCTTTTGAGTAATTCGATGTATGAGGGGGGTGCAGTCCTTGGAAGAATGTTTAGAGGAAATTAGTAACACACCTAGAAATTTGATAGGTAAAGAACCTGCAAAAAATCCCAGGATGGATAGAAAACCTTGTGAAGTAACTGGGTCAGTGCTAGCCAAAAAACATTGACTCTTATGAGCATTTGGAATAAGCCCTGAATAAAGCTAGAAGGAATTTATACAAGATTTGACGATGTTAATCGAATTAAGGCTAGCATGGCAAAAGATTAAGATGTCATTCGTAAAACAGAGGTGAGTGATGTCATTTTGCATAGTGCGCCAGTGGTACTTGAAACCAGTTTGTAAAGTGCCCCATTTTAGTTTCATGGATAGGACCTCCATAACTAAGATGAATAAATAAGGTGACAAAGGATCACCTTAACGCAAGCCTCAAGCTCCTTTGAAGTAGCCAGCTAGAGTACCATTCACATTGACAGAGAACATAGAAGTAGTAATACAAACATGGATCCAATTTATGAAGGTGGGAGAAAGTTTGTATAAGTGCAATATTTCAAATAGAAATTCCCAATTTACAGTGTCAAAAGCCTTCCTGAGATCAATTTTGATAGCACAACGAGGAGGTCCAGTAAATCTATGATAGATCCGGAAAAGTTCTTGGGCAATCAGAATGTTGTCACTAATATTCCTACCCTTGACGAAGGCAGCTTGGGGTTGATCAATCAAAGATGGAAGAATAGATTTAATACAATTTGAGAGAATCTTTGAAATGCACTTGTAGATGGTATTATAACATGATATTGGCCTAAAATCATCCATAGAGGAGGGGTTCCTAGATTTAGGAATGAGAGCGATTGCTGTTGAATTAATCCCCTTAGGCATATAACAAGTGTAGAAGAAAAACTTAACCGCCCGTAGGAAATCAGGACCTACAATATCCCAGCAGTGAAGAAAGAAATTTACATTGAAACCATCTGGCCCAGGACTCTTATTCAGCTTAATAGATTTTAGGACACCAAAGATTTCATCATCGGAGATGGGAACGGTTAGGGATGCAGCATGAGGAATACTTAACTGCTTTGAGAAGAAAGTCTTATGGTCCAAAATCCTATGGGACACCTCAAGTAGATTAGGGCATAAAAGATTTTGGAAATAATCCACTCCTGCTAGCTCCACAGCTTCTTGACCATGCACCAGAGTTCCAAAAGAATCCTCTATCGAGAGGATTTTGTTTTGGTTCCACCTACCTTTCACAACATTTGAGAAGAATTTTGTGTTCTTGTCTCCCATAGCAAGCCAGGATGCTCGGGATTTTTGCTCAAGGTCTAGAGCAGTCCATAAGGATTGCAGAGCACATTTCTCGTGATCAATAAGAGCAAGGTCTAGGGGGTTAACATGCAGAAGAGACTAAATGTGATGAAGAGATTCAGTGGCAATTTTAACTGAGGAGGAAAGGTTCCCATTGTTCCGATTGAGAAGAATAATATTTTTCTTTGTACATTTGAGCTTTTCAGAGAAAATTGTTAATGGATTACCAGCCACGTGATGATTCTAGGCAGAGGAGACACAATCCTTGAATCCTTCCAGAAGAAGCATGAAGTTGAAGAATTGAAATGGCTTCTTGAAACGTTTTGTCTGACAATTCACATTTAATATAACTGGGGAATGATCCGAAAGACCCCTAGGGCTATAAAGCACCTGAGCACTAGGAAATTTTGAGAGCCACTCACCATTGCCCATTGCTCTATCAATCTTCCGATGAATAGGTTGACAGTTTGACTGTTCCACCAAGTGAAAAGAGGGCCAATTCTTCTAATATTATCAATACCAAGGAGATCAGAACACTCCTTGAAATCTTCCATACCAGTATTCCAGATACTTTCAGTCCTATTAGATTCAATAGGATTCTTTATTTCATTGAAATCCCCCATGAGGCACCAACAATTAGGAGAATTAAGAGAGATAAGATCACTCCATAGTTGCCTTCTTTCCGAAATAGAATTAAGACCATAAATAATAAAAATTAAAAAAGGATTGGTATTACTATTGAGAAACTGAAGGTTACAGTGGACAACTTGGGAGGAAACAAAAAGAATATTCACCTTCCAAAGAAGAGGATTCCAACCAACCCAAATTCGGCCATTACCGTGATGATCATAATTGAAAACCCATTCTCAGTTTTGACAAATGGCATGAGCTATTCTAGGAGCACTATGCTCTTTAGCCCTGGTTTCAATTAGCCCAACAAAAGTGTGACGCCCCGAAAATAGGTATACATCACTCATCTTGAGTCGCCAAATACATGGTACTAAATTCAAATACAACTTGATTATACAACAAGAGAGCTGTAAGTTTTAATACAAATATTGTCATCTAGACGATATCCATACTCAATTTAGTCCTCGTTACATTTATTATCACACTATTTAACAGAATAGGAGGATTACTAAGACACCATCTCGGATCACTCCGTTCCCTGACTAGTCCTGGCTACGTTCTCATTTCTTGAATAGAACAGTGAATGAAAGGGTGAGCTTAACTAGCCCAGTAAGAAATATAATGACTAAGATAATGCAGAATAAATTATCATTAGCCTTAAACAGTGTTAAACTGATACAATATAACAAACATCAAGTTTAACTGCAGCGGAACAAGCAATCCATTAAAAGAGTCAAGTAGAGAATAAAATCTACTATCTTTTATGATTTAAAAGGTTTTTCATCACTTTTATCGCTGAGACTCAGCTTAATAATAATCCACATCATCCCTGCACCATGGCCAAGGATATTCATTAGGGTCACGACCACAAATTATCCATGCACTACGGACCAAAGATATTTGTGTATTCATCAATGGTCATGATCATGCCAACAACTGTCCATCAATTCACTACGGGCCAATGAAGACTTTTACCACATCATTTGTAACATTACAGTCATGATTATACTGAATAATCTCTGGTCATAATCATAACAAGTCCATCTATGCACTACAAGCCACAGATGACTTTCAAAAAAAATATAAACATGAGGATGATGACAATGATATAATAATTCAATAAAACAAGTTCAAGATTTAATTTATTCAGGAACTAATAACGTCCAAATTGTCAATATGATACTTCTTTGTAGAGTAAAATTCAAGAATACTCAGAAGAATATTTCCATGAAACGATACTGGATGAAGCGCAAATATCAAGGATATTCCACTAATTTCATGGAGTATAGAAGTCAAAACTTTAACCAACTGAGTATAATAAAGAATTGAATAACAAAAGAAATCACCATGCATTTGGTACTTCGTATAGACAGGTTATTCCAATAGAATAATAAAAAACAGAATTAGGTCAGGCGAAATTTGCACCGACATGATGTTCCAACAGAATAATAGAGACGGAACCAGGTCCGGTGTAAAACGCACAGATAAGATATTCCAACAGAATAATAAAGACGGAACCAGGTCCGGCGTAAAATGCACATACAAGATATTCCAACAGAATAATAAAGACGGAACCAGGTCCGGCGTAAAACGCACAGACAAGATATTCCAATAGAATAATAAAGACGGAACCAGGTCTGGCGTAAAACGCACAGACAGGATGTTCCAACAGAATAATAAAGAATGGAATAACAACAGAAATCACCAAGTATATGGTAGACCGCGTATACAGGTTATTCCAACAGAATAATAAAGAATGGAATAACATAAGTTCTCTTCATGAATACGAACGAAAGAAATAATATCTCTTACCGTAAAAGAAACTGGATATAGAAAAAGAGAGGTAGCAGACTTCTCTTCTTCTTTTTTTCTATAATTTTCTCTCTCTAGAGTTTAGTGAATTCATAAGAAATAATGAAGGAATGAACTTCTATTTATAGAAGAATGGACTGCATAGTAATTAATTCATGAACGGTCCAGATTGATTTACTTTTAATCGGACGGTCCATATTTAAAGCAAATTTTTTTAAATAAAATAATATATATATATATATATATATATTATATATTATATATATATAAACTCACGGGCGCTTAATAATTCGTCTGATAATTCACGGGTTGATTCTGTTGATCAACAAATGCCTAGCAATTCAACTGATACCATAATGATTAAATAAAATAAACTTATTATAATATATATATATATATATATATATATATATATATATATATATATATATATATATATATATATATATATATATAACACATGCCTTTGAAAATCTTACTCCACCCGTGACAACATAAATCCTGCACCCAATTTTAACAACTTGACCACTTTACTTATATATAAATACATACCTTATATATATATATATATATATATATATATATATATATATATAAATATATACCTTATATATATATATATATAATAAAACAAAACTGAGATGACTTTTCACGTAAGCATTAATAATCAATACCGTGTACTACTATGCAACCACGCGTATTACTGTTCTTTTACTACCGAGTAGTTCAACAGTATTAACGGTAAAACTTCCGCCGTTATTTTTAATAAAATATTTTTGTCGTTTTTTCAATCCGACAATAATTCTGTTGTGGGGTCCACCAATGATTGTGCCATCGTACGAATATTCCCTGACCAATCGAATATTATATAACAACTTGCGTACTTTGCAAAATTTATAAATATTACCCACAACTATAACATTATATCAAATTTATTCCATAATATTCAAAAATGATATTTATAGAAAATTCATTTTTATTCATTAAAGTTGGGGTCTTACAAAATGGGACAGCATTAGAAGAAAGAAACTGTCTAGCATAAGCCTGTTTTGACTTTTTATTTAATCCTCGTACATTATATGTAGCTAACATAAAAATAATTACGGGGGGGGGGGGGGGGGGGGAGACCACTTCGGCCTTTGTTCCTTCTCTTGGAATCCTTAGGATTTTCATTCCCAGCCTTGGTTTTTTGTTTCAGATCTCGGCCATCTTTTTCATCAACAATTCTAATCTTGTCCACAATGGGATTATAGGCTATAGGTGAATCATTATCAGAGAGTAGTTGGGGTTTCCCAGAAGTAGCAATGGGTGAGAAAGAGTTCGAAATCAAGTGAGTCGGGTGAGCTGGGCTAGCCAAAGGAGTAGAATATTTATCTCCTTTTGGGACTAAAGTCCAAGTTAAATCACTGGGGGAAGAGTCTAACACAGGAGAAGGAGCTGGAACAGGAGCTAAAGCATCAGCAGAAACCTAAACCTTTGACTTAGGGAGCCATTTGAAAGAGGATTTCAGGCACTTGGAGGAAGAGTGACCAAAGACTTTGCAAGCAAGACAAGAATGAGGCCTACCCTGATATTCAACATCAATAGAAACAATGATGTCTTCAGAAGTATCTTCATTTAAAACCACCACATTTATCGAAGAAGGAAATGAGAAATTTACATCCACTTCGATGCAAACTCTACTAAATGTCATATGGTCTAGTTTGGAAGTCATATCATCTGCATAGAGAGGTTTGCCAATACTGGTGGCTATATAGCTGATGCCTTCAGCGTTCCAATAAGAATAAGGAATATTGCTTAATTTCACCCAGATAGGAATTTTGGAGTATTCAGACTTGGTAAAATCAACCCCAGCCTTCCAAGGTTGAAGAATCATTACTTTAGAAGCAAAGTGCCAGGGACCCGTAGCGAGGATGTTATCCCTATCAGACAAAGAATTAAACTTAAAAATATAATAGCCTTTATCGTATAGAAACACCTTTGAAAGACCCAAGTTGCCCCACAGACGCGAAGCAATAGGCTCAACAACCTTGTAAGGAAGCTTTGAAGAGAGAAAGAAACCCACCAAACTAGAAGACCAAAGTAGGTTTCTTCTTCGTAATACATCAATAGGGGGCTTAACGAGGATACTACCATCCTCAAAAATAGGATCAGACAGAAGAAAAGAAAGTGGTAAAAAAATCTTGCCCGAATTTTTGGAGACAATAGCACTCAAAGATTTTGGATGACCAGGAATAGGCTGACTTGGAATCTCACCCTCTTCAAGGGAATGGCCAGGGGTAGTGATTTTTGAAATAGAATGTGTCTTGTTAGAGCTAGGCCCAGCAGTGATAGGCTTTAAACTTAACCCGGATGGTGGGGGGGTCACACGCTTTGGAGAGCAAGTTTTCGATTTGGAAGAGGATTCCCCCACACAGAGAACGGGGACAAGATGGCCACTCAAAATATTAGCATTCGCATTCCCAATAGCATTCAGACTTTAAGGGACCTTTGGGGGTACCTCCTTTGATGGAAGAATATTTTCAAACACCTGGCGTGCATTCCCACTAAGTGCCAGTTTCCCTTCTTTTGCAAAGAGATTTACATCACCAATTGAAAGGCCAAGAGCTAAGATAATATCCATGCGATGATGATTTTTCTTCTGTTCAGCAATAGATTCGTCTCTATCCTTCCTAGAGAAGAAATGAGCAGCCTTAAAGATGTCTTGTGCCTCGGCACCAAGAATAGGGCCCATATTTACTTCCAAATTAGCATCAGACGAGGAAGATTCACTAGAAGATATAGTAATGGGAGTCGGAATAGCCACAGATTCCATCATCTCAACAATATTCCCCACTAGATGAGAGGAAGGGTTTGAAAAGACAGAGCCCGCGAGTCCCTAAATAGTAGAAGGAGCCGGAGCAGCCATAATAGACTCAACCTCTGATGGAGAGTTTGGGTTAGAAACCCCTAACTTAGAAAATACGTCATAAGCCATACTACTCTCAGAGTTGCAAGTTGAGAGATGAGAGTAATCAACCATGGTAGAGGAGAAATGAGAGTAGAGAAACAGAGTGGAAAGATCTAACGAAGCAACGACCACGAAGGTTTCACCAGTAGTGGTTAACCAAGGATGAGGTTAGAGAGGATGAGCAAAAAAGTAGAGAGAGAAGACATCGTGCAGACCATCATTGTAACGACCCCAAAATTCATACAATATAATTCTCAACTTCGGTCGTTAATAACACATCTACCTTCTGATTTTACATCATTATTCGATGTTAAACTTTATAAAATGTGGAATACTTTAAATTTTTATGTCTTTCTACTTTAATTTCCTGAATCAAAACCTTTATCATCTATATTTCTTTGAATTAATCTTATTTTATGATTCACTTGATCACTATTATTATATAAAATTTTACATTTCAATCCGATAACCTTTACATATCAGATAACTCTAACTTTATCTTTATAACTCAACATAAAATTATACATCATAAAACATTTATTACATCTCATGAATCTTAATCATGGTATAAAGAAATAACAACTTTAGCTAAAATATTAATCTCCGTGTTACCTTTAATCCTTAACATAGTGTTACCTTCAATCCTTAACCTGTAAAAATGGTTATTTGCAAGGTTGAGCTCGACAACCCAGTAAAATCTAACAGTTTTCATGCATCACATAGCACATAATAACATGCCCATCATATATCTCATAAACATTGAACTAACATAACATACATGTTATAGTTCATATAACAAGTATAAAGATTGAGTTCCTTACTCAATCAGTATGCTTTACTCAATCAACGTAGTCAGAAGTTTACTTTAACATTTCATACATTCAACATATATATAACACATCATGCTCTTTGCAATAATGATTTAAACAATCAAATTCACATAGCAAATAGGAACTGAAAGACTTGCCTTTACTGGCGTTTTACCAACACGCTAATACTTTGCGTCCTTGCACAACCTACACTATATGTGAGATTGATAATAAACAAAATCAATACTCGATCTCATGGTCAAATATATTCTAAGACCTTACTTTATCTTATTATCCTTTATAATGTCTATAGACATCTAACTGTGTTTTACATACAACTCGGTTTTATTTTCATTTTCATCACCACACATGCTAGACTATCGCACTTGTAGTTTAATGTGCGTATATCACACCATTTTATTATACCAATTTGGTTTCAAAAATGCATATTCAACACATTGTTTACATGCTTAATTTTCCTTCAAAAATCAAAAATCTCCCTTTTCGATTTCTTTCCATTATTATTCTTGTATTATCATCTTTTCATACTCAAATGCACATAACATCCTATATTAGCCATTAGTTAGACACTTTGTATACCAAAGTTTAGAAACACTTTTATTCTTACGCATTTTATCGAGCACGTTATGTGCATACATTCACTTATCTCAACTCTTGATCTTAAATGGTTAATTATGCATAGATGTGATAACACATATCTATACTCATTACATATGTCAAAACAAATCATCAAAATATATCATCACCCAAAATCTTAATTCAAACAGAATTATAAAACTTATCTTCACAATTTCTTTAACAAAACGTTATTTTCGTTTTTAACGTAACTCCTTCATTACGTTTTCGTTTTTGTTCCTTCTTATATAGAATTAACCCTTACTCAGTGTACTACAACCTCATCTAGGCCTTAAAGTCAGACCCTTGTCCATCTAAAACAGATTCTGCAATTCATCAATTACTCTAGAAAATTTTATTTTCTGGACAACCTTACTAAACAATTTATTTCAGACATGATCCGGTCCATAAAATGGCTCAATCACGCATGTTTAGCTAGCAAACGTCCATATCTACAACTTTGCAGTTTAAAGTTTCTTCAGATTCAAAACACACGAATTTATATGAATTTTTCAAAGTCAGAAACTGTAACAGTTTTGATTTTCTGGGCAGATTATTTTCCCTTCGGACCATCCTTACTAAAATAGATACTGCAAGAAATCTACAAGGAGTTTTCATGTGATTCTACTTTCAGAATATAGCTTACTTTCATAGCTTCGATTTGATATAAGGCTCACTTTCTAACTTTTTATACCCAAAGAGATATGAATTTCACAAGATCTGTCCACAATTACTCAAAACCTATGAATTTTGTTCTTCAAATTTTCTTTCCATTTCATTTTCTTTCTTGAATCCTCTTGTTTGATTCTTAATAATCCAAGATTAAACCAATACAAACAAGATTAAGCATGATCTACTACCCTAGAACCTAAATCTACCAAAAAAAATTAAACATTAAACAAGGGTTTAGAAGTTACCTTTTTCTAGCTTTTTATTCTTGTTCTAGCTCCTCTCAATTCCCCTATTTCTCTCTATCTCTCTCTATTTCTCTATTTCTCTATTTCTCTATTTCTCTCTTCCACCAAGACTATTATATTAATAACTAATATAATTGTAACCCCCACTAATAACATAAGGCTTATGTTACAAAACTCTTACATGCATGACCAATATCATATTAAGCCATCTTAATAGCATAACCTCATTTTTCATCATTAGTTAAGCAACATAATGGTTAGGCTATTCATTATGTAATATTATTACTTTACTATGACATATAACATATTTCTAATGTCACACTTAAATAATTTAAAGTTATTTTATTAGTAAAATCAATTAAACTTTAATAATAAAATGCACATCAATTATAAAATTATCTATCAAATTATAACGCTTAATTAAATTAAGCCATAAAAACCAACATCAAATATTTATTATTAAATAAATAAATCAACTAAAATATTTATCTAACTCAAATAAATAATTTAATTAATTATAAAAATCACATTCGTTACATTTTTCCCTCCTTATTAGGATTCCGTCCTCGGAATCACCGAAATCTCCTTTACCTAGTTTTCATCTCGTCTCTTTTAGAAGTCTATTGTAGAACAACTTCAACGCATTACCTTAACATAGGTTCTATATTTTATGTTCCTCTCAACAATTCTTGAAAGTTTTTATTTCATAACATTTACTTAGACTTAACTATATTCTAAGTATTATACATTCGTTAACCCATCCATTATCTTTTATTCAACTTATAAACACTCGTGATATCACATTCACCCCTTCTTCTAAGAATTTCGTCCTCGAAATTTTATTTATTAATCTTCATTCTTCGATTTATCAAAATAGATTTTACGTTACTCTTCATTTATTCATTGAGTTCTATGACAAAAATCCCTCCTCTAAGGATCTTCCCATCGTCACCATAATCTTCACATCTCATTCTTCGAAGAACTTCATATTCTCTCTAGATAATTCATCTCTTTCTTTATTTAGTTCGTTTACGGATTTGTTATAGTTTTCTCAATTCTCCCATCACCACATGTCATATTCTCCAACTTTTCTTTTCTAAAGAATACTCTCCTTTTCACTTCCATCTTCTAGAATTACAAGAATCTTCCACAATTGTTCAATAAATGGGAAGTAGTATGAATAACTCAGGAATTTAATAGATTCCAAATCGTGCTGAGGGGTCATAAGACCTTGAACTATGTCCCTAGGTTATCAAGTATCTCTACTTAAACCTTTAACATTCATAAGACTATACAGACCTTGAACTCTTCTCCAGATTTAACAGTGCATCACCACCATAAACCATCTTTAACAGAATGTTTAGCAATCACACAAACTGAAAACACTCTCTGCAAGCACTCTAGGTGATTAGCCTATCGTACCCCTACGTCGTGCACAACGTATTACATCTTAACATCATAACGACTATATGCGTTACTTTCAGAACCATTGTCTCCGATAACATGTCCCCTTTTACAAGGTTGTTCACCTCAGCTTTTCAACATCTGAATCCGCACCAAAACAATTTGGTTTGGCATAACTTCTCAAGAAACGCTTGAATTTCATGAACATCTTTCAATATTCGTCTAGCTGAACTAAATAGCATAGACTTCTACAATAATCCGGACATCAATTGAAATATACATATATATATATATATATATATATATATGTATATAATCTCATATCTTAAAGAAATCTCAAAAATCTTTTTATGACGTCATGATACCGCATTGTATTTACATTTCGTTTGAGGGTTTCGTCATTTGGTGATTTTATCATACTACATCATGCCATAGTGGGCTGACGATCCTTAGATCACATCCAATACTAAGTAATACTGCATTGATGACTCCATCATTTTTATTATCTCTGCACCAGGTTCCATGATGCATTGATGATATAAAAAAATACAATTTGATATATTTCAAATCATTTTTGTCTAGCCGAAACAATTAGCATATACATACGAATTACGATATTGTTTTTAAAACTCATTGGTTTCATCATTTGATCCAATGTTTTTCAAGAAAACCGAAGTGCAAACATCAGCACGAAGTCAATAAATTTCGAAAGTCTAGCGTAACTAATAGATTTAGAATATCCAGGTATCCATCAACTTTAATCATTACTCCTTTACTTCATTACTTAAGCATTCTATCAATCTTCAACTTCATCAATACTCTCTATACTATAATCATTTTCTACCCAATATAGTTCATCAAACTTACCGCACATTGGAAATCCATGAACTTGCCACAATAATATGAGTTTAAGAACTTGTCCTAGTCAGACCATAGGCGTCCATTCGCTGAGGGGTTCAAAACATACCATATTATTATGAGTCACGAACTTACTATATGCATTAGTTTTAAGAACCGCACCTAATCCTAATAATATCTGACTAATCTTAATAGTTTCTAACTATCAAATATATACATGAGAAAAGTATCATCTTTTCACCACATATACATTGATAGTGCGACACCAATATTCTAATGATTATCAATGTGATAAACTGAGTGCAAGCACAAAACCCTCGCCCATACAAAGATTTATACAACTTAGCCATCACATGAGTCCTCAATTGAAATCCCACCTAACTCTATCTTACTCTTAACTTGCTCTTTGCACGATACGAATTCCTCGTATCACATAATCTATAACTCCTCGTGAGTTATCTCGTACTATTTTATAGTACATCATCTTCATAGCATCAAGCTATAATTATTCAATCATTACAAACCATCTTTCCTTTATAACTTAAACAGATCACGTCGTGATCTTATTCTATAATCATCTCCCTTAAAATTCTTTTATTAACTCGTGATCATTTTGTTTTATGATCATCTTTCTTTCCTTTTTTATCATTTACGACTTTATTTGTTATCTTGGCTATTCTTTATATCTCTTCAAGATTCTTTTTTGAATTTTCTTGTTTATATAACAATTCTTCCTTTAAGAATTTCTAACTTCAGTTACATTGCTCAACATTTCATTCGAGTTCCACATTTTCATCATACGTATCCATTTTATATACTTGGTAGAAATAGTTTCAATATGGTACGCTGAGTGGTTTCCCACAAACAACCAACCAACTAGATTCTGATTTGTTAGCTCGTATATACCTCCGCTCCATGAAGGAGTCATTTAGCCCAGATACCATACATTAACTATTAAAGAGTAAGATTGTACCACACTTAGATATAACTTTTTGATTCATAACTTCTTTATCACTCTCTTCTTATAGACATTGTCTATTTATTATCACCTTACATCCTTATTATTGGAGTTGGGTAACCCCACATTCATATTCCTTATAACTCTGCAAGATTCTTCTTTGAATCTTCTCACGCATGTTTTAATCCCTTCTCTATACATTTCTTAAATTACTTCTTATTCTTAAAGCTCTAACTGAGCTTATTCTTCCATTATCTTCACATATCTTCTCTATGGTTATAACCTAAGGTACTCTTACCTAAGGTTTCTAACCTATCAGCTTTGATACCAACTGTAACGACCTCAAAACTCGTACAATATAATTCTCAACTTTGGTCATTAATAACACATCTACGTTCTGATTTTACATCATTATTCGATGTTAAACTTTATAAAATGCGAAATAATTTAAATTTTTATGTCTTTCTACTTTAATTCCCTGAATCAAAACCTTTATCATCTACATGTCTTTGAATTAATCTTATTTTATGATTCACTTTATCACTATTATTATATAAAATTTTACATTTCAATCCGATAACCTTTACATATCAGATAACTCTAACTTTATCTTTACAACTCAACATAAAACTATACATCATAAAACATTTATTACATCTCATGAATCTTAATCATGGTATAACAGAATAATAACTTTAGCTAAAATATTAATTTTCGTGTATTATTCCTGATCCACGTCATTCAAGTAGCACATAGTGTTACCTTCAATCCTTAACCTGTAAAAATGGTTATTTGAAAGGTTGAGCTCGACAGCCCAGTAAAATCTAACAGTTTTCATGCATCACGTAACACATAATAACATGCTCAACATATATCTCATAAACATTGGACTAACATAACATACATGTTACAGTTCATATAACAAGTATAAAGATTGAGTTCCTTACTCAATCAGTATGCTTTACTCAATCAACATAGTCATAAGTTTACTTTAACATTTCATACATTCAACATATATATAACACATCATGCTCTTTGCAATAAAGATTTAAAATAATCAAATTCACATAGCAAATAGGAACTGAAAGACTTGCCTTTACCAGCGTTTTACCAACACGCTAATACTTTGCGTCCTTGCACAACCTACATTGTATGTGAGATTGATAATAAACAAAATCAATACTCGATCTCACGGTCAAATATATTTTAAGACCTTACTTTATCTTCTTATCCTTTATAATGTCTATTGACATCTAACTGTGTTTTATATGCAACTCAGTTTTATTTTTATTTTTATCACCACACATGCTAGACTATCGCACTTGTAGTTTAATGTGCGTATATCACATCATTTTATTATACCAATTTGGTTTCAAAAATGCATATTCAACACATTATTTACATGGTTAATTTTCCTTCAAAAATCAAAAATCGCCCTTTTCGATTTCTTTCCATTATTATTATTGTATTATCATCTTTTCATACTCAAATGCACATAACAACCAATATTAGCCATTAGTTAGACACTTTTTATACCAAAGTTTAGAAACACTATTATTCTTAGGCATTTTATCGAGCACGTTATGTGCAAACATTAACTTATCTCAACTATTGATCTTAAATGGTTAATTATGCATAGAATGTGATAACACATATCTATACTCATTACATTTGTTAAAACATATTGTTAATCATGAAAATATATCATCACCCAAAATCTTAATTCAAACAGAATTATAAATCTCATCTTCACAATTTTTTTAACAAAACATTGTTTTTGTTTTTAACGTAACTCCTTCGTTACATTTTCGTTTTTGTTCCTTCTTATATAGAATTAACCCTTACTCAGTGTACTACAACCTCATCTAGGCCTTAAAGTCAGACCCTTGTCCATCAAAAACAGATTCTGCAATTCATCAATTACTCTAGAAAATTTTATTTCCTGGACAACCTTACTAAACAATTTATTTCAGACATGATCCGGTCCATAAAATGGCTCAATCACGCATGTCTAGCTAGCAAACGTCTATATCTACAACTTTGCAGTTTAAAGTTTCTTCAGATTCAAAACACACGAATTTATATGAATTTTTCAAAGTCAGAAACTGTAACAGTTTTGATTTTCTGGGCAGATTATTTTCCCTTCGGACCATCCTTACTAAAATAGATACTGCAAGAAATCTACAAGGAGTTTTCATGTGATTCTACTTTCAGAATATAGCTTACTTTCATAGCTTCGATTTGATATAAGGCTCACTTTCTAACTTTTTATACCCAAAGAGATATGAATTTCACAAGATCTGTCCACAATTACTCAAAACCTATGAATTTTGTTCTTCAAATTTTCTTTCCATTTCATTTTCTTTCTTGAATCCTCTTGTTTGATTCTTAATAATCCAAGATTAAACCAATACAAACAAGATTAAGCATGATCTACTACCCTAGAACCTAAATCTACCAAAAAAAATTAAACATTAAACAAGGGTTTAGAAGTTACCTTTTTCTAGCTTTTTATTCTTGTTCTAGCTCCTCTCAATTCCCCTATTTCTCTCTATCTCTCTCTATTTCTCTATTTCTCTATTTCTTTCTTCCACCAAGACTCTTGCTCGAAAAAAACTCTAGGATTTCTTCTTATGTAACTCCTCATTTGGGTAATAGTTATGTTAATAATTAATATAATAGTAACCCCCACTAATAACAAAAGGCTTATGTTACAAAACTCTTACATGCATGACCAATATCATATTAAGCCATCTTAGTAGCATAACCTCATTTTTTTCATCATTAGTTAAGCAACATAATGGTTAGGCTATTCATTATATAATATTATTACTTTACTATGACATATAACATATTTCTAATGTCACACTTAAATAATTTAAAGTTATTTTATTAGTAAAATCAATTAAACATTAATAATAAAATGCACATCAATTATAAAATTATCTATCAAATTATAACGCTTTATTAAATTAAGCCATAACAACCAACATCAAATATTTATTATTCAATAAATAAATCAACTAAAATATTTATCTAACTCAAATAAATATTTTAATTAATTATAAAAATCACATTCGTTACAATCATTCTTTAACCCATTCATTTCCTTTTCTAAGGATCGTTATCATAAACACTCGGGATATTACATTCACCCATTCTTCTAAGAATTTCGTCAACGAAATTTTATTTATTTATCTTCATTTATTCAATCTATCAAAATAGATTTTATGTTAATACTTTATTCATTCATTAGGTTCTATAACCAAATTCTTTCTCTTGGGATCTTTCTAATATCATCTTATTCCTCACCTCTTCCTCTTCAAAGAGTTTTACATTTCTCTTCTTTCCGGAGATTCAATTCTTTCTTGAAATTATTGTGTTTTGTTTAATTTTCTAATCCTTTCCACTTTCACCTTTCAGAGTAATAGGAATCTTCCACAATTGCTCAATAATTGGGAAGCCATATGAATAACAGGAATTTAAAAGATTCCAAATCATGCTTAGGGTCATAAGACCTTGAACTACGTCCACGGTTATAAGTACTCTTTCAACTTAAACCTTAACAATCATTAGACTATAGGGACTCCCGTACTTAGGGTGTTAAGCCCTTCGTACAATGTATTGTGCACTCTACCCATGGTTATAAGTACTCTTTCAACTTAAACCTTAACAGTCATAAGACTATAGGGACTCCCGTACTTAGGGTGATGCCCTTCGTACAATGTATTGTGCACAAACATCTAAACTCCTCCGCGTAATCCCCTATAAAAGGGTTTTTCATCTCAGCTTTTCATCATCTGAATCCGCACCAAAATAATTTGGTTTGGCATAACTTTTCAAGAAACACTTGAATTTCATGAACATCTTTCAATAATTGTCTAGCTGAATCAAATAGAATAGACTTCTACAACAATTCAGACATCAATCGAAATATACATATACATATATATATATATATAATCTCATATCTTAAAGAAATCTCAAAAATCTTTTTATGACATCATGATACCGCACTGTATTTATAGTTCGTTTGAGGATTTCGTCATTTGGTGATTTTATCATACTACATCATACCATAGTGGGCTGACGATCCTTAGATCACATCCAACACTAAGTAATACTGCATTGATGACTCCATCATTTTTATCATCTCTGGACCAGGTTCCATGATGCATTGATGATATAAAAAAAATACATTTTGATATATTTCAAATCATTTTTGTCTAGCCGAAGCAATTAGCATAGACATACGAATAACAGTATTATTTTTAAAACTCATTGGTTTCATCATTTGATCAAATATTTTTCAAAAAAATAGAAGAGCAAACATCAGCACAAGGTCAATAAATTACGAAAGTCTAGCATAACGAGTAGATTTAGAATATCCGGGTATCCATCAACTTAAATCATTACTCCATTTCTTCATTACTTAACCATTCTATCAATCTTCAACTTCATCAATGCTCTCTATACTATAACCATTTTCTACCTAATATAATTCATCAAACTTACCGCACATTGGAAGTTCAGGAACGTGCCACAATAATATGAGTTTAAGAACTTGTCCTAGTCAGACCATAGGCGTCCATTCGCTGAGGGGTTCAAAATATACCATATTATTATGAGTCACGAACTTACCATATGCATTAGTTTTAAGAACCGTACCTAATCCTAATAATATCTGACTAATCTTAATAGTTTCTAGTTATCAAATATAGATATGAGAAAAGAATCACATTTTCACCACATATATATTGATGGCGCGACACCAACATTCCAATGATTATCAATGTGATAAACTAAATACAAGCACAAAACCATCGCCCATACAAAGATTTGTACAACTTAGCCATCACATGAGTCCTCAATTGAAATCCCACCTAACTCTATCTTACACTTAACTTGCTCTTTTCTCGATACGAATTCTTCGTATCACATCATCTATAACTCATCGTGAGTTATCTAGTAATATTTTATAGTACATCATCTTCATAGCATCAAGATATAATTATTCAAACATTACAGACCATCTTTCCTTTATAACTTAAACAGATCACGTCGTGATTTTATTCTATAATCACCTCCCTTAAAATTCTTTCTTAACTCGTGATCGTTTTGTTTTACGATCCTCTTTCTTTCCTTTTTCATCATTTACGATTTCATTTATGCTTTTAATCTTATAGGCTTTGTCTATTCCTCATTTTTCGTTATCTTGTCTATTGGAGTTAGGCAACTCCAATTTCTTATCTTTATATCTCTTCAAGATTCTTCTTTGAATTTTCTTGTTTATATAACACTTCTTCCCTTAAGAATTTCTAACTTCATTTACATTGCTCAACATTTCGTTCGAGTTCCACAATTTCATCATTCGTATCCACTTTCTATACTTGGTACACATCGAGTCTCTAATTGTTTCAATATGGTACGTTGAGTGGTTTCCCACAAACAACCAACAAACTAGGTTCCGGGTTGCTAGTTCGTATATACCTCCGCTCTATGAAGGAATTGTTTAGCCCAGATACCACACATCAACTATTAAAGAGTACAATTGTACCATACTTAAATATAACTTTTTATTATTAACTTCTTTATCACTCTCTTCTTATAGACATTGTCTATTTATTATCACCTTACATTCTTATTATTGGAGTTGGGTAACCCCACATTCATATTTCTTATAACTTTGTGAGATTCTTCTTTGAATCCTTTCACGCACGTTTTAATCCCTTTTATATAAATTTCTTAAATTACTTCTTATTATACAAACTCTATTTGAGCATATTCTTTTATTATCTTCACCTCTCTTCTCTATGGTTATAGCCTAAGGTACTTTTACCTAAGGTTTCTAACCTATCAGCTTTGATACCAACTGTAATGACCCCAAAATTCATGCAATATAATTCTCAACTTTGGTCGTTAATAACACATCTACCTTCTGATTTTACATCATTATTCGATGTTAAACTATAAAAAATACGGAATAATTTACACTTTTATGTCTTTTTACTTTAATTCCCTAAATCAAAACCTTTATCATCTACATGTCTTTGAATCAATCTTATTTTATGATTCACTTTATCACTATTATTATATAAAATTTTACATTTCAATCCGATAACCTTTACATATCAGATAACTCTAACTTTATCTTTACAACTCAACATAAAACATTTAGTATATCTCATGAATCTTAATCATGGTATAAAGAAATAACGACTTTAGCTAAAATATTAATCTTCGTGTATTATTTCTGATCCACATCATTCAAGTAGCACATAGTGTTACCTTCAATCCTTAACCTGCAAATATGGTTATTTGCAAGGTTCAGCTCGACAGCCCAGCAAAATCTAATAGTTTTCATGCATCACGTAACACATAATAACATGCTCAACATATATCTCATAAATATTGGACTAACATAACATACATGTTATAGTTCATATAACAAGTATAAAGATTGAGTTCCTTACTCAATCAGCATGCTTTACTCAATCAACATAGCAATAAGTTGACTTTAACATTTCATACATTCAACATATATATAACACATCATGCTCTTTGCAATAACGATTTAAAATAGTTAATCACCACGTTCACATAGCAAATAGGAACTGGAAGACTTGCCTTGATCGTTGTTTACCAATAACAGTTTAATAGCTTACAGTTATCTGCACTTCACGTGCCCTACACAATTATATAAATGATCACATCAACTATTAGTCACATAACAATGCATAGTAGTTGTAATGTAAACTTTACTCTACATCTCATAACCCTTCCTATTATATATACATAATGTTCAATTTTATTGTGTTAACTTTCAACTTATATCTCACTGTATTTCATATTCGAAGTTCATTCAAGTGTTTAAGTCTTGCTAGAACTACTTATTGGTTTTATATTAACACTATTCAATATCTTATTATATTCATTTCATTTGATTTAAAACACTTTTTACGTTCATTATCACTTATCACGGCGTTTCAACATTTATTCGTCACACGCCCAATTTGTCTCGCTTGTGTGTGCTTAGTATGCGTATTTAATTTATCTAATATATCATTTATTCATGTTAAGCATCATTATACTTCATAATATTCATATTCTATAACTTAGAATAACATCTATTATCGTCGACATCACTATACTTGTGTATGTGCATGTCTGACGCCCTCCGATTGTCTCCGAATACACATCAGTCACAAAGATGACCATTTTGACTACTTTTCTCGACCTTAAATTGAAAAACTTAAAGAATAAATGTAACAATCGAGAAATTTATAATTTAATTTAAATATTTAAAATAATTATTTATGAGAAAAATAAATAATTGATGAATTGTGGGGAATTAATTTAGTAACTAAATTAATTAATGTTAAATAAATTGAATAATGATAATTTTATGTGAATGATTTAATTTAAGGAAATAATTAAATTAAATCAATTGCTTAATTTTTAAGGAAATAATTAAATCAAATGAATGGTTTAATTTAAAGGAAATAAATTAAATAAAGTGATGTGTCTAATTTATTAATTAAATTAGATATTTAATTATTTATTATTTGTAATATAATTATAATAGAAATTATTTTAATTACCATTAAAAGTTATTTAAATTAATTAAGATAAAGTTATTTGAATTAACTAAAGTGTGACAAGTAGTAACTATATAATATAATAATAATAATTTAAATTGGGGGAGTTTTTGGTTAGCCAAACAAGGCCTTATGGCCTTTGGCATTATTTAACTGACACCTTTTGTTATTTTCTAACGGAAGAGTACGTGGGTTTATTATATGCATTCTATTTCTATGCCTAAAGCTAACTAGATATCAGAGAGTTAGAGGGAGAGCTTGGAAGAAAAGAGAAAAACACAGTGATATTGAGTTGGAGGAGAAGGGTTTTGGAAAAGGATTGCTATCAATTGCTTCAATAAACAAGGATTAAGGTATATTGTAGTTCTAAAATTTTGTGTTTTGAGTTCTCTGTGGAAATTTTCTATAAATTATTAAGTCACGTGGATGATTGAATATATGTATACTCTTGATAAATTGGTTGGTTATCATCTGTGATTGTATATCAGTTATCAAATTCATGAGAAACTGGGTTTGAGGAAGAAAATGAAATCACAGTGTTTATGTTCATATAAAGTGGCTTAGAAAGTACCAAATTTTCGTGATCAATACTTGTTATAATCTTTAATTTGTTGGTGGATTGTGATAATATGTTAAGAAACGAAAGCGGCGTAGTTCGAATCGTATCAAATGATTAAGAAACGAATTCGTGGTGATCGAATTCGTTAAAAGTATAAAAATGAGGAAATTTGGGAAAAATATAGTTTTGATTCTTCAAAATGATGTTTATATAATCTTTTTGTATATAGAATGGTGTTTAACTTGTATAACTATAATATGACAAAGTGTTAGATGTTGAAATTAGGAGATTTTTTGTAGAATTGGGATTTTTGACCAAAGCGGAGTCTGATTTCGAGCTTCTGCAAAAAACTGGAACTGAGGCATCGCGCGGGCGCGCTACATATATGTGCGGGCGCGCTGCATCACGCGTGCGCATGATTACCCAGTGTATTACTGGCGTGGCCGCGCCAGTAGCCAGTCACAGAGAGTGAAGTCTGCTACTCCTGCAGACTTTGGTCATTCGTTATAACATGACTTAATGATTATGTTAACGTGGAAAATGTGTAAAAACAAGGTTAAGTAGAAGTGTATCATGTGGTTAGTAATTCTAAAATGCAAAGCTAGTAAGTGGTGAAAATGATATGTATGATTTAAGGAACTTAGTGAGCAATGGATAAGTATTGAGAAATGTACACTCGTGGTTCTGAAATATGTATGGTAATGAAAGACTTGTGTTAAAATGACAAGGTTAGTTAGAATTGTACATGTTATGGTATGTTAGCATATCTAATAGATATTGTGATTCCATTAAAATGTGTAGGTGAACGTGAGTTGTAATATTATTGCTTACGCTTGAGGCAAGTTTCCTAACTCTACCTTGTGATTATTGAGCAAGTTTCTTTACCCTATCTCAATTATAATTTCGCCTATTTCATAGCTATGCTATCTTTAAGTCGAGTAATCTATTTATTCCTAAATTTTAAATTGAAGTTAAGCAAGCCTTTTGATTCTATCTAGTGTATGATTGTATAAGCTCTTGTAACCTAATTCGTTACATCGAGCGAGCTTTACTTTCCTGATTATCATTCGAAGCATATTTTGTTCTAACACATTGATTCATAGAATATTGTTCTAACTCCTTTGAATATAGCACTTTGCATGTATATCATGTTTGTTCAATTATATAATGTTGTTATTCGATCTTTGATCTGGATAATCTTGTTCAATTCTATATTGATTATATTAAACCCTTATTGACTGAACTAGTCTGTTATGGAATAATGTTCTAAAATTCTAGAACCACTGATAAGTTAGTTCCGAGCTAAACTTTATTTAGTGCGGAAATTCTAAATTCAAGCTGAGACGAACAACCATATCATAGGGGATTTTGTACGTGTAACGTTTAGATGTTTGTGCACAATACATGGTACAAAGGGTTGATCCCCCTAAGTACGTTAAGAAGGGTTTCTATAGTCTGAAAGACTGTTAAGGTTGAGGAAATAATACCTAATACCAGAGACATAGTTCGTGGTCTTAAGACCCTCAGACATTGATTTTGAACTTGTTTTCTATATTTGATTAGTAGAGCAAGTTCGTTATTGTTCAGCATCCGTTGTTCACCCTCATGATGTTATCATTGCTACTTCCTATATCAGTGAGCAATTGTTTGTTCACTCTTGCATTTAACACTGCAGCTAAGGTTGAAAGAGTTGATGAGCCATCTACTAGCAAAGGGAATGGCAAGCTATCTAAGAGTTGAAGAATTAATGAAGTTAACTTAAATGTTTTATGTATAAGACTTGTTTTTATTTTTATTCCATAAACTGATGTAATAAATTTATGGCTAGATTACCTGGGATTGTTTTGAAATGATGTAATCCTTTAATGGGAAAGATTATTGTTTAAGTTATTTAAATTATGTCTTTATCCTTTGATTATGGGTAGTTAGTTAGATGTAATGTTTTGGATAGTGAGCACCAAATCCTGTGGGAATGAAGTACCTGGAATTGGGGGTGTCACAGGTTGGTATCAAAGCCTTAGGTTATGAACCTTAGGTGGGGAAACCTTAGGAAGTAACCTTTAATGAAACAGAAAATATAGAGGTGTTTAACTCTTATCGAGTTTTAAGGAATGGATTAAGGTATCCATTGAAGCTAAATAATAAAAGACATTATGTGCTATGTGTTAATAACTTATGTGCTCGCGAGTATCGAAAAATATTAAGTAAAACTTAAAATATTTTGTTGTCAGGATGTCTAACGAAGGAGGATCCAGTCCAGCTAGAGAGGTGATACCTTAGATACCTAGAGATAATGAACCCCGGGATATTCATATAGTGCGGGAGCAGTTGATCCAGGAGGGTGAGCCTGTGAGCGATCCTTAGGAGAATAGTTCTGAGGAGATAGAGGAGGATGATGAGGAAGAAGATCCTGAGGAGTTTCCACCAAACTCCATATCAGCTGAGATGTATAATGCTTTGTATGATCGTAACATAGAGTTACAGGATGAAGTTGAGGAGCTGAAGGAGATGGTTCAGATGCATCATGCTTCGATAGAGCAGAAAGACGCGGAGATTCAGGAACTCAACTCAAAACTTGGAAACACGGAGTGGGACTTAGTTCATTCCAAGGGTCAGCATGAAGACCTATTGGCAGTAAACGAGAAGATGAAGACTAACATGGAGAAATTAAAAGATGACTTCAAAGAGGAATCAACTAAACGTGCACGAGCAGAGGATGCTTGGATGAAGGTGACTCAACATGCAGACCGTGCTGAAGCTAAAGTCCAAGTGAAGAAGGCCAAGATGAGAGAGATGGATTATGCTTTTAATTCTACGATTGATAGGGCCCATGATCAAGTCTATTATTACCCACCTCAGTTTGAAGACTCGTCGTGGTTCGTGATGGATCATAGAACGGCGTATCGTATCATGGAGGAAGAACGTCGGGAAGCCTTACGACGTCTTAATATGTCTAGATAGAGATAATAATAATAATAATAATAATAATAATAATAATAATAATAATAATAATAATAATAATAATAATGTGTGGCTGATTATGTGAATAAATAAAATGTGAATCCCTTATTTTGTGATAAATAAAGGGATAGTATGAGTATGTAATCCTGAAACTTGTCTAGTTCAGGAAAGTGGATGTTATAGCGATTATGTTATCTTTAGTATGTTTTAAAACGTTATGAATAAATAAAATATCAAAGTTTATTTGAAATGTTATGTGATATAGCTTTAGTCTTGGAATGTTTAAGTTAAATTTGAAATACCCAAGAAATTGAGTAATGAACTAATAAGCGTATATCTTAACAGAAGATGCCTCTTAGAAGAAGACAACCATGTCAACAAGCACCTCCTGAGGGGTCTACCAACAATAATAACGAGGCCAATGCTAATCCGGTTTAGCAGTTGGTATCTCTGTTGATGGGTGCACTTATGAATCAACCGCAAGCTCAAGTCACGACTTTTAAGGAATTCAAAGTGGTTGGACTGCCAGAATTTCAAGGATCTATGAATCCAGTGGAAGCCCAAACCTGGATCATGGAAATGGAGAAGGTGTTCGACGTTACTAGAGTTAACGAGGATCAGAAGACAGTGTTCGCAACATTCATGCTGAATTCTGAAGCTAGCTACTGGTGGCAGGAAAATAAGGTTCGTGGAGGACAAGGAGTGATAGCATGGGATAGATTTAAGGAAATGTTCTTTGAAATGTACTTTCCAGCGAGTTCTTGAAATCAGTTGGAAGTACAATTTTTGGAGTTGAAGTAAGGAATAATGACGGTGCCAGAATATGCTGCGAAGTTTAACGAGTTGGCAGGTTTGCCACTTATCAAGTCAATACCGACGAGCGTAAAGCGAGAAGGTTCGAACAAGGATTGAAGCCCTGGCTTTACAGCAAGGTCTCAATGTTCCAGCTGAATACATTTGCGGCTGTACTTGAGAAGACAATTATCGCGGAAGGTGGAAGTGATGCCTTGACCAAGTACAACCAATAACAGAAGAAGAGGAAGAATGAAAATGAGAATAAGGCTGGTGGTAGTAATGTTGGAAGTAACAATCAAAAGAGGAAGTGGAGCGAGAATTCGACTATGGGAGGATAGCAAGGAAATTAGCAGAAGAGAAAGTTTGAGGCTTGCGCAACTTGCAGGAAGAACCATACTGGGGTATATTTGAAGGGAAAGAGGGTGTGTTTCAACTGTGGTCAGGAGGGACACATTGCACCGAACTGCTTTAGTCCAAAGAAAGGAGCATGCTTTACCTGCGGTTCGAAGGATCACATGGCTCGTGAATGCCCTAAGAAACCAGCGGGAAGTGTAACTGGCGGAAAAGAAAACAACAACAGTGGTGGTGCATTAACTATCTCTGGACTAGCACAGTCTAGCCGACCTACTGCGAGGACTTCAATATGACCGTGCAGAATGTTGTACAGTCCAAGGATGTGGGGTCAGGTATCATTCCGATTAATGGTATTAATGTTTATGTACTATTTAATTCTGGTGCTACTTGTTCATTTATATCCGATGAGTTTGCTCAGAACTTAGATTTGCCTCAAGAAGAATTAGAATTTCTCTTAAGTATAGAGATTACGAATAAGGAAGTGATTCCTGTCAGATATATATATATAGGAATTGTAGGGTGGTTATAAAAGGTCATGAGATGATGGTAGATTTAATACAAATTAGACTTGGTGAATTTGATGTTATACTGGGAATGGATTGGTTATTCAATTATGGAGCAGTAATTGATTACCAAAGGAAGTGTGTTAACCTTATTACTCCGTCAAAGGTTGTGTTCTTTGGCAGCAAGTCACCTTGACAAATAAGTTGTTTGACGGTGATGCAAGCCAAGAAGTTGTTGAAACAAGGATGTGTAGGATTCTTAGCCTACATAGTCGATACACAGAAGAAGAGTGCAAAGTTAGAAGAAATACCGATCAGAAGAGATTTTTTAGATGAATTTCCAGATGATTTTCTGGGTCTTTCGCCGGATTGACAAATCGAGTTTGTGATTGACTTACTACCAGGAACCACCCCGATATCTAAAGCACCATACAGAATGGCCCCGGTAGAAATGAAAGAGTTGATGGTGCAATTGCAAGAATTACTAGACAAGAAGTATATTCAGTCGAGTGTTTCGCCATGGGAAGCACCGGTGTTGTTTGTTAAGAAGAAAGACAGATCAATGCGGCTCTGCATTGATTACAGAGAATTGAATAAGGTCACGATTAAAAATAAGTCTCCATTGCCTAGGATCGATGACATGTTCGATCAGTTGAAGGGAGCAAGATATTTCTCAAAGATAGATTTGAGAAGTGGTTATCATCAGCTAAAGGTGAGGTTGGAGGATATACCAAAAACAGCGTTCAGGACTCGATATGGTCATTACGAGTTTATGGTTATGTCTTTTGGTTTAACTAATGCATCTGCAACATTCATGGACTTGATGAATAGGGTCTTTAAACCATTCTTAGACAAAGTTGTGGTGGTGTTTATTGATAATATATTGGTATATTCCAAAACCAAGGAGGAGCATGTGGAACATTTGAGATTGACCTTGGAGACGTTGAGAAAAGAAAAGTTGTACGCTAAGTTCTCAACATATAAATTTTGGTTGGAGCGTGTACAGTTTCTCGAACACGTTATTGATAAGGACGGAATTTCAGTAGATCCATCAAAAGTTGAAGCTGTAATAAACTGGGATCAGCCGAAGACACCGTCAGAAGTATGGAGTTTCTTAGGATTGGCAGGTTATTACAGACGATTTATTCAAGACTTTTCCAAAATCGCAACTCGCTTAACGAATTTAACTAGAAAAGCAGTTATGTTTGTTTGGATAGAGAACTGTGAAGAAAATTTTTGAGGATTGAAAAAGAGGTTGAGTTCAGCACCTGTGTTGTCGTTGCTTGATGATATAGGAAATTTTGTGTTGTATAGTGACGCATCACATAAAGGACTAGGCTGTGTGCTTATGCAAAATAGAAGAGTTGTTGCGTATGCATCACGATAGTTGAAAGATTACGAGAAAGGGTATCCGACTCATGACTTAGAGTTGGCAGCAGTGGTGTTTGCCTTGAAAATTTGGAGACATTATCTTTATGGAGAGAGGTGTGAGATATATACTGACCATAAAAGTCTGAAGTATATCTTTACACAAAAAGATTTGAACATGCGACAAAGAAGATGGTTGGAGCTGATCAAAGATTATGATTGCGAGATTTTTTATCATCTCAGAAAGGCGAATGTTGTTGCTGATGCTTTAAGTAGGAAGAGACGGAAGAAGTTAATGATGTTAACTTCTCAGGAGAAGCTAGTGTCGGAAATAGCTAAGATGGAGTTGGAAATTAAATATCCGACAGAATTCGATGAAAAGTTGTTCCAGATGGGAAACGGTTCAACATTGGTAGATAAGGTGAAAAATGCACAACTTCAGGATGAAGACTACAAAAAGATAAAACAGAGGATATCTGTATGTGAGGAAAACAAATTTAAAATCGATTCAGAAGGGTTACTTCGATTCGAAGGAAGAATTTGGGTTCCGCCAGTACCAGAAGTTAAAGAAGAAATTCTGAGTGAAGCTCATAATTCAAGATATTTGATTCACCCTGGGAGTACAAAGATGCACCAGGATCTTAGACATCATTTTTGGTGGCCGAATATGAAGAAGGATGTGGCTGATTATGCGGCAAAATGTTTAACGTGTCAGAAAGTCAAAGCTAAACATCAAAGGCTAAGCGGATTGTAACAACTGTTGGAGATACCCGAATGGAAATGGGAACATATCACAATGGATTTTGTGGTAGTTCTTCCAGCGTGAAATTGAATTTTGTATTGACCCTAGTAAAAAATCCATTTCTAAAACCCTTAAATATTTTCTTCACCCAAAACGAACTTATAATGCGCCAAAGACGTTGGCTTGAGTTATTGAAGATTACGACTATACCATTCAATATCATTGTAGAAGAGCGAACGTGGTAGTTGACGCGTTGAGTAGAAGATCATATGCATTTACAAGTGCGATGTTGTTAACACAAAAACCCATTTCGTATAACTTATAAATGATGAAGATAGAATTAAAGACTCTAGGGACCCACGTGAAGATAACGAATATACGATTAGAATCGACTTTAAGTGATAAAGTTAAAGCCGCTCAAACTACACACCTGGAGCTGATGAATGTGAAGAAAAAGGTTCAAGATGGCATTATTCTAGAAACAAGAATCGATGAATAGAGGAAATCTCAACCCTTGATTTAATTGGCCCATTTAAAATCCTCGATCGAGTATGAACTATGACCTATAGACTCGTTTTACCGCCAAGTATGTCGTGTGTTTATAACGTTTTTCACGTATCGATGTTACGTAAATATGTGGATGACCCAAACCACGTTATTAAATTAGAACTAGACGAGATAGCAGAAGATACGTGTTAAGATCTTGGATAAGAAGGATCGTATTCAACACTCAAAGGTTATACCTCAAGAGTTAGAATATGAAATTAAGTCAAGGTATCTTCATCTCTTCGGCATACCAGGTATGAGTCTACTTAGGGTAAACGGGGTATGCATGAATGGACATTGAGTAAGAATTTATTTTGAAACAGTTAAAGATGAGTAGATTATTCAGGTCTAGCTCCTCAGTTAGTAACAGGTCAACTTTGCCTCCTGTTCCGGACATAGTTAACCAAGAAGAACATAGTTATGAAAACATTAATCAAGTTTTACACAATTGGAATATACCAAGAGTTTCTCCAAAAGAAATTTATCAGTCAACCTTTTCAGACAAATTTAAAACAGATTATAATGTTAAAACAGTTGAAAGAGTTTATGCAATTAACAAAGAATATGAAAATTGTAGTTTATTATCACCAGAAGTAATTAATAAACATAGAAAGAAAGGATACAATTTTATTCATATAGGACTAGTACAAGTTGCAGTCAAACCACTAAACAGAAAAGGAATTAATTCATCTATTTATCCCTGTCTTAGAGATGCAAGATTTTTAAATTATTACCCAAGTATAATTGGAGCCATGGAAGCAAGTTTGCATAATGGACCTATCCATTTCAATTGCTTTCCTGATTTCACACTTAGTCTCAGTGATCAAAATTTATTTAAAGCCTTATCATTAAATATTAAAACTGATGGAGAGATAACTCAAATGATTGAGGGATCTCAGCCCATTGCTTTGATTTATAGGATTTATTACAAGACAATGAAGTCAAATCTGAACGTTCATGCTCTTAATAAAAGTCCAAAAGATCAAACAGTTTTAATTCAAAGTTCAACTAGTGATGCTAATATCCAGATCCCAAGAACAATTCTTTAGAAAGATATTAACTTACCTAATCAATGGACTTTGCCGAATGAATTACCACAACAGCCCGTAGTTAATAATTTGTTAAACATTGAAAATATTCAACAGTTTTCTGATGGAACTGTCAAAATTAGTTTTGAAAGAACTAGATCTCCAGTTGTTATTGAAGATATTTCTAGTTCTACTACCCCTTCAGTTATTCACACTAGAAGAGATTCTGATGTCCTTAGTAATCCTTTGGTTAGAGATATCAAACTTAAAGGTATCCTTAATCAGGGACAAGTTAGTCATCCTTGCTATACTCAGAATGATACCGTTGAAGATGATGCTTCTTCTTCTCCGGCATCCTCAGTATATCCAACTCAATCTGATTTTAATGCCCCTATTAATAATCAATTAAGAGTTCTTAAAAAAGATTTCGTTTTAGATTGGGAAAATTTAGTTAAAGATTTTAATTCAAAATCTAATAAAACCAAAAGACATCTATTCAGATCTAATCATCCTACTGAAAAGGAAAGAGATAAGATAGTTAATAGATGGAAAAGATTTATTAAAAATGAAGAGATTAACGTTACGTTTTACGATTGGTATGAACAATACCAAGGTAAGTGTAATGTTATCAGTAAAACTCAATGGACAAAAGAAGATAAAACTAAAGTATCTTCTACTCATCCTCCTCTAGAAACAGTTCTAATCCCAGTAAAAAATACTTCAGTTATAGCCAGTCCCTTTAAAATTTCAGAAGGAACTAATAATGATAAAAAAATAATTGAACAATTAAATTTTAGTAATCAGTATCTAGCTACTGTAGGAAAACAGTTAGACAGAATTGAAGAAAAATTTGAAGAAAATATTATTAAAAAACCCGATTCAAAAATTGAACAACCTCTAATTAAGTTACCAGAAAATAGATATAATCTAAGCTTACCTAATAAAGATAGTGAATTGGTTCAGTCAATAGAAAAGTTATTTAACAAACTAAAAACAGAACCAGGTCCAAGTGGAACAATTGCTGTTATCGATCAGGTAGAATCTGATGATAATAATGAAAGTTCTTCTGACCAATCATCTTTATCAAACCTTAATGAGCAATTAAATAAATTAACAGTCAAAAACACAAGTATTACTAGAAATTGGTACTCTAGACCAACTCCTCCGGATCTACAGTTCGAAGAGAGAAATCTAGATAAACAGTTTTCAGTATCCTCCAATAAAATTTATGAATGGAATATAGATGGATTTAGTGAACAAGAAATTCTTAATAAACTCAATCACATGTCAATGGTAGCAAACAGTTATATAACTAAGTTCAACACTTTATCTCAACCAGATATTGTTGAATTATTAGTTAGTGGATTTACTGGTATCCTTAGGTCTTGGTGGGAGAAACATCTCACAGAAGATATCAGAATTTCCATTATCCATGCTATTCAAAGAGATAATGAAGGCAATCCCATCTTCAATGTAGATTTGGGTATTGGTCTTCCTGATGGAGTTAACACTTTAATTTTCACTATAATCAAACATTTTGTCGGAACCCCTAGTAATATTACAGAAAGAATTCATGACCAATTAAGTAATCTCACTTGTCCCACTCTAAGTGATTTTAGATGGTACAAAGATGTATTTACATCTAGAGTTATGATGAGAAATGATAGTAATAAACCATTTTGGAAAGAAAAATTTGTTAATGGTTTACCTTCTTTATTTGCTCACAAAGTTAGAGAAGAATTGAGTAAAGATTTAGGATTTATAGACTATGATAATTTAACCTACGGTGATATTATAAGTCATATTCAAAAAATTGGATTAAAGATGTGCATTGATTTTAAATTAGCAAAACAAGCTAGAAAAGATAAAAATAAAGCTAAATATGAGTTAGGCACATTCTGTGAACAATATGGTTTACCACCGATTGCTCCCTCTAGAAGAAAGCATAGGCATAAAGATAAACATGTTGAGTCACATAAAAATCACAAACGCCGTAAAAAACGATATAGTCACAAAAAGACAGCAAAAGTAATAATCAAGATACTTACTATAATAAACCTAAGTCATCTAAGAAAAAATCATTTAATAAATCAAAGAAATATGATAAGAGTAAAATTGTCTGTCACAACTGCGGACAAAAGGGTTATTACAAGAATGAATGTAGAGTCAAACAAAAATTAGCTCAGTTGAATATTTCAATTGAAGATACTGAACAGCTACTAGAGTTATTGAGAATTGAAAATAATAGTAATAGTAGCAGTAGCAATGAAGCTTCTGATATCCCAGAATCTTCCAGCAATAATTCATCTAATAGTAATTCTGATTCAGAAAATGAAGTTACTATATGTGCTGATAATTGTAATAAAGACTGTTGTAAAAGAATTAACGTACTCACCAAAGATGAGGAAGAGAGTTCTTTATTAGTTGATTTAATTAGTAAAATTACAGATCCAGAATTAAAAACTCAGTATCTGAAACAGTTAAAAGATTTATTAACTAAAGATAAAAAAGTCAATGACAAGGTTCTTAGAGCCAAAGAAAAACCTATTTTCAGTCTAAATAAAACTCTTGAAAGATTTAAGTCCCCAGTTAAAGAAATTACTCTCCCAGAATTAAATCAAGAAGTTAATAAGCTTAAGAAAGAAATTTCTAATTTAAAATTGGATATTTCTAATTTAAGAAAAGAGATTGAAGATAAAAAATCAGATCTTCAAGTTAATGATTCTTCTTCTAGTGATGAAAGTCATGATGAACCAGAATCATCTGGTGCTAGAGAGTCTAATCTTTTTATTCAAGGTTTATCTCTAAAACGAATAAAAGATATTACTATTCAAAAATGGTATATATCTATTAATTTAGTTATTGATAAAACTTTCTCTATACAACTCCCTGCTCTAGTTGATACTGGTGCAGATTTGAATTGTATTCAAGAAGGTATTATCCCTACTAGGTATTATAAGAAAACCAGTGAAAAACTTAATTCAGCTAATGGTAGTCAAATGGAAATAAAATATAAATTACCTAATGTACATATTTGTCAGGACAGTATGTGTTTTAAGACCTCGTTTGTCTTAGTACGCAATCTTACTGATAAAATCATTTTAGGACTTCCATTTATATATTTATTATACCCATTTACTACTAGTAACAGAGGATTAAGTTGTGAACATTTAGGTAAAAGAATTACATTTAAATTTCTTATTAAACCTAAAGAAAGAGATTTAAAATTTATTCAAGAAGAATCAATTTCCAAATCAATAAATATGCTAAATTGCAAAGTTACTCACTTAAAATTTCTTAAAGAAGAAATTAAATACAAACAAGTGGAAGAACAACTTAAAACAAATAGAGTTCAAGAAAAAATAAAAGAATTAAAAGATTATTTATTAAAAGATTTATGTTCTGACTCTCCCAATGCTTTTTGGCATAGGAAGAAGCACACAGTTAGGTTGCCTTATGCAAAAGAATTTAAAGAACATTTAATTCCCACAAAGGCTAGGCCTATTCAAATGAGTCATGAACAAATGGAATTGTGCAAAATTGAAATTAATGATCTTCTCAATAAAGGTCTAATTAGACATAGTAAATCACCTTGGTCTTGCCCAGCTTTCTATGTTAATAATGAAGCTGAGAAAGAAAGAGGAGTTCCTCGTCTAGTCATTAATTACAAACCATTGAACAAAGTCTTAGAATGGATTAGGTACCCTTTGCCCAACAAGGATGATCTCCTTAGTAGGTTAAGTGTCTCTACCATTTTCAGTAAATTTGACCTAAAATCAGGATTCTGGCAAGTTGCTATTCATCCAGATGATAGGTATAAGACTGCATTCACCACTCCGTTCGGACACTACGAATGGAACGTTCAGTCATTTGGACTAAAAAATGCACCCAGTGAATTTCAGAATATTCTTAATAATATTTTGAATCCCTTCAGTCATTTTATTATCGTTTATATCGATGACATTCTTGTCTTCTCCAAGACTATTGAAGAACATATTAAGCATTTGAATTCATTCTTCAAAACGGTTAAAACCAATGGTCTTGTTATTTCTCCTTCCAAGTGTAGTCTGTTTCTGACTAAAGTCAGGTTTCTCGGTCTAATCCTCTATCATGGACTCACGCGGCCAATTGACAGAGCTATTCAATTCGCCGACCGGTTCCCAGATAAGATTACCGACAAAAATCAGCTACAAAGGTTCCTTGGGTCACTCAATTATATTGGCCAATTTTACAAGGACCATAGGAAGATTTGTAAGCCTCTTTTCCAGCGCTTACAAAGTAATCCACCTCCATGGACTGACACTCATACTTCTGTCGTCCAACAAGTTAAAAAATATGTCAAGGTTTTGCCTTGCCTTGGCATCTCAAATGATTCAGCGTTCAAAATAATTGAAACCGATGCCTCTGATATTGGATTCGGTGGCATACTCAAACAACAAATTACTCCCACTTCTGATGAACAAATTGTTCGTTTCCATTCTGGTGCATGGAACCCTACACAGTTAAAATATAGTTCTATTAAAAAAGAGATTTTATCACTTGTTTTATGTATTAAAAAATTTCAGAGAGATATACTCAATCAAAAATTCCTAGTTAGGATAGATTGCAAATCTGCAAAATTTATTCTTGAAAAGGATGTTGAAAATGTGGCCTCTAAGCATTCTTTCGCTAGATGGCAAGCCATTTTAAGCATTTTTGATTTTGATATTGAATATATTAAAGGAAGTAACAACTCAGTTCCAGATTTTCTTACCAGAGAATTCATTAATACAGGTACCATTAATAAATGAGCTTCAGAGGAGCATCTTCCTCAAGGGGTCCAGGCCGCCCTTCCGGCCCACTCAATCAACTCAGAGGAGCTATGGTTCCTCACCCAGTTAACCCAACTGTTCAGACCAGTAATAAATTTACAGTTCTTGGCACCATGCCTAAGCCTTACAGTTCGGCTTTGGCAAGTCAGCCTGTCCCAGTTGATCCTTTTAGTAATCCAGCTAAGGTTTCAGCCTCAGCTTCTAGTCATCCTCCTTCTGAGTATTTGCTCAGATGGGAAAATCACTTATTCCATATTGAACCTAATATGAAACCCAGCAATGATCCCAGTAAGTTTGCTGCCCAGTTTTTTCCCCCTGGATGGCATTTCCAACCTCTAGCCCCTTATAAGTCCCTTGTGTATTATAAGGATATCCTGCTAGAAACCGAGTCAGTCAACATTAAACCCATCTATGCACAGAATGATAAATCAAAAGTTCTTTATCATTCTCTGTATATTAAGCAATTTATTCAGCTCATTGATTGGGGGAAGAATCCCTCCGATCTCATGAATCTTTCCAGTCAAGATAATCAATTCTGTTACTATGATTATATTGAAGCCTGGTATAAGGTTCTCCTTCACCAGAACGAGTCTCTCAGTCATTCATGGTTCATTCAATTTGACCATAAATTCAAGAGTCCATTTCCCTATTGGTTCATCCTTTGGTGGTATAGGTTAGGATCTTGTTACGATCTTCTTCCTGACCCTCTGAAGGTCCAGTTAAACCATTTCCATAATCATTTTAAACCTTCCAAATTACATGAAGGTGTTCCACCCACACTTTTATTCGTTAGTAAGTATAAAATCCCCTGGATACTCAAATGGGAATACAGTATTCCTCCTCCAGGTTCTCCAGTCAACAGTACTCCTAATGATCCTCTTCCTCGTGTCTCTCGCCTCTTTTATATCAAGTGGTGGGATAAATTCAACGTTGATAGGATAGTTACTCAGGTTCAACAGGAATTTCCTTCTGTTGCTCCCTCACCAGCTCTCTCAGTCATAGCCAGTGCAGTGGCCATTAAAGAAAAAGATTTTCTTTCAGTCAAAACCGGTGCTGCATCCGGTAAAGAAAAAGAGTCAGAAAAATCAGTATCTAAAGTCAGTCCTACGGGATCATCATGTTCTCGTAGCATTTCAGATTTTAAAGATTGCACCAGTAAAGAGTTATTAAAAATTGCTTTGGTTCTCAACCAGAGAATTGACGAAGCTTTAAATGAAGAAGCTTCTAATCATTCTTCTCATGGAGAATCAGTCAGCCAGTTCGCCGATGATGATGGTGATTATGATCCATACGGCACAGTAAATTTGCAGGATGGTCAGGACCCATTTGCCTGATCTCCATCTTAATAAATCAATGTGGATGAGACAATATCCACTCTTCAGTCAGCCAGCACCTGCTCCGGCAGCCACAGTTTCCTGCCCCGGCAGCATAGTCAGCAGCATCTTCAGTCAGCAGCGCACAAATCAGCATCCGGCCCCACGGCCATATTTGTCAAAAGTTAGCCTCAGCTTTTCCACCGAAAGCTGATTTAGTCATAAGTGTGTCGGCCATTTGGTCATTATTGCGTCTGTATTATTTAGTCAAAAGTTACTACTGTTCATGTACAGTCATTTGTCTGTAATTTGAATTTCATTTGTATTTCATTTACATTTGCATTTGTAATAGTTCTTTTCCTTAATCTATAAAAGGAAGCAGAACTCAGTCATTAGAGGCAGACTTCAAAAGACCCAGAGTTCCTTCTCTGGTGAATCTTTAGCCTCTACCGCTGTTTAACCCACTTAGCCCCCCTTCATCTAATGTTTCTAATTCAGTAAATTGTAAGTCAATTGTAATCTTCTCTCTTGTACATAGTTCTTGTAATTATCAATAAAACTGTTTTATTTTATATATTTAACTAGTTTAATTGTGTATGTATGCGCACCATCTGTTCTTCTTCACCCTCTCCTTCCTTCCGCGTCCTTCTGGTATCAAAGCCAAGTTATGTTGTTAGTAACTGATTAGTCAGATCTTTTTAATCAACCTTCTCTTTACTTTTTCAAAATCATCTTCTTCATCAACGTTCTGAAGTCACCTTACTTACCTGTAGTCCACCTAGTTCGTGTCTAACCTTTGTAAGTCTCCAGGGTGTGAGCAGTGTCGGGTTATAGAACATAGGTATGAGTCTACTTAGGGTAAACGGGGTATGCATGAATGGACATTGAGTAAGAATTTATTTTGAAACAGTTAAAGATGAGTAGATTATTCAGGTCTAGCTCCTCAGTTAGTAACAGGTCAACTTTGCCTCCTGTTCCGGACATAGTTAACCAAGAAGAACATAGTTATGAAAACATTAATCAAGTTTTACACAATTGGAATATACCAAGAGTTTCTCCAAAAGAAATTTATCAGTCAACCTTTTCAGACAAATTTAAAACAGATTATAATGTTAAAACAGTTGAAAGAGTTTATGCAATTAACAAAGAATATGAAAATTGTAGTTTATTATCACCAGAAGTAATTAATAAACATAGAAAGAAAGGATACAATTTTATTCATATAGGACTAGTACAAGTTGCAGTCAAACCACTAAACAGAAAAGGAATTAATTCATCTATTTATCTCTGTCTTAGAGATGCAAGATTTTTAAATTATTACCCAAGTATAATTGGAGCCATGGAAGCAAGTTTGCATAATGGACCTATCCATTTCAATTGCTTTCCTGATTTCACACTTAGTCTCAGTGATCAAAATTTATTTAAAGCCTTATCATTAAATATTAAAACTGATGGAGAGATAACTCAAATGATTGAGGGATCTCAGCCCATTGCTTTGATTTATAGGATTTATTACAAGACAATGAAGTCAAATCTGAACGTTCATGCTCTTAATAAAAGTCCAAAAGATCAAACAGTTTTAATTCAAAGTTCAACTAGTGATGCTAATATCCAGATCCCAAGAACAATTCTTTGGAAAGATATTAACTTACCTAATCAATGGACTTTGCCGAATGAATTACCACAACAGCCCGTAGTTAATAATTTGTTAAACATTGAAAATATTCAACAGTTTTCTGATGGAACTGTCAAAATTAGTTTTGAAAGAACTAGATCTCCAGTTGTTATTGAAGATATTTCTAGTTCTACTACCCCTTCAGTTATTCACACTAGAAGAGATTCTGATGTCCTTAGTAATCCTTTGGTTAGAGATATCAAACTTAAAGGTATCCTTAATCAGGGACAAGTTAGTCATCCTTGCTATACTCAGAATGATACCGTTGAAGATGATGCTTCTTCTTCTCCGGCATCCTCAGTATATCCAACTCAATCTGATTTTAATGCCCCTATTAATAATCAATTAAGAGTTCTTAAAAAAGATTTCGTTTTAGATTGGGAAAATTTAGTTAAAGATTTTAATTCAAAATCTAATAAAACCAAAAGACATCTATTCAGATCTAATCATCCTACTGAAAAGGAAAGAGATAAGATAGTTAATAGATGGAAAAGATTTATTAAAAATGAAGAGATTAACGTTACGTTTTACGATTGGTATGAACAATACCATGGTAAGTGTAATGTTATCAGTAAAACTCAATGGACAAAAGAAGATAAAACTAAAGTATCTTCTACTCATCCTCCTCTAGAAACAGTTCTAATCCCAGTAAAAAATACTTCAGTTATAGCCAGTCCCTTTAAAATTTCAGAAGGAACTAATAATGATAAAAAAATAATTGAACAATTAAATTTTAGTAATCAGTATCTAGCTACTGTAGGAAAACAGTTAGACAGAATTGAAGAAAAATTTGAAGAAAATATTATTAAAAAACCCGATTCAAAAATTGAACAACCTCTAATTAAGTTACCAGAAAATAGATATAATCTAAGCTTACCTAATAAAGATAGTGAATTGGTTCAGTCAATAGAAAAGTTATTTAACAAACTAAAAACAGAACCAGGTCCAAGTGGAACAATTGCTGTTATCGATCAGGTAGAATCTGATGATAATAATGAAAGTTCTTCTGACCAATCATCTTTATCAAACCTTAATGAGCAATTAAATAAATTAACAGTCAAAAACACAAGTATTACTAGAAATTGGTACTCTAGACCAACTCCTCCGGATCTACAGTTCGAAGAGAGAAATCTAGATAAACAGTTTTCAGTATCCTCCAATAAAATTTATGAATGGAATATAGATGGATTTAGTGAACAAGAAATTCTTAATAAACTCAATCACATGTCAATGGTAGCAAACAGTTATATAACTAAGTTCAACACTTTATCTCAACCAGATATTGTTGAATTATTAGTTAGTGGATTTACTGGTATCCTTAGGTCTTGGTGGGAGAAACATCTCACAGAAGATATCAGAATTTCCATTATCCATGCTATTCAAAGAGATAATGAAGGCAATCCCATCTTCAATGTAGATTTGGGTATTGGTCTTCCTGATGGAGTTAACACTTTAATTTTCACTATAATCAAACATTTTGTCGGAACCCCTAGTAATATTACAGAAAGAATTCATGACCAATTAAGTAATCTCACTTGTCCCACTCTAAGTGATTTTAGATGGTACAAAGATGTATTTACATCTAGAGTTATGATGAGAAATGATAGTAATAAACCATTTTGGAAAGAAAAATTTGTTAATGGTTTACCTTCTTTATTTGCTCACAAAGTTAGAGAAGAATTGAGTAAAGATTTAGGATTTATAGACTATGATAATTTAACCTACGGTGATATTATAAGTCATATTCAAAAAATTGGATTAAAGATGTGCATTGATTTTAAATTAGCAAAACAAGCTAGAAAAGATAAAAATAAAGCTAAATATGAGTTAGGCACATTCTGTGAACAATATGGTTTACCGCCGATTGCTCCCTCTAGAAGAAAGCATAGGCATAAAGATAAACATGTTGAGTCACATAAAAGTCACAAACGCCGTAAAAAACGATATAGTCTCAAAAAAGATAGCAAAAGTAATAATCAAGATACTTACTATAATAAACCTAAGTCATCTAAGAAAAAATCATTTAATAAATCAAAGAAATATGATAAGAGTAAAATTGTCTGTCACAACTGCGGACAAAAGGGTCATTACAAGAATGAATGTAGAGTCAAACAAAAATTAGCTCAGTTGAATATTTCAATTGAAGATACTGAACAGCTACTAGAGTTAATGAGAATTGAAAATAATAGTAATAGTAGCAGTAGCAATGAAGCTTCTGATATCCCAGAATCTTCCAGCAATAATTCATCTAATAGTAATTCTGATTCAGAAAATGAAGTTACTATATGTGCTGATAATTGTAATAAAGACTGTTGTAAAAGAATTAACGTACTCACCAAAGATGAGGAAGAGAGTTCTTTATTAGTTGATTTAATTAGTAAAATTACAGATCCAGGATTAAAAACCCAGTATCTGAAACAGTTAAAAGATTTATTAACTAAAGATAAAAAAGTCAATGACAAGGTTCTTAGAGCCAAAGAAAAACCTATTTTCAGTCTAAATAAAACTCTTGAAAGATTTAAGTCCCCAGTTAAAGAAATTACTCTCCCAGAATTAAATCAAGAAGTTAATAAGCTTAAGAAAGAAATTTCTAATTTAAAATTGGATATTTCTAATTTAAGAAAAGAGATTGAAGATAAAAAATCAGATCTTTAAGTTAATGATTCTTCTTCTAGTGATGAAAGTCATGATGAACCAGAATCATCTGGTGCTAGAGAGTCTAATCTTTTTATTCAAGGTTTATCTCTAAAACGAATAAAAGATATTACTATTCAAAATGGTATATATCTATTAATTTAGTTATTGATAAAACTTTCTCTATACAACTCCCTGCTCTAGTTGATACTGGTGCAGATTTGAATTGTATTCAAGAAGGTATTATCCCTACTAGGTATTATAAGAAAACCAGTGAAAAACTTAATTCAGCTAATGGTAGTCAAATGGAAATAAAATATAAATTACCTAATGTACATATTTGTCAGGACAGTATGTGTTTTAAGACCTCGTTTGTCTTAGTACGCAATCTTACTGATAAAATCATTTTAGGACTTCCATTTATATATTTATTATACCCATTTACTACTAGTAACAGAGGATTAAGTTGTGAACATTTAGGTAAAAGAATTACATTTAAATTTCTTATTAAACCTAAAGAAAGAGATTTAAAATTTATTCAAGAAGAATCAATTTCCAAATCAATAAATATGCTAAATTGCAAAGTTACTCACTTAAAATTTCTTAAAGAAGAAATTAAATACAAACAAGTGGAAGAACAACTTAAAACAAATAGAGTTCAAGAAAAAATAAAAGAATTAAAAGATTATTTATTAAAAGATTTATGTTCTGACTCTCCCAATGCTTTTTGGCATAGGAAGAAGCACACAGTTAGGTTGCCTTATGCAAAAGAATTTAAAGAACATTTAATTCCCACAAAGGCTAGGCCTATTCAAATGAGTCATGAACAAATGGAATTGTGCAAAATTGAAATTAATGATCTTCTCAATAAAGGTCTAATTAGACATAGTAAATCACCTTGGTCTTGCCCAGCCTTCTATGTTAATAATGAAGCTGAGAAAGAAAGAGGAGTTCCTCGTCTAGTCATTAATTACAAACCATTGAACAAAGTCTTAGAATGGATTAGGTACCCTTTGCCCAACAAGGATGATCTCCTTAGTAGGTTAAGTGTCTCTACCATTTTCAGTAAATTTGACCTAAAATCAGGATTCTGGCAAGTTGCTATTCATCCAGATGATAGGTATAAGACTGCATTCACCACTCCGTTCGGACACTACGAATGGAACGTTCAGTCATTTGGACTAAAAAATGCACCCAGTGAATTTCAGAATATTCTTAATAATATTTTGAATCCCTTCAGTCATTTTATTATCGTTTATATCGATGACATTCTTGTCTTCTCCAAGACTATTGAAGAACATATTAAGCATTTGAATTCATTCTTCAAAACGGTTAAAACCAATGGTCTTGTTCTTTCTCCTTCCAAGTGTAGTCTGTTTCTGACTAAAGTCAGGTTTCTCGGTCTAATCCTCTATCATGGACTCACGCGGCCAATTGACAGAGCTATTCAATTCGCCGACCGGTTCCCAGATAAGATTACCGACAAAAATCAGCTACAAAGGTTCCTTGGGTCACTCAATTATATTGGCCAATTTTACAAGGACCTTAGGAAGATTTGTAAGCCTCTTTTCCAGCGCTTACAAAGTAATCCACCTCCATGGACTGACACTCATACTTCTGTCGTCCAACAAGTTAAAAAATATGTCAAGGTTTTGCCTTGCCTTGGCATCTCAAATGATTCAGCGTTCAAAATAATTGAAACCGATGCCTCTGATATTGGATTCGGTGGCATACTCAAACAACAAATTACTCCCACTTCTGATGAACAAATTGTTCGTTTCCATTCTGGTGCATGGAACCCTACACAGTTAAAATATAGTACTATTAAAAAAGAGATTTTATCACTTGTTTTATGTATTAAAAAATTTCAGAGAGATATACTCAATCAAAAATTCCTAGTTAGGATAGATTGCAAATCTGCAAAATTTATTCTTGAAAAGGATGTTGAAAATGTGGCCTCTAAGCATTCTTTCGCTAGATGGCAAGCCATTTTAAGCATTTTTGATTTTGATATCGAATATATTAAAGGAAGTAACAACTCAGTTCCAGATTTTCTTACCAGAGAATTCATTAATACAGGTACCATTAATAAATGAGCACCAGAGGAGCATCTTCCTCAAGGGGTCCAGGCCGCCCTTCCGGCCCACTCAATCAACTCAGAGGAGCTATGGTTCCTCACCCAGTTAACCCAACTGTACAGACCAGTAATAAATTTACAGTTCTTGGCACCATGCCTAAGCCTTACAGTTCGGCTTTGGCGAGTCAGCCTATCCCAATTGATCCCTTCAGTAATCCTGCTAAGGCTTCGTCCTCAGCTTCTAGTCATCCTCCTTCTGAGTATTTGCTCAGATGGGAAAATCACTTATTCCATATTGAACCTAATATGAAACCCAGCAATGATCCCAGTAAGTTTGCTGCCCAGTTTTTTCCCCCTGGATGGCATTTCCAACCTCTAGCCCCTTATAAGTCCCTTGTGTATTATAAGGATATCCTGCTAGAAACCGAGTCAGTCAACATTAAACCCATCTATGCACAGAATGATAAATCAAAAGTTCTTTATCATTCTCTGTATATTAAGCAATTTATTCAGCTCATTGATTGGGGGAAGAATCCCTCCGATCTCATGAATCTTTCCAGTCAAGATAATCATTTCTGTTACTATGATTATATTGAAGCCTGGTATAAGGTTCTCCTTCACCAGAACGAGTCTCTCAGTCATTCATGGTTCATTCAATTTGACCATAAATTCAAGAGTCCATTTCCCTATTGGTTCTTCCTTTGGTGGTATAGGTTAGGATCTTGTTACGATCTTCTTCCTGACCCTCTGAAGGTCCAGTTAAACCATTTCCATAATCATTTTAAACCTTCCAAATTACATGAAGGTGTTCCACCCACACTTTTATTCGTTAGTAAGTATAAAATCCCCTGGTTACTCAAATGGGAATACAGTATTCCTCCTCCAGGTTCTCCAGTCAACAGTACTCCTAATGATCCTCTTCCTCGTGTCTCTCGCCTCTTTTATGTCAAGTGGTGGGATAAATTCAACGTTGATAGGATAGTTACTCAGGTTCAACAGGAATTTCCTTCTGTTGCTCCCTCACCAGCTCTCTCAGTCACAGCCAGTGCAGTGGCCATTAAAGAAAAAGATTTTCTTTCAGTCAAAACCGGTGCTGCATCCGGTAAAGAAAAAGAGTCAGAAAAATCAGTATCTAAAGTCAGTCCTACGGGATCATCATGTTCTCGTAGCATTTCAGATTTTAAAGATTGCACCAGTAAAGAGTTATTAAAAATTGCTCAGGTTCTCAACCAGAGAATTGACGAAGCTTTAAATAAAGAAGCTTCTAATCATTCTTCTCATGGAGAATCAGTCAGCCAGTTCGCCGATGATGATGGTGATTATGATCCATACGGCACAGTAAATTTGCAGGATGGTCAGGACCCATTTGCCTGATCTCCATCTTAATCAATCTATGTGGATGAGACAATATCCACTCTTCAGTCAGCCAGCACCTGCTCCGGCAGCCACAGTTTCCTGCCCCGGCAGCATAGTCAACAGCATCTTCAGTCAGCAGCGCACAATCCAGCATCCGGCCCCACGGCCATATATGTCAAAAGTTAGCCTCAGCTTTTCCACCGAAAGCTGATTTAGTCATAAGTGTGTCGGCCATTTGGTCATTATTGATTCTGTATTATTTAGTCAAAAGTTACTACTGTTCATGTACAGTCATTTGTCTGTAATTTGAATTTCATTTGTATTTCATTTACATTTACATTTGTAATAGTTCTTTTCCTTAGTCTATAAAAGGAAGCAGAACTCAGTCATTTGAGGCAGACTTCAAAAGACCCAGAGTTCCTTCTCTGGTGAATCTTTAGCCTCTACCGCTGTTTAACCCACTTAGCCCCCCTTCATCTAATGTTTCAAATTCAGTAAATTGTAAGTCAATTGTAATCTTCTCTCTTGTACATAGTTCTTGTAATTATCAATAAAACTGTTTTATTTTATATACTTAACTAGTTTAATTGTGTATGTATGCGCACCATCTGTTCTTCTTCACCCTCTCCTTCCTTCCGCGTCCTTCTGTGTTTTATTTTATATACTTAACTAGTTTAATTGTGTATGTATGCGCACCATCTGTTCTTCTTCACCCTTGGTTTTAGAAATATCCAATTTTAAATTAGAAATTTCTTTCTTAAGCTTATTAACTTTTTGATTTAATTCTGGGAGAGTAATTTCTTTAACTGGGGACTTAAATCTTTCAAGAGTTTTATTTAGACTGAAAATAGGTTTTTCTTTGGCTCTAAGAACCTTGTCATTGACTTTTTTATCTTTAGTTAATAAATCTTTTAACTGTTTCAGATACTGAGTTTTTAATTCTGGATCTGTAATTTTACTAATTAAATCAACTAATAAAGAACTCTCTTCCTCATCTTTGGTGAGTACGTTAATTCTTTTACAACAGTCTTTATTACAATTATCAGCACATATAGTAACTTCATTTTCTGAATCAGAATTACTATTAGATGAATTATTGCTGGAAGATTCTGGGATATCAGAAGCTTCATTGCTACTGCTACTATTACTATTGAAGCCTGGTATAAGGTTCTCCTTCACCAGAACGAGTCTCTCAGTCATTCATGGTTCATTCAATTTGACCATAAATTCAAGAGTCCATTTCCCTATTGGTTCATCCTTTGGTGGTATAGGTTATGATTATACTCAGTACTGCCCACTCAATCAACTCAACGCGTCCTTCTGGTATCAGAGCCAGGTTATGTTGTTAGTAACTGATTAGTCAGATCTTTTTAATCAACCTTCTCTTTACTTTTTCAAAATCATCTTCTTCATCAACGTTCTGAAGTCACCTTACTTACCTGTAGTCCACCTAGTTCGTGTCTAACCTTTGTAAGTCTCCAGGGTGTGAGCAGTGTCGGGTTATAGAACATAGGTATGAGTCTACTTAGGGTAAACGGGGTATGCATGAATGGACATTGAGTAAGAATTTATTTTGAAACAGTTAAAGATGAGTAGATTATTCAGGTCTAGCTCCTCAGTTAGTAACAGGTCAACTTTGCCTCCTGTTTCGGACATAGTTAACCAAGAAGAACATAGTTATGAAAACATTAATCAAGTTTTACACAATTGGAATATACCAAGAGTTTCTCCAAAAGAAATTTATCAGTCAACCTTTTCAGACAAATTTAAAACAGATTATAATGTTAAAACAGTTGAAAGAGTTTATGCAATTAACAAAGAATATGAAAATTGTAGTTTATTATCACCAGAAGTAATTAATAAACATAGAAAGAAAGGATACAATTTTATTCATATAGGACTAGTACAAGTTGTAGTCAAACCACTAAACAGAAAAGGAATTAATTCATCTATTTATCTCTGTCTTAGAGATGCAAGATTTTTAAATTATTACCCAAGTATAATTGGAGCCATGGAAGCAAGTTTGCATAATGGACCTATCCATTTCAATTGCTTTCCTGATTTCACACTTAGTCTCAGTGATCAAAATTTATTTAAAGCCTTATCATTAAATATTAAAACTGATGGAGAAATAACTCAAATGATTGAGGGATCTCAGCCCATTGCTTTGATTTATAGGATTTATTACAAGACAATGAAGTCAAATCTGAACGTTCATGCTCTTAATAAAAGTCCAAAAGATCAAACAGTTTTAATTCAAAGTTCAACTAGTGATGCTAATATCCAGATCCCAAGAACAATTTTTTGTAAAGATATTAACTTACCTAATCAATGGACTTTGCCGAATGAATTACCACAACAGCCCGTAGTTAATAATTTGTTAAACATTGAAAATATTCAACAGTTTTCTGATGGAACTGTCAAAATTAGTTTTGAAAGAACTAGATCTCCAGTTGTTATTGAAGATATTTCTAGTTCTACTACCCCTTCAGTTATTCACACTAGAAGAGATTCTGATGTCCTTAGTAATCCTTTGGTTAGAGATATCAAACTTAAAGGTATCCTTAATCAGGGACAAGTTAGTCATCCTCGCTATACTCAGAATGATACCGTTGAAGATGATGCTTCTTCTTCTCCGGCATCCTCAGTATATCCAACTCAATCTGATTTTAATGCCCCTATTAATAATCAATTAAGAGTTCTTAAAAAAGATTTCGTTTTAGATTGGAAAAATTTAGTTAAAGATTTTAATTCAAAATCTAATAAAACCAAAAGACATCTATTCAGATCTAATCATCCTACTGAAAAGGAAAGAGATAAGATAGTTAATAGATGGAAAAGATTTATTAAAAATGAAGAGATTAACGTTACGTTTTACGATTGGTATGAACAATACCAAGGTAAGTGTAATGTTATCAGTAAAACTCAATGGACAAAAGAAGATAAAACTAAAGTATCTTCTACTCATCCTCCTCTAGAAACAGTTCTAATCCCAGTAAAAAATACTTCGGTTATAGCCAGTCCCTTTAAAATTTCAGAAGGAACTAATAATGATAAAAAAATAATTGAACAATTAAATTTTAGTAATCAGTATCTAGCTACTGTAGGAAAACAGTTAGACAGAATTGAAGAAAAATTTGAAGAAAATATTATTAAAAAACCCGATTCAAAAATTGAACAACCTCTAATTAAGTTACCAGAAAATAGATATAATCTAAGCTTACCTAATAAAGATTGTGAATTGGTTCAGTCAATAGAAAAGTTATTTAACAAACTAAAAACAGAACCAGGTCCAAGTGGAACAATTGCTGTTATCGATCAGGTAGAATCTGATGATAATAATGAAAGTTCTTCTGACCAATCATCTTTATCAAACCTTAATGAGCAATTAAATAAATTAACAGTCAAAAACACAAGTATTACTAGAAATTGGTACTCTAGACCAACTCCTCCGGATCTACAGTTCGAAGAGAGAAATCTAGATAAACAGTTTTCAGTATCCTCCAATAAAATTTATGAATGGAATATAGATGGATTTAGTGAACAAGAAATTCTTAATAAACTCAATCACATGTCAATGGTAGCAAACAGTTATATAACTAAGTTCAACACTTTATCTCAACCAGATATTGTTGAATTATTAGTTAGTGGATTTACTGGTATCCTTAGGTCTTGGTGGGAGAAACATCTCACAGAAGATATCAGAATTTCCATTATCCATGCTATTCAAAGAGATAATGAAGGCAATCCCATCTTCAATGTAGATTTGGGTATTGGTCTTCCTGATGGAGTTAACACTTTAATTTTCACTATAATCAAACATTTTGTCGGAACCCCTAGTAATATTACAGAAAGAATTCATGACCAATTAAGTAATCTCACTTGTCCCACTCTAAGTGATTTTAGATGGTACAAAGATGTATTTACATCTAGAGTTATGATGAGAAATGATAGTAATAAACCATTTTGGAAAGAAAAATTTGTTAATGGTTTACCTTCTTTATTTGCTCACAAAGTTAGAGAAGAATTGAGTAAAGATTTAGGATTTATAGACTATGATAATTTAACCTACGGTGATATTATAAGTCATATTCAAAAAATTGGATTAAAGATGTGCATTGATTTTAAATTAGCAAAACAAGCTAGAAAAGATAAAAATAAAGCTAAATATGAGTTAGGCACATTCTGTGAACAATATGGTTTACCACCGATTGCTCCCTCTAGAAGAAAGCATAGGCATAAAGATAAACATGTTGAGTCACATAAAAATCACAAACGCCGTAAAAAACGATATAGTCACAAAAAAGACAGCAAAAGTAATAATCAAGATACTTACTATAATAAACCTAAGTCATCTAAGAAAAAATCATTTAATAAATCAAAGAAATATGATAAGAGTAAAATTGTCTGTCACAACTGCGGACAAAAGGGTCATTACAAGAATGAATGTAGAGTCAAACAAAAATTAGCTCAGTTGAATATTTCAATTGAAGATACTGAACAGCTATTAGAGTTAATGAGAATTGAAAATAATATTAATAGTAGCAGTAGCAATGAAGCTTCTGATATCCCAGAATCTTCCAGCAATAATTCATCTAATAGTAATTCTGATTCAGAATTAGTAAAATTACAGATCCAGAATTAAAAACTCAGTATCTGAAACAGTTAAAAGATTTATTAACTAAAGATAAAAAAGTCAATGACAAGGTTCTTAGAGCCAAAGAAAAACCTATTTTCAGTCTAAATAAAACTCTTGAAAGATTTAAGTCCCCAGTTAAAGAAATTACTCTCCCAGAATTAAATCAAGAAGTTAATAAGCTTAAGAAAGAAATTTCTAATTTAAAATTGGATATTTCTAATTTAAGAAAAGAGATTGAAGATAAAAAATCAGATCTTCAAGTTAATGATTCTTCTTCTAGTGATGAAAGTCATGATGAACCAGAATCATCTGGTGCTAGAGAGTCTGATCTTTTTATTCAAGGTTTATCTCTAAAACGAATAAAAGATATTACTATTCAAAAATGGTATATATCTATTAATTTAGTTATTGATAAAACTTTCTCTATACAACTCCCTGCTCTAGTTGATACTGGTGCAGATTTGAATTGTATTCAAGAAGGTATTATCCCTACTAGGTATTATAAGAAAACCAGTGAAAAACTTAATTCAGCTAATGGTAGTCAAATGGAAATAAAATATAAATTACCTAATGTACATATTTGTCAGGACAGTATGTGTTTTAAGACCTCGTTTGTCTTAGTACGCAATCTTACTGATAAAATCATTTTAGGACTTCCATTTATATATTTATTATACCCATTTACTACTAGTAACAGAGGATTAAGTTGTGAACATTTAGGTAAAAGAATTACATTTAAATTTCTTATTAAACCTAAAGAAAGAGATTTAAAATTTATTCAAGAAGAATCAATTTCCAAATCAATAAATATGCTAAATTGCAAAGTTACTCACTTAAAATTTCTTAAAGAAGAAATTAAATACAAACAAGTGGAAGAACAACTTAAAACAAATAGAGTTCAAGAAAAAATAAAAGAATTAAAAGATTATTTATTAAAAGATTTATGTTCTGACTCTCCCAATGCTTTTTGGCATAGGAAGAAGCACACAGTTAGGTTGCCTTATGCAAAAGAATTTAAAGAACATTTAATTCCCACAAAGGCTAGGCCTATTCAAATGAGTCATGAACAAATGGAATTGTGCAAAATTGAAATTAATGATCTTCTCAATAAAGGTCTAATTAGACATAGTAAATCACCTTGGTCTTGCCCAGCCTTCTATGTTAATAATGAAGCTGAGAAAGAAAAAGGAGTTCCTCGTCTAGTCATTAATTACAAACCATTGAACAAAGTCTTAGAATGGATTAGGTACCCTTTGCCCAACAAGGATGATCTCCTTAGTAGGTTAAGTGTCTCTACCATTTTCAGTAAATTTGACCTAAAATCAGGATTCTGGCAAGTTGCTATTCATCCAGATGATAGGTATAAGACTGCATTCACCACTCCGTTCGGACACTACGAATGGAACGTTCAGTCATTTGGACTAAAAAATGCACCCAGTGAATTTCAGAATATTCTTAATAATATTTTGAATCCCTTCAGTCATTTTATTATCGTTTATATCGATGACATTCTTGTCTTCTCCAAGACTATTGAAGAACATATTAAGCATTTGAATTCATTCGTCAAAACGGTTAAAACCAATGGTCTTGTTCTTTCTCCTTCCAAGTGTAGTCTGTTTCTGACTAAAGTCAGGTTTCTCGGTCTAATCCTCTATCATGGACTCACGCGGCCAATTGACAGAGCTATTCAATTCGCCGACCGGTTCCCAGATAAGATTACCGACAAAAATCAGCTACAAAGGTTCCTTGGGTCACTCAATTATATTGGCCAATTTTACAAGGACCTTAGGAAGATTTGTAAGCCTCTTTTCCAGCGCTTACAAAGTAATCCACCTCCATGGACTGACACTCATACTTCTGTCGTCCAACAAGTTAAAAAATATGTCAAGGTTTTGCCTTGCCTTGGCATCTCAAATGATTCAGCGTTCAAAATAATTGAAACCGATGCCTCTGATATTGGATTCGGTGGCATACTCAAACAACAAATTACTCCCACTTCTGATGAACAAATTGTTCGTTTCCATTCTGGTGCATGGAACCCTACACAGTTAAAATATAGTACTATTAAAAAAGAGATTTTATCACTTGTTTTATGTATTAAAAAATTTCAGAGAGATATACTCAATCAAAAATTCCTAGTTAGGATAGATTGCAAATCTGCAAAATTTATTCTTGAAAAGGATGTTGAAAATGTGGCCTCTAAGCATTCTTTCGCTAAATGGCAAGCCATTTTAAGCATTTTTGATTTTGATATTGAATATATTAAAGGAAGTAACAACTCAGTTCCAGATTTTCTTACCAGAGAATTCATTAATACAGGTACCATTAATAAATGAGCTTCAGAGGAGCATCTTCCTCAAGGGGTCCAGGCCGCCCTTCCGGCCCACTCAATCAACTCAGAGGAGCTATGGTTCCTCACCCAGTTAACCCAACTGTTCACACCTAATGATTTCCATTAGGTGTTTAAAACTGTGAATAAAATTGTCAATTTAGCATATTTATTGATTTGGAAATTGATTCTTCTTGAATAAATTTTAAATCTCTTTCTTTAGGTTTAATAAGAAATTTAAATGTAATTCTTTTACCTAAATGTTCACAACTTAATCCTCTGTTACTAGTAGTAAATGGGTATAATAAATATATAAATGGAAGTCCTAAAATGATTTTATCAGTAAGATTGCGTACTAAGACAAACGAGGTCTTAAAACACATACTGTCCTGATCTTATATATATATATATATATATATATATATATATACTCAAACTCAAAGCATCTCATAATAAAAATTTAAATTATTAAATTCTTATTTTAATAACTTATAAAATTTCGGGTTGTCACCCTTGTCGTGTATCGTGGCGAACTGCTCTGGAGGGATACCCGTACTATCGACGGTGGCACCAGCTGCAACGTCCTGCGCAAGCTGATGGAGGCGAGAATGGCTGGGCAGGTCCCGACGACGGAATAAAGGATCCGTCTCAAACATTTCTGACACCGCAGCCACAACCTGCTGGAACAAAGCATCTTCTAAGTCATCGCCCGTATGTGATGGTCCCATAGGGGATCTTGGACGTAAACGCTGGCTAGAGCCTACAAAATTAAATATAACATTAATAATATTATAATTAAGTTTACTTTATTCATAAACAAGAAATAAACTAAAATATTATACCTTCAGGCAGTGTATGGCTGGTATCCTCGACAACCCCAACACTCGATATCGGTCGGTAGTGCTAGTGGGAGTATCCTGAGACGTGACCCAAAAGGGTCGCCTCCTCATCATGAGATAAACTAATCTTCGGCGAATGGATGTTGGAATCAGCCGTCTCAGCATCGCCCCTAGCAACCTACAACTCTGATATATGATGGCTGTGGAGCTTCTCAAACTGGCCCTATAATTTAATATATATACTTGTGAGTTAACTTTGTAGCATCCTATAAATTATGTAACATGATCCTAAATTACAGAGATTATAGTAAATGTATTTCCCGTATAGCTAGTGCTGCTGGAGACATTGTCGACCCTGAAGTAGAATCCTTCGGCGTATGGACTCTATCCCAGAACTTAATAATAGTAGGAGGTCGGCCCAAGCTGCTCAGTATGGCCTAAATCATGTACATTAATTAATATCACCTTACTTTACTATAGTTGCAGTGTAATATTAAACTAAACTAAATATAAATACATACCAACTTAACCTCCTGAAACGACTGCGAGCCAGAAGTATGTACAACCCGTAGCTGGCCTCAATTCTTCTTCATTTGCTCGGACTTAGTCTTGAAGGCAGCATCATATCAGTATGTACACATGGCAGCACATGCTGTATTTGATACTTCCAGCGGCTGATGTTGTCGTATAGTAGTCTCGGGCAATTCTTCTACTGCCTGGATTGCCCTCTATCGCATCTCGTACAACCAACCGGTATAGTTCTTTAAGATGTGTGCAATAATAACAACATCACCATCCACCTCAGTGATGTCGGCCTATTATCTATAATACCTCTATCAAATGGACATAACGTACGTATAATTAATTATTTGAACAATATGTAAATAACTGGAACCTTAATTTAATATATTTAACTCGACTTACATGAAACTCCCGCAACACTGTCACCATAAAGCCGACATCGTAACGCGAGTACTGGCTAAATCGAATGGTGCCTAACATGTGGCGTGTACGGTCGCCTTAGCGACAACATCCATAATACTAGAAAAAAAAATTTGTATGGAACATTTTAATTTATTAATCACATAATAATATCATTCTAATTGAACATAAGTGATATATTATAGTTGAAACCTACACTAATGAGCCGACATCAATAGGAACTGTGTCAGGAACCGTCAGCGGATGACCTAATCGACCGAGGTTAGGCCTTCGCTTACACTGACGTCTAGCTGATGAAGATGACCGCCCAGGGAGCCGTCACCCGATCCATCGCGGTCGCCACCACGGCCACCTCCACCGCTATGTCTAGGCATAACCTTACTACTGAAATAACAGACATAAATAACATTAATTAAATTTCATTACAATTATTCTAATGATTTTTTAGTTGTATAATATTTACAAAACACCAATTAGTGAAGAAGTAGTACGTCGTTAAACCCGTCAGAATCAAAATCATTTTCATCCTCTGATTCTGTCTCTTTCTCTTATGTATCAATTTCTTCCTCAGTATCATCTTCTACCATTACGTATGGACTGATAACCACATCTTCTTCCACTTCGTCAACATCGGGTACGTTAACGAAATCATCTACCAACACATCGCCATCATATAGCAATACGTGGCTAGGATTGCTAACTTGTTCTTGCAACGGTTCATCCGTTCCAAACATATTAGTACCATCAAATGACTGAGTCTTCGTTGTCACAAATGTATACTAGGGGGTTCTATAATTTATGACATTAGGGGCATAGTACACTTAAGTTTCTTGGCTTGATAACACAAATACGTCATCAGACTGTAACTTGGATTTTATATCTACTGTGACGATTCTATTACGATCAACTTTAACACCCTTTGCAGAGTATCAAACCAGCGACACTTAAATGTAATGACCTTTTTGGCCCCTGGATTGAGCACAACAACTTCCTCTTCCATAGTAATTGGACTTAGAATCTCCGTAACAACTTCCCAGCACGACAACGCCAGGGTTGACTGATGGTAATTCATTCACGTTATCAACCTTGAATCTATTCCCATTCACGACGCAGCCTGGAAATGAACTAATAAGTTTGTACGGGCCTAAATTGACATCTCTAAAATGCTTATAAGCGTTCTCTTCTTCGACCTTTCTCTTAAACCACTGTTAAAAATTTACATTAGTGAATGCTTCCATCTGTGATGTAGTCAACCCTGGGTTAGAAGCAAGCGCTTCCAATTTAAATGAACTGCATACAATAATATGGAAATTATTTAATTGTTGATTAAGGTTAGATAAATCATTTTTAACTTGTAATAATACATACTTGATGTACGACGATACATCGGGCATATTTAGAAGCACATATGTAGATACGGAGATGTCTTACTTAATACGTTCATCATCTTTGATGATATACATTCGTATCTTCTATTTATAACTCTCTTAGGAGGTACACATCGTGTCTCTACTTGTAGTCCATATGGTACTCTGAATGGTTTCCCACAAACAATCAACAAACAAGTTCCCGTCTTATCTACACTGCCCATAACAGTGAGTTAGATCGGTTGCCAGTTTTGTATATACCTTCGCTCTCTGAAGGAATTATTTAGCCCAGCTCCTATATGTCAACCATCAAAGGTTACGATTGTACTAGGTCCTAAATTCATCTTAACTTACCCGAATTATTAAACTATAATGTTCGTTAAGTCAATTTCTTATTCCTTATGGCTTTCTGACAAATAAATGTCATACCTCAGGATTTATTCTTTATCGTCCAAGTTATATAGTCTTTTGTATACTAAGAACGATCATTGAATATTCATTCTACGCATTTATAGTGTTAACCATTTTACATTACCTTATTCTTATCTTACAACGTCCGATTCATTCGACTTGGAACGTCATCCAAGTTATAAACATTAACTCGACTTCTTTTACGTTATACGTACTTGTCTTTAATTCAACTTCTTCACCATTCGCATGTTTAACCATTGATCTTTATTACCTTACGTTCAAACCATACATGGGGTATAGGTTCTACCCGTTTAGTATTCATGTACACTTAACCTTTAACTCGGTTCAAGTGTTCAACACTTACATTTCATTCTAACATTCTCATCCCACTCACATTCGATTTTCATTAATCTTATTACCGTTCGCTATGGCTTTCTTGATAATTCATATCTTACTTACTACTTCTGTCAACGTCTAAGTCATACAACTAATGTATACTTAGAACGTTCGCTCGATGTGAATACGATTCACGAGGGTCATTTATGTATTCAACATTTACGTTACTTGCCTCTTAATTCTATTCAACCTTCATCCATGGTTTTAATCACTTTCATTCAACTCATCACCTGAACCCCATGTTCATTATTAATGTCAAAGCCATACGATTCGTTGTATGCTAAAACCGATCGCTTATCGTAACAATGTTGCATTCACAGCATCTGAACGCTTTACATTCATCTCTCATTAACATGTCATAACATCGAATTGTTATACATTATGCTCGTCAATCAACGTCTATGGAATCACCATTATAACAACCCCTCACGTTCGTTTATCGCGACTACGGTCCCCAGATATTGGTTCCGTAACCTGCATCTACATTATTTGTCTTTTAATCTCAATTAAATTTGTCGTTCAACCTTCATCAAAGGCTTAATACACTTGATTAAGTGTTACATTAGTTGAACTATATGTTCATATTTTTTTCTTGTACATCCCCCAATAATTGAGCAGTAAAAATCTCATCTCTGGGCATTGCCCTACACCGGCACTGCGGCGCCGTGTCCTTCCCTTTCCTTTACGCTGCGGTGCCACTCAGCAGTAGCTGATGGCCCGAGCTCGCGCTGTGGTGCCGGTCCCTAAGGCACGACTTGCGCTGCGGTGCCAAGCATGAAACCTAGAAAAATTTTCTAAGTCTTTTGCAAGCTTGAGACGCTGACTTCAAAATCTCTTACCTTATTCGTTATAACTCAGAATAAGATTATTCTAAAGCTAATTTCTTCCTTATCTTATGTACTTAGATTACCCTAGGATAGAACTTTGTTCTAAATTCGTTAATGTGCCATTCGATTGGCTTAATCTTCACCCTCCATTCGTTATACGTTATTAACGCTATTCGTTTGTTCGTCCGTAATTCGGTCATCCAAATTCGGAACTCGTTCGTTCTTGAGTCCATGACTCACGTTTTATACATTCTCTTACATTCTTATGAAACCTTACACGTTCGGGTTCATTTACTAACTTTCTAATTCTCGTTCTTCTTTTACGAAATTTTTGCCATAACTTCATTATAGCTCAGTTTTAATCCGTTCTTCATGAACGTTTCTAACATTCCTAACCAAGCAATAAGCAACTAACTTATACGCAATGGTTTTAAACTTGTCCATCAATAACAATTATCCTACGATGGTTTTAAATTTGTCCATCAACAACGTTCTTCGCGTTCTTCGTTTGTTCTTCGCGTTCTTTGCGTGTTCTTCATTTTTAATCGATATTTTGATTACGATTTTACTTTTCCTTGGAATTTGATGTTATAGAAAATCATTCCTTACTTATTTGACCTACTCATTTGTAAGATCTATTCGGATCGCTCAAAATTCTTACGAATCTTACACTTCCTTAAGAAATTTATAAACTAAATTTCTAATTCTTTTTTCTTCATTTTCTTACGATTTCAACCATATGAAACCATTTCTAACATCATCTACTTCTTATTCTCATTAATTTATGATTTAAACATATAAACTTAAAGAATATTATCTAGAAGTTATGTTTTCGGATTACCTTTCTTCTTTAATCTCATTCTGTCGGACAAAGCGTGCACTCGGGCAAGCTTTTTCTCTTCCTTTTCCTCTCTTCCCCCATCCGAACTCTCTCTCTCTCTCTTTCTCAAAGTTTTAGGATTTTTCAAAATCCCAAAACAATGAAGTTAGCTTCATATTTATAGATTTTAAGGCTAGGGGTACTTTAGTCATTTAGCCCCCTTAACCTCCTTACTATTCAAATCTTAAGGACCAAATTTACTTGGCCTCCACACTTACTTAGCCATTAAGTCTACTTAGCCATTAAGTTTTATTAGCCCTTACGTTTACTTAACTCTTAAGTTTACTTACTCATTAAGTAACTTATCCTTACTATTCCACCTCCTTACTATTCATGTAGCTTCCTTTGGAAGCTTCGTGGCTCCATCTTTCCGGTTTCGTCTGACAGTATTAAAAACTGCGATTCTCGGAATCCAAATATTTTTGGATATTTCGTCTTTCCTTTACCGATTAACTTTTACGTATTCTTTAAATTTTCGAAAAATTGAAAAACACTTTTCCACAATAAGCATTTTTCTTCACGTTTTCCCCTAACATAGATAAACGAGTGAAAAATACATAATAGTACTTTTCATCATTTTTATTTTATCCGATTTCTGTACGTTTTTCAAGAAAAACTTTTATCGGCTTACTTAACTTTTCACGATATATTATCGTCAAATCTTTCGACGGAATGTCATTTCGACATACCGAACTCTCGAAAAGACTTAGGTTATTCAAACCCTAACCCTTAGGGTTTCATTGGGTGAATAGTGGCTATTTCGTCTTTTTTCCCAAAAATATTTTGTTCCCAGAAATATTTTATTTTTGTCTTGAAAATTCTTACTCTTTCAGTCTAGCTCGTAGCCAGAATCCTTCCGATTTATAATCATTCTAGGTTACAGAACGATTAATAAACACATAGCACAAAATAGTATTAATAAAATTCATTTTATCAATAACTAATTCTTTAAATCTTAAATTCTGGACAATCTGATTTTCCAGGTTGTCACATTTGTCAGCTACGAATAATTATTGTTTGATCTTTAATCACCAAAGTCATTGTACAATCTTATATTGTTATACCGAACTCTTAGTTGATTAGCGATCTTTCTATTGATTCAACTAATCCTTAGTTGATGAATACTTTATAAACTAGATTACCCTTGAAGTCAATCCAAACCAAAATTCCTTTGGTTTGCTTATGTACCTTTACAGTTTTGAATGTCTGTACTCGATGAGTAACACTTGTTCATTTATAACCCATTAAGACTTTATCTCTTATTGGTTCGTTGTTATACTTTGTTCATGATGATATTGTAATCGAAATCTTGAGTAGTTATTGATCCCTATTTGATTCAACTAGTACTTAGTTGATGAGCGTTCTAAAGATCTAGAATTTGTAACGACCCCAAAATTCTTATAATTTAATTCTGAACTTTGGTCGTTAATAACACATTCAACCTCTAATTTTACATCATTAAACTGATAATACAACCATTGAAATTTGTGGAAAAATTAAAAATTTCTATTATAAACTATCCTCGTTCCCAAAACCTTCAACCTTTACATCTAAATATCTTAGAATCATTTTAATACTATAATAGTTTAAATCGTAAAATAATATTACAATTCAACATTAATACATTATTCGGAACCTTAAACATGGTTCAAATAATAATAACACAACCAAAGTATATAAGTCTTCAAGTATCACATCTGATTCATGTCTTTCAAATAACACATAACTTTACCTAGAATCTTGAACCTGCAAAAGTGGTTATTTGCAAGGTTGAGCTCGATAGTCCAGCAAAATCTAACAGTTTGCATGCATCACATAACACATAATAACATGCTCAACATATAACATACATGCTACAGTTCATAAAACAAGTATAAAGATTGAGTCCTTACTTAATCAGCATGCTTTAATCAATCAACATAGTCATAAATTGACTTTAACATTTCATACTTTCAACATATATATATAACACATCATGCTCTTTGCAATAAAGATTTAAAACAGTTAATCATCAAGTTCACTTAGCAAATAGGAACTGAAAGACTTGCCTTGATCGTTGTTTACCAATAACAGTTTAACAACTTACAGTTATCTATACTTTGTGTGCCCTACACAATTATATAATCATTCACATCAACTATTAGTCACATAGCAATGCATAGTAGTTGTAATGTAAACTTTAATCTACATCCTATAACTCTTCCTATTAATCAATACACAATGTTCAATTTGATTGTGTTAACTTTAGACTTATAACTCACTATATTTCATATTCGAATTTCATTCAAGTGTTTAAGTCTTGCTAGAACTACTTATTGGTTTTATATTAACTCTATTCAATATTTTATAATATTCATTTCATTTGATTTAAAACACTTTTTACGTTCATTAACACTTATCACGGCGTTTCGACGTTTATTTGTCACACGCCCAATTAGCCTCTCTTGTTTGTGCTTAGTATGCTTATACAACTTATCTAATATATCATTTATTAATGTTAAGCATCATTATATTTACTAATATTCATGTTTTATAACTTAAGACAACATCTTTTATCGTCAGGAGCACTACATTTGCATATGTGCATTCCCGACGCCCTCTGATTGCCTCCTAATACATATTAGTCTCTCAAATGACCATTTTAACCCATGTTCCCGACCTCAAATTGAAAAACTTAAAGAACAAACATTGTAGATCTATTCGTCCTCGTTTCGGATCATCATGAATCACCTCAATCGGAGTTTGTATGGAAATGTTATGGCCATTTACTACAGAAGGTCAAAATTGCCCGACCCAGACTATTGGTCCAGCACTGGGGCGCGAGAACCAAGTTAGGCATTGGCACTAGAGCACAAATTTCAGCACTAGGGTGCGAAGTTCTAGGCTATTTTTGGCGTTAAACGCGAAAATCACAGCTGGGGCGCAAATTTTAGCGCTGGGGCGACAAAACTTACAGAACCCAACCACGAAGAACAAAATAACTAAATTATGGACTAATTACTACTGCTAACATCTAAATCAAGACGTAAAACTTATATAGATTACTCATAAACATTTACTTATCATATATATACCAATTTAAAGCAATTAAACAATAATTTCAGAAAATTTAAATCCTTGAAATCATAGTTTAAAACCCAACTCCATTGTTGACGTTGTTTTACAAGGTTTAACACTGTAAACCACAATTGTCCAACGAATTCATTCCTTTGAACTACGTTCTCATTAAGTTCTTACCCAATTAACATACATAAGGTTCAATTTCACAATTAGCATATATTAATTTTGATATTTCTACAAATCACGTTCATACATTAATGTTTACTGTAAAAACAATTTCCTTTCTTTTTGAATATAATCTAGCATACAACACCTATATACATATAGACATGCTACTGATAACAATTATAATTGCACATATTATCATAACCAATTATAAAACACAGTTTACAGACATTGTAAAACTTTATACACAGTGAGTGCACTTCAAGAACACAGAGAACGTAAAACATATATAGTTATATAGTATTAAGATTATTGGAAAAATACCTTCTTGTTGCTTGAGAAGATACTTGTTAAATCCTTAGAAAAGCTTGAAGAACTCAATATTTCTCTAGAATCCCAGCCTTTTCTCTCTCAACTTTCTCTGACAATTCTCTCTAAAACCCTCTGTAACTTTTTCTCTTTTCTTTTCTCAGTATAAGAGTTAAGCTACTAAGTGTAAACTAACTGATAGGCTAGCCAACGTAAAATAATAATAATACGCCTACTAATGACCTTATTAAAAATAGCAGTTACCAAACATTTAGCGTATAGATTATAATTATATTTTATTTATTTAGTTTATTATAATTCAAAATTCAAAATAAAACCAAAAGTCATAAAGCTTTGTTTGGCCAAACCCTTTAAAAACTAAAGACTTAATATATTTAAGCCTTGTTTGGCAAAACTAAATTAAACTCCTTTAATTTATTTTAATAACTCTTTTATAATATAGTTATTTATCACATTTTATTTAATTAAGTTTTCATACTAAATTTAATTAATTTTAATAACAATTTATTGAATAAATCATTTAATCATTATAAACTCTCTAACTTAATTATTAAATTAAATTAGAATATTATCTCATAACAATTAATTTCCTTAACCCATTAATTATTTATTAAACAAATAATTAACCAAATCAAATTAAATCAGATTAAACAAATATTTATTCAACAATAAACAAATATTTGTTCAACAATAAACACATCCATTAAATATTTATATAATTCAATAAATATTAATAATTACAATTAAAATTCTGGATTGTTACATTAATCACATCGTAATAAGAATTTTAATTATTAAATTCTTATTTTAATAACTTATGAAAATTCGGGTTGTCACAGAATTAATTTGAAGTTAATTCCAAACCAAACTTCCTTTGGCACTGAACCTAATGATCTAAGCTGAGATAAACAACCCTATACCAGGGGATTATTTTAGAGCTACGTAATAGCGTTAAAATGTGTGTGCAATACATAGTACAAAGAGCTGATCACTTGGAGTACAAGATGATGGTGCATATAGTCATTTAGACTATTAAAGGTTATAGTAGAAACACTTTTTAACCTAGGACATAGATAATGGTTATGTTCTCTTAGACCGTTAAAGGTTAAAGTAGAAATACTTGATAACCTAGAACATAGTTCGTGATCTTGTGACCCTTAGTGTATTTTCTTTGATATTAATATCTGTTGTTTAATTTAAAAGTTCATTATTCCTTTGAACTCATAGCTCTTGAAGTATAGCTTATTGTTTCCAGTAAGAATATATTACCAACTAAAGCTTAGTCGATTGTCATTCATAGATTTTTATTGGAAACTATTCTTCTTGTGGGCAATTGTTTGCTCACTCTTGCACAAAACAATGCAGATGAGATCAAGAAGTCTGAAGTACTTTCTACAAGCAAGGGCAAGGGCAAGATACTTGAATATATGGTGTTTATTTTACTGGTTATTTATTTAAGCTTATGTAATAGACTTAATTATGTATATGTTTATTTGTTCCGCTGATGATGTAATAATAAAGGTTAGATGACTTGGGATTTATTTGAGATTATGTAACCCCTTAATGGGAGGATTATCTATTATGCTTGTGAGATTTATTTATATCCTTTATTTATGGGTAGTTAGATGTGATTTTTAATGGACAGTGAACACCAGATCTGTGGAATTGAAGTACTCGGATTTGGGGGTGACACAAGTTGGTATCAAAGTTGTTAGGTTTTGAACCTTAGGTAGGGAAAATCTTAGGGAGTAACCTTATAGGAGATCAAAAACATAGAGGTGATAAACTCTTATTGAGTCTTAAGAAATGAATTAAGGAAATTCATTGAAGATAAAATAATAAAAAAAACTTTATGTGTTTATGTGTTAATAAACTTATGTGCTCTTGAGTACCGAGTAGTATGAGTGGCGTGAGTAGTAATAAAAACTTTGTTGTCGAGATGACTGTTGAAGAAGGACCTAAGAGGATAGGGAGTAACGGCTCTGAGGCATTCATATAATACTGGAACAGTTAGTATCGGGAAATCCATACCATTAATTTCAGTTGTTGGACTTGAGTATGAGCTTGAGTTTGATTTTGAGGATAAATTTGAGGAGATAAGGATGAGTTGAGGGGGATTCCGTTGATAAAGTGTATGATCATAACATAGAGATACAAGATAAGGTCGAGGAATTAGAAGGTAGATGTAGAGCGGATATTAGCTCGGTCAGAATTTTAAGAGGATAATTATTAGCTAGGAATGAGATTGCACAACAAAGTAGGCGAGATCTTAAGACGCATGATTGAAGGCTTCTAAACGCATAGATTATGTTGAAAATGAGTCAAAGAAGGCCAAATGATTGATAAAGCGCAGGATCAAGTCTTCCACTATCCTGTGCAAGTTGAGGATTATCTTTAGTACGCAAGGAATCGCAGGACAAGGATTCATATTATGGAGCAAGAGCGCGATGAAGCGGTGTAATGTAGAATGTTCTTGTAGATTGCGAGAAAAATAATAAAATGATATACAAGTTATGATCAATGTTAATAATATGCAAATCCTAATTTTTAAAAATAAATAATGGGAATATAATGAGTTAATCCTGGAAATTTATTATTAGAGGATAAATGATGTAAATAGTAGTGAGGCTATTTTTGTTATGTGGTCAAGCAATAAATGAATGTGGTCAAGCAATAAATGAATAAAAATATCCTTGTTTATTAAGATACATCATGTATTGTCTAAAAGTGGTTGAGATAAGCTTCAATATTTTTATAGGTGAATGAATGATGATCTAATAGAAAAAAATTTAAACAGTAAAATGCCGCCTAGAAGAAGACAACAACATCACTAGACCCTCGAGGAATATACATACAATAATGAAGCTAACGCCAACCCAGTGCCGCAGTTGGTGAATTTGCTAGTTGAAGCAATTGCAAATTAACTGAATTCTTGGCTGTATAGTCAAATCTTGATGTTTCAACTAAATTCATTCGCAACAAGGCAGTAGGGGACAGTTATCGTAGAAGGGGGGAGTAATGCGCTGATATACAATCAAGAGCAGAGGGAAAAGAAAGGTGAAAGTAGAAATGAGGTAGGTGGTAGCTATACTGGTGGTGCTCAGAAAAGAAAGAGGGACAATAATATCACCGCTAGAAATTAGCAAGGGAATGGTGAAGAAGGAAGTGGGGGCATGTAGCAACTGCGGAAAGAGACATGTGGGTGTTTGTTTGAAGGGAAAGAGTGTGTGCTTTAATTATTGCTTGAAGGGCCAAATTTCACCAAATTGTCCAATCCCGAGGAAGGAAGCCTGTTTCACGTGTGGATTGAAGGAGCATTTGGCTCGAGATTGCCCAAAGAAAGTGGCTAGAAAAGCAAGTGGAAGCAAAGGGGGCAGCAGCAGTGGTAAGCTGATTATTGTGGAATCAACGTCGTCAAGTCAACCAACCGAACATACATTCAATATGACGATCCAAGACGTAATGTAAAGTATTTTACTCCTTCTGCATTAAGATATTTTTCAGACTTTTATGGTCTGTGATAAGTAGGTTTTATACCTACTTATCCGGTATCTTTTACTTGAATTAGTTGCTTTTATTCATGTGTCTTAGTTACTTTTCATGCATTTTGTGTTCGTTTTGTAGGTTATACGTTTGAAAGCGGTGTGAGCGATTATTGGAAAGGAAAAGCAAGGAAAATGCAAGGAAAAAGCAAGTCGGATATCATTTATGCTATCATGTTCAATTCATGTTCTTGGCTTTAATCTTGGAATATATTGTAGAGCGTTTTCTTAGCTTTTCGGAACATCTTGAATCATTCAAATCGGAGTTCGGATGAAAGAGTTATGACATTTCTACCAACGGACGTTGAACTTCACCGTTTTGGGTGGTGATTTTCGTAGCAGTCACTTCCAGTCCAATTTCGACCATCATGCGTTCGTTATTTCTCAAAGCTCAAAGAATGAAAGTTGTATATCTCGTCGATAGCTTCGATTTGATAGGTCGCGGGACTCGTAACTCCTCTCGGTTTAGAAGTTATGGCAGTTTTAGCAGAGAAGGTTCCAGCAGAAAATATTTTTGGCAGATTGGTACCCAGCCGGGGCTGGGCGTTTTTGTGCGTAGTACCCAGCCGGGGTTGGGTGTCTGGGACCATTAGCAGCTTACTACCCAGCCGGGGCTGGGTTTTTTCAAAGGAAATACCCAGCCGGGGCTGGGTATACGCGAAAATGAGCGGATTTTGTCCGAATTTGAGTCCGAAAAGGATTGTTTCGAGTTGTTTGATTCAAGGACTTCCAAGAAGACTTAAAGACATGTACAAAGGCTTATAAAAGGAGGGGAATAACACAGATTAGAGGAGATTATTAGGAGATTAGAGAGCATTCTATTAAATTAGATTAGAGTAAATTAGAGAAAAACACTAGTTCTAATTAGATTTGGAGATTGAAGCAACTTGGAGACCATTGAAGATTCAAAGTAGGAGCAAGAAGGGAGCGTCAAGTCTACACACAATAGATTATTTCTTCTCATCTTCTTCTATCTTTATCTTTTAATGTGTATTCAATTGTGGATTCTTAGCTTTAATTTAATAATAATGAACTAATTCTTTGTTTGAGATTACAATGGATCTTATTGTGTAGTTTATTTTAATATGCTTTGTTATCCATTAGTATTTTCTATTGTGAGGATTGTCTATTGTGATTTGGACTTTATTGTTTAATTGCTTGGCCATCAATTACCGTGATAATCTATATGAACTCGAGAGATGAAGTATAGATTTAGATCTAATCATGATAGCATGTGTTCAGGATTTTGTTAGTAGCTTAAACTTGATGAGTGTTAAGGTAGAGATATGCTTGACATCGTATGTAATCTTATAGAGAACTTGCTCTTAAACCTTCTTCAATTGTAATTCACATAGAGATATAGTGGGTTAGTTGATTAAGGTGTTTAACAGATTTCTATCTTAATTGTGGATTGACGTTAATACGGTATTAGTGCATCGAGAGGTGGTTAATACTACTTTCGTGTTCTTGATTAACAATTTGGGATAAAGAATAATTGATGAGAAGTGTGTTAACCTAAATGAAGCAATAAGTGAAGTTGTGATCTTAAATCTCCATAATCTGATTTTTAATTAGTGGTAATTAGAATTAGTTTAGTTAAATATTTTAATTTATAACATTAAATTCATTTGTTTAAATAAGATTGAGTTGGTTACGGGTTAGTACTTGGTGATTTTTATTAAATAATTCTCTGTGGGAACGATACTCAACTTATCACTTTATTACTTGTTGACCACGTATACTTGCGTGTTGTGCGTAACTAAATTTTACCCAACAAGTTTTTGGCGCCGTTGCCGGGGAATTAGTTTAATATTTTTTACCAATATTAATTTCAATCAAATTAATCTTAATTTAAACATTTTTATTTTTATTTTTAATTCTCTTCCTATATTTCTCTCTTTTCAGATACCATGGATGACTTTGCGTATCAATAGCCATACACGAACATGACTCAACCAAAAGAAAAGGAGATTGACAGACTCGCGACACTTTCCGCAATGTCAGCACAAATTAAAGAACTTTCGAGGAAGTTGGACGTTATCGCAGCCCAACAGAGTCAAAGGATGGCGATCATGTGTGAATATTGTGCTGGCAACCATCCGAGTCATCAATGCACCGTTAGTTTTGGGCGGCGAAAACAAGGTGGTGTATACCTCAACCAGTATGCATATGATAATTACCATCAAGTTTGGGGGTATCACCCGGATTCTTCATGGAGTTACAACTATCAGGACCAATACTCTGCTCCAAATCCAACATATCCATCAAATTTCTCAAATCCACCTCCAATGCAACAAGAAGACAATTCAGATTTCAAGGAATTCATGTTAAGGACTATAGCAGAAAAAGAAGAGATGATAATGAGTCAGGAGTTATCAACCCAAAATTTTAATAATCGAATGGAACAACTCCTCACTGCCTCAACCAATGGTCCTCAATACATGGCTTCCGAGACTGAAAAAGAAAAGTCAAGGTTGGAGGAATTGGTGTACAAGTTCATAGCATCAAATGAGGAGAGAATGAGTAATCAAGCGAGGTCAATTCAAAATCTTGCGGATCAGATAGAGCAAATGACCAAAGCCGTAAGCAACCTTCCTCCAAACACTTGGTTTTATGACATGGATGACGAAATTGACGAAGAACCTGAACCAAATCTACAACTAGATGAGCCTCGAGATGTTGAAAAAGAGGAGACAAGTAGGGATAATGACAACAAGGTCGGTGAAGAACGAATTGTGAGAACCAACGATGATGAGCCGATGTTATTTATGCCTCAAGTGACTTCTCCTACACAGTTCAAGAATCTGGTTAGATTTGCAAAACCTTGTCCAATTGGTAGTCATGTCATTGGCAATACTCCATGTGACGTAAAAGCGAGTACAACTTCGAAGCCATCGTGCGATGAGTTGGAGAAGATAGAAGAAGAGATTGTTGTGTCTGACAAGCCTCAATGCCAGAATATATTCCCAGACACAATGGAGAAAACGCCTAGATGTTGGACGTTCTTCAATCTAATCTTATATAAACAAAGCATGCTAGGTGACTTTAACTTTATGGCTATCACAAATGGGAACCTACCAAAAGCTATATTATTTCCGATGGATGGAGGGTTTCTCAACTTTCGAAGAGGAATTGGATAGCATTGACCAGACAAAGTCAGGCTGAAAGACTATAAATCAAGCGTTGACTGGGAGGCAACCCAAGAATTTTTATATTTATATGCTTTACTAGTTTATTTAGTAGATATGAATTAATTTACTTATTAAGCTCTCTTATAATCTAATCCATGTTGTCTCTCTTCATTGCAGGTATTGGAGGTTCAATGGATAAGAAAAAGATCGTCGCCGCCATCGCCACCATCAACTCACGCTTAGCTGATTACAGGGAAGTTCTCTTCTATTTATTGCTATATTCTTATAATGAGGACATTGTAATTGGTAAGTTTGGGGGAGTTTTGTTTAGGTTCATTATTGCATGTTTAGTTTCATGTTTATGTTATGTTATTTTGCATATATTGTTAATTTAGTTTAGGTTCATTATTAAAAAAAAAAAATTCAAAATTCAAAAATAATAGTTAGTTACTATATTCATCTTGCATGAGTCCAGTTGTTAGATAGTTCAGTTTATTTTGGCCAATGATGAGAATGGAATTGAGTAGACAAGTATAATACTAAGTATTAGAGCTTTTGATGTGATTTCTTATTATGAATTGAGTCTTTTTCTGTTGGAAACTGGTATAATAAGGTAGCACAGTAAAAACAATTTGTTGGCTGATTAAGTTTAAATTGATACATAATGGACTTCTTAAGGATAATACTAGTTTGGATGAATGAAAGACATGAATAGGCGGAGATGACTGAATTTAGACAAAAACTTAAGTTTGGGAAAAATTTTTGGGATATATAAGCTTCAAAAAAAAAATGAAAAAAAAAATGAAAAAAATACCGTGGCTAGTTTTGTTTCGGGGCCTTTGTTACTTGAGCAAGTACGCCTGAAGGGGTATCTTAAAACCTAGCGCCCTAAGGTCTTATATGGTCTGGGAGTCGTTGGTCGAAAGCTCGCTAAGGGGTAGCACTGTTAGCCTAATGGAATGAGACATTGCACAGTCATGGTTAAAAAAAAAAAGAAAAAATAATAATAATAAAACGGGAAAAGAGCAAAAAGCCCCCGTAATGAAAAGTAAAGCATAAGTATCCCGGATTGGACTCTTGAACTTGGTGGATGTTTGACTTTAGTTGGATCTAGCTTGTTCGTGAATTTTTTGAGTTTACACTGTATGATGCCTTCGAAGAGACTTGTTATGTGTTAAATTTGATTTTATATCAGTTAACATTGTTGTGGAGCACACACGCACTATACTAGTAATAACAGTTTAAGATTTGATGATTGACTAGGAAATTGTTGATTGGTTTTGATATGAAGTATTATCATGTTTACTTGATTGCTCTAAGGTCGGTTGAATAGATTTGTGTTTATCAATACTGCTGGATTCGTAGGCATATAGATTAGTTGTATTTCATTGCATTGCATTGCATTTTTGTTTTGTTTTTGCTTGAGGACAAGCAAAGGTTTAAGTTTGGGGGTATTTGATAAGTAGGTTTTATACCTATTTATCCGGTATCTTTTACTAGAATTAGTTGCTTTTATTCATGTGTCTTAGTTACTTTTCATGCATTTTGTGTTCGTTTTGTAGGTTATACGTTTGGAAGCGGTGTGAGCAATTATTGGGAAGGAAAAGCAAGGAAAATGCAAGGAAAAAGCAAGTCGGATATCATTTATGCTATAATGTTCAATTCATGTTCTTGGCTTTAAGCTTGGAATATATTGTAGAGCGTTATCTTAGCTTTTCGGAACATCTTGAATCATTCAAATCGGAGTTCGGATGAAAGAGTTATGACATTTCTACCAACGGACGTTGAACTTCACCGTTTTGGGTGGTGATTTTCGTAGTAGTCACTTCCAGTCCAATTTCGACCATCATGCGTTCGCTATTTCTCAAAGCTCAAAGAATAAAAGTTGTAGATCTCGTCGATAGCTTCGATTTGATAGGTCGCGGGACTCGTAACTCTTTTCGGTTTAGAAGTTATGGCAGTTTTAGCAGAGAAGGTTCCAGCAGAAAATATTTTTGGCAGATTGGTACCCAGCCGGGGCTGGGCGTTTTTGTGCTTAGTACCCAGCCGGGGCTGGGTGTCTGGGACCATTAGCAGCTTACTACCCAGCCGGGGCTGGGTTTTTTCAAAGGAAATACCCAGCCGGGGCTGGGTATACGCGAAAATGAGCGGATTTTGTCCGAATTTGAGTCCGAAAAGGATTGTTTCGAGTTGTTTGATTCAAGGACTTCCAAGAGGACTTAAAGACATGTACAAAGGCTTATAAAAGGAGGGAAATAACACAGATTAGAGGAGATTATTAGGAGATTAGAGAGCATTCTATTAAATTAGATTAGAGTAAATTAGAGAAAAACACTAGTTCTAATTAGATTTGGAGATTGAAGCAACTTGGAGACCATTGAAGATTCAAAGTAGGAGCAAGAAGGGAGCGTCAAGTCTACACACAATAGATTATTTCTTCTCATCTTCTTCTATCTTTATCTTTTAATGTGTATTCAATTGTGGATTCTTAGCTTTAATTTAATAATAATGAACTAATTCTTTGTTTGAGATTACAATGGATCTTATTGTGTAGTTTATTTTAATATGCTTTGTTATCCATTAGTATTTTCTATTGTGAGGATTGTTTATTATGATTTGGAATTTATTGTTTAATTGCTTGGACATCAATTACCGTGATAATCTATATGAACTCGAGAGATGAAGTATAGATTTAGATCTAATCATGATAGCATGTGTTCAGGATTTTGTTAGTAGCTTAAACTTGATGAGTGTTAAGGTAGAGATATGCTTGACATCGTATGTAATCTTATAGAGAACTTGCTCTTAAACCTTCTTCAATTGTAATTCACATAGAGATATAGTGGGTTAGTTGATTAAGGTGTTTAACGGATTTCTATCTTAATTGTGGATTGACGTTAATACGGTATTAGTACATCGAGAGGTGGTTAATACTACTTTCGTGTTCTTGATTAACAATTCGGGATAAAGAATAATTGATGAGAAGTGTGTTACCCTAAATGAAGCAATAAGTGAAGTTGTGATCTTAAATCTCCATAATCTGATTTTTAATTAGTGGTAATTAGAATTAGTTCAGTTAAATATTTTAATTTATAACATTAAATTCATTTGTTTAAATACGATTGAGTTGGTTACGGGTTAGTACTTGGTGATTTTTATTAAATAATTCTTTATGGGAACGATACTCAACTTATCACTTTATTACTTGTTGACCACGTATACTTGCGTGTTGTGCGTAACTAAATTTTACCCAACAGTCTGTGTATATCTCACACTTATCCTCGTATAGGTATTGCCTCCATATCTTTAAGGTAAAAACTATCGCTGCCAGTTCTAGGTCATAAGTAGGATAAACTTTTTCATATTCCGTTAGCTACCGTGATGCATACATAATGACCTTTCCATGCTGCATGAGCACACAACCCAATCCTCTATGCGAAGCATCACTATAAATTACAAAATTCCTCGTATCATCTGATAAAGATAATATAGGTGCATTACTTAACCTCTTCTTCAGTTCTTGAAAACTATCCTCACACTTCTCCGTCCACACATATTTCATAGTCATCCTTATCAAATTTGTCAATGGAGTAGCTATCTTAGAAAAGTCCTAGATGAATCTTCGATAGTAACCCACTACCCCTAAGAAACTCTGCACCTCGGCTGGTGTTTTTGGTTGCTCCCAATTAATAACTGCTTCCACGTTCATTGGATCCACTGAAATCCTATCTTTATCGATGACGAGCCCTAAAAACTTTACACTTGCAAGCCAAAATTCATACTTAGTGAATTTCGTATACAACTTTTCCTTTCGTAGTGTTTTCAACACTAATCTTAAATGTTCAGCGCGATCTTCTAGCATCTTAAAATTGGCTAGAATATCATCAATGAACACTATGACAAACTTGTCCAAGTATTGCTTGAACACTTTTTTCATCATATCTATGAATGGGGCTGGCACATTTGTTAACCCAAACGACATAACTAGAAACTCGTAATGACAATAATGAGTCCCTGAACGCCATCTTAGGTATGACCTTTTTCCGCACTTTCAACTGATGATACCCCATACGCAAATCAATCTCAGAAAAATACTTTGCCATTTTCAACTGATCAAATAGATCATCGATCTTTGGCAATGGGTATTTATTCTTAATCGTTAACTTTTTCAACTCATAATAGTCGATACAAAGTCATAACGGTTCATCCTTCTTCTTTACAAACAACACCGGTTCTCCTCACGGAGAAACACTCGGTTGAATATACTTCCTATCTAATAATTCTTGTAGTTGAATCATTAGCTCCTTTATTTTTACCGGCGCCATCTGATATGGTGTCCTAGAAGCTGATGCCGCTCCTAGTAGCACATCGATCACAAATTCAACCTCCCTATCCGACGGAAGACCTGGTAACTCAATTGGAAATACATCCGCGAATTCTTGTACTATAGGTATCTATTCCAATGATTCTCCCACTTTCTGGTTATCAACAACATGGCACATATATACTACACACCCCTTCTTCAACATATTCCTAGCTTGTGTCATGGTTAGACAACAAGAGCTCCTGGTGATTTATTACTATAGAACACTACCTTGGGTTTCTTATAAATCTGAAGGTTCACACTTTTCTTTTGACAATCTATTATCTCTTCATGGTTAAACAACCAATCCATCCCGAGAATTATATCCAATTCTCCCAACCTTATCGGTATAAGATTTACCGATAATTTGTTACCTCTAATATCTATGCAATAATTCCTATGAATGTGAATGAGAATTATCTATTCGTTTGCTACCTTAATGTTTTAAGGTATTTCTAATCTTTCTGGGAGTAATCCTAATCGTTTAGCAAATTCACATGCAATAAAAGAATAAGTAGCACCTGAATCAAACAGTACATAAGCATTTATTTCATTGACCAAAATAATACCTGCCACTACATCCACTAATGCAACTGCATCTTGGACAGTCATATTAACATTATGGGCCATAGGTCTACCTGGTGGTGTTGGTCCAGTAATGGCTAATTTACGACTACTAGTACCCTTTTTACTCTCCGACCCCTTCTTTGGGCAATTCCTCACCATGTAGTCCATCAACCCACACATGAAACACCCCTGGTTCTTCTTAGGGTTAGGTCAATTGGGTGAAAGGTGACACTCCTACCCATAATTATAACAAACGGACTTCCCTTTGAGACAGACTCCTAGATGAGCCTTCCCATATATCTTGCATGCTTTGATCCAACGCTTAGGATCCCTTTATTTCGATCTGGTATTCCTAGAGCTAAAACCATTCCTCTTGGAAACATTTCTGCTGCCACTAGATTCCTCAGTCTTGGGTGTTCCATCTCCCTTTATTCTTGTTCTTCTTGTGACACCCCCAAATCCGATTCCCTTAGAACCACGGATCCGGTCCTGCCACGATACTACTATCTTCAAACAATTTATATCTTTTATTCATAACTTATTGAATATAACTTTGCTTATTACAAATTAGAATATAAATTATTTCCATTTCCAAGATCTATACAATGACCCCAAACTTTTATAAGTTTTAAATCTTGTTCATTTACCATTCCCGTCTTACATCATATTCGATGTTATAAAAATATACGAAATAATTTAAACTTTTTCAACCTCCTTTGAAAATAAATCTTTTATTGATATCTACTTGAATCAATTACATATCCTTGAATCAAATTATGCTATGATTCATTCTATTCAATTACTGTATAAATTTTTACATCTCAATTCGAATTCCTCTATGTATCACATAGTACAACTTAACATGTATTACACATTATAAACTACTATCATGCACATCTACTAGAACCTAAACATGGTTCAAGAGCATTTATTTATATAATAAATCAATCTCCTTCTATACTATTAAACTTTATCCATCAAGTAGCACATAACTTTACCGTGAGTCCTTAACCTGCAAAAGTGGTTATTTGCAAGGGTGAGCTCGACTGCCCAATAATTCTAACAGTTTTCATGCAACACATAGCATATAATAACATACTCAGTTCATGCATTCATAATCAATTAATATTTACTACGCATGTTACTTCACACATAACAGGCATAGAGATTTACATCACAAGCATATCATCAAAGATTGACTTTCACATTTCATACATATCTCATATGCATTTCAAATATATACATCAACATTTTCATGGCATAATATAGCTCAACTAATAGTTATCAAATTCATATAACAACTAGGAACTGAAAGACTTGCCTGATTCGTAGTTTATGAACTACGACTTAACTGTTTAACGCTTATTTGCACTTCATGTATTCTTACACAGTTATATAATCATGGATTCATATCCATTATTCATATATTCATACATTCTCAATGTAATAATAATGTTACATTGCTTCCTAACTAGGTTCATAAAACCTATACTTCACTTTCTCATCATACTCTTAGAATAGCTAGGTATATATAGGTATACCTTAACCACTCGTACTTGGACATCCACATTCATAAATCTATCACACACTTGACTCACTATGTGTTTGACACATTTAAAACTCATACAGGTAAGTTCAAACGTACACATAAATGTCTAACTTGGTTGTAACTTCATACAACATCACCTATCCTATATTTTCATAGCACAAATTAGATCACAATTTCAAACAACGTATCATTGCTTTATATCTTAAAAACATTCCTTTGAACGTAACTTTTGAAAGTCATAATTAACATTCATCTCGGTGACGCCCTAAAATTTAGGTACTTAAAACTCGAACTCGGTGCTTCACGATACCATTTCTATTAGCGGAATAATACAATAATAATAACAATAATATAGATACCAAACTTAATTTACATATGTATCAAAGTGTACTCCCTGGTACGCGACCTTTAAACATTCATTACATCATCGATAATAGATATCATTTTCTTAATAAACTCTAACTATTACACAGAATTTTATAAAATTCATTCGAACAGCTTTCCTTTCCCCTTGTTCTTGCCTGATCCTTCGGGTTGATCATACTTAGCTGAAAACATATAAATTTAAAGCAAGAATGAGCATTTGATTGCCTAGCAAGTAATAACAACAATATATATTAGCTGAAAGAATTAAATATTTTCTTTGAATGACGCTTTTACAACGAATCAACAGTTGTGAAGTAAGCTGAACCAATAATAACAACATATCAATTCTATATCAAATTTTGAAACTACGTACTGACTATAATCGGAGATTTGTCGACAGACTGAACATTGTTTTTTTTATTTTTGAAAAGGTTAAACAAAACTTCATGTGTAAACCGTTATAACTTACAGGCATGAGGGGTGATCAGCCCGTTATGCCCTGTATTGATTCAATACTGCATGCAAAAACGATATTATCGTTCATCTTATCCACCTTAGGTGAACAAAATCTTTCCCATGTTCGGGATGTTCATACTTAGTCGGGAATCCGAACCAAAATAATCTGGTTGGATACAATAAAGTTCTATCTTGTTCAACAATATTTTTAAGTTTGTGTCTAGCCAAATAAAATAGCTTAGACGACTTTTAAGTCAACGTATACATACTGGAAATTAATAAGTAGGTATCAACATTTGATTAAATATAATGATTATCCAAGTGGGGACGCTTGTATAACCATATTTAGAAACTAACGAACAGAATAAATATCTTGATTATGCACTAATATTGTGTTGATAAACAATGATCAGATAATTTAAGAACTTATATTAATATGAATAATTGAATACATAATCAATAATAATAGAGTTAATAATCTGGCAGAATAATATGATTCTGAAACTTTCTTACTCATGTCCATTGCATAAAGTAAATGCAAAGGTAGGATACTTGCCTGGGCTGCTGCTTACAATAACGCAACTTAGATTAATCTTTTATATCGAAACCTATCATTAATAAGATCATTCATTCGATTAGAATAATGTATCATAACATATAGTACTGCTATTTGCAGTCAGCACATAACCTAACCACATTGTCACATATTTTAACAGTCATTGGTTCACAAACAAACACTTATCTAGTCCAATTATATAAGTTCAGGTCAATTTCTGAAACATTTCGTTGTACCGACGGCTTTATTGGGTAATTATTGAGTCTAAAACTCTATTCTGTAGTTCAATATTCGATTAGATAATTTAAATATCAGTCATATTATCTTTCATAACCTTATAATAATTTTAAATAATTATTATAATTTATCATGATTTTTCAAATACTAAAATCATTATAAAATGATTTAAATATTAAATAATTCTATTATCATTAATATCTAATTAATATTAAACTATTAATGAAATCATTGCCAAAATATTAAAGTTATTTATAATAACTCAAAATATTTTTAACGTATTAATATTACCCTTAATTGACTTTTAAAACATTTAAAATCATTTTTTAATAATTACCATTAATATTTAAATATTAATGTATTATTCATCAAAATATCAAAAGTCATTTATTATAACTTAAAATATTTTTAATTTATTTATATCCTTTTTAAATGATTTTTAAATCAATAAAACCATTTTTAATTTATTTATTCAATATAATTATTAAATAAATCAAATATCATTAATATAAAATTATTAATGAAATTTACCCTTAAATATCAAAAGTTATATTTTATCCCTTAAAATATTTTTAAATTATTTATTTTCATTTAAAATGATTTTTATAATATTAAAATCATTTTAATTAATTTATTTAATATAATTACTAAATAAATCTAATATCATTAATATTAAATAATTAATGAAACTTATCTTAAAATATTAAAGGTTATGTTTTATAACTTAAAATATTATTAAATACATTATTATCATTTAAAAATGATATTTAATACAATAAAATCATTTTTCATTAATTTGTTTAATGCATTTATTAAATATATTAAATACCAATAATATCCAAATAAATATTAATATTTATGAAAAATATGTCAAATTATTAAAAGTTAATTTTCATAACTTAAAATAATTTTTAAAATAATGTTTATAATTTTCAAAAATAAATTTCTATTTTAAATGATTTTTTGAAATTAAATTCATTAATTTTAATAAGTCTATCGCTAAAGCGCTTTGGCGACAGTAAGTGTCGCCTTAGGTGTTCTCGAGAAACCCAGAACCTTCATAGATAGTTTCCAGTGGGTAGGTTTGACCATGGATTAATCACTGACCATGATGTTTCTGGGTATGTTGTTGGTTAGATCGTGTAGTTCTAGTGCAAGACTACATGATCTAACAACAATCTTGGCCAAACAACATAATACTAAGGAGATCTAAGCTTGCAAAGTGGGTGTCAAAGCTATTGATCAAGTTTCTGGGATGCTTAGAATTTTCGGTCATGGCCGGTCAACGCTTTTTCATGGCCTTATATTTTAAAATATGTTCATGATATAGTTGTGTTAAACGTCGGGCCTTGTAGAATAACTAACAGGGTATCTTGTTTGATCATTTCTCAAGTCTAAACATCATCAATAAGACAGATCTAAGCTACAGAAAATCCTGTCAGAGGCTGTTCTTCGTTTCTGGGTTACCTAGAAATGAAGAACAGATCGGCTGATCATATTTGGGCTTCCACTACTTGTTGTAAATGTGAGGTTTTAGTGATCTATTGGTTCTAGGTTGTAGTAAGAATGCCAATGAACAGATGTATTACATAAAATCATATTAACAACAACAAAATCATAAGATATCGTTCGGTCAAACCATGTCAGAAGTCACGCTCATATGTTTTCTGGGTTACCTAGAAAACACATTTCGTGAACATCATGCCTGGTTTGACCGTCCTCCAAATACAACCTGCTTGATGTTTTAGTGAATTAAGAGTATAAGAACGTAGTACATCTAACATAAAATAATTTGTTTACAACAAAAGAATCAAAACAACAAACATGAACAAATTCATTGTCAGACAACAAAAATAAAATTTTCCAAATTTTTAAAAACATCAAATCTGAGCCTCTAGATGTTATGGATCTAACATCTAGGAACCCAGATCATCCATATATACTACATACTACATGTTTTAACACAAAATCATAACATTTAACATGTCCTTCAAGATCATATTATAAATTAGGGTTCATACCTTACTATGAACAAATTCTGATTCCTTGGCTACTGATTTGTTATAAGTGATAGTGGGGCTTGTTTTGTGACTGATCTAGCAAGGTAATTTCGGAGGTTTTAGAGAGAGAGTATCTTGGATGAGGGTTGAGAGCAAATGAGCATGAATGTGACTTTTTCTCTTTGTTGATCTATATGTAAAACTTGTAAGAATTGTATTTTGATGGCTAAAGGCTGAGAGCTGGTGTTTCTTAGCCCCTTGCTTAGACTAGGTTTATGACTTGCCAAGATTTTGCAAGATTTAGCTAGCAATAATTAAAGAATGGGACAAAAAGGGTATAATGGTCATTTGGTTAGCAATTTTAATGGTATTCTTGTCCATGGTACTTTAATCTAGGGTTTAATCACTAGATTTTAAAACTTAAAGTTTCCCAAATAATTTCTAGGGTTTGAAAAATTAAAATTAAAGTGTAATACAATTTTAATTAGAACTTACTAATTAAAATTAGGGTTTTTAAATAGAAATTAGGGTTTTAAATAATTAGGGTTCCTTAATATTATCAGGGTTCCTAAATTAACAATTCAATTTACTAAAATAATAATTAGGATTTCTAATTTTAGCAATTAGGGTTCTTAATTAGCAAATTAGGGTTTTTAAATATTAATTAGGGTTTTCCTAATTAACAAGAATTCTATAATATACAACATAATTCATATAACACAATTTCTGACCGATCTTAAATTCAAGTTTTGAGTTTCCAATTATGGTTTATGACAGTAATACTAGGGTTTGTCGTGATACACTATAAATTGACTAACCATTATCAGTATAAACATATACTGTATATATTTATAACACTGAAAAATAATATTATATTTAATATAATATCATTATTCTCATTCATTGCTCAAAATTTAAAATTAGGGTTTGAATTCCATATCTAATTTATCATTCATATATAGCATTATTAATTAAGCGAAAAATAATTAACTTAAATAATCCGAACTAAAATTCATATAATAAAATAATATAATTATTGTAATAATTCTATAATCATTTCATAGATTATTTAAATAATATTTAATCATATTTTTATGGAAAATAAATAATAAAAACATTTCTACTACAAAATTAATTACTATAAGAATATAATTTATAATGATCAACAATTCTAAAATAAAATTATTTAAAATTATTCATGTAATAAATAAATTTTTTTTATCACATATATACATACACATTACTTTGCACATATTCCCATCATTAAAATAAATAAAAATTATATGCAAAATTTCTTATTTATTTATATGGAAAATATCGGGTTATTACAATCTCTATCACATAGCACTGCTTCTTACACATTACATAGCATATTGGTCATATATTGCAAATTAAAGTAATCTTATAAGCATGCTTTGAACTTCAGGTCAAAACAGAATCTATTCATGACTGTAGGATGGCACAGCTGCGCCATGTCTAGGCTTAGGGTCGGCGCAGCTGCGTTGTCCCCTGGACAGACCAAGGTTGAGCTTTGTACTCCTGGTTTTATTCCAAACTTTAACACATATACACTTATACTTAACATGCATACACGCTAGAGGTCTTTACATACTTGTATGACCACTTCAAGATCAACCTTATATGTTAGGGACTTTAGTTTAGGATTTTCACGAAATCAAAGCCAAATAGGGTCATGTAATCACTAGGTGTACTAATTAGCCTTATGTTCGCATAAAGAGGTCACATAATCTGTACTACACATGCTCGTACATATTCATATCTTTTACTCATAGCTAGCATCATTTAACACTTTTTTTTGCTAAATTTGTGATGTATTAAAAAAGAAAAAAAAAGATTATAAAAACATGGGAGACCCCAATCCGAGTATAGCAAAGACATCATATGACATGCCATATGAGGCCATGACTATAACAGTCTGCAGGAAAAGAACCTAACAAACTATCACAAAAAAAGCTTAGAACAGGCCAAGTCGGTACAAAGAAGCTTAAACAAGCATTAAAACAAACAGACCAAAGCCATGCGACAGAACTAGAAATTTTAAGTTACAAATCAAGTCAGTTCCGGGGGATCAGAACAAGGCCAGCCTCTTTTAGGTCCATCAACTAGATTCCACAGCATAAGCTCATGGAACACTCGACCAAGGATTTCCTGCACGCCCACTTCCTACACGGCCTGTACCAAGCTCAAGCTCAACCACCTCGCCCACTTCCTGCACGCCCAGCACGTCCTGTACGCCCAGAACTACGCTTTATGCTACACGCCCAGCAATGCACTTCATGATCGCCCACTTCAAGCTCGCCCACCTCCTGCCCACCTCCTGCTCGCCCACCTCCTCACTACCTCATCCACCTGCTGTTCGCCCACCTGCTCACTACCTCATGTTCATGCTCGCCCAAAGTCATGAGAAACACATGCTCAAGCTCGCCCACACTAGCCTCCTGCTCATGCTCGCCCATCACTTAGATTCCTTTACTTAGATACCACACCAGCCTCATACTCACCAGCTCGCCCAAAACATACCAACACCAAAACCCTACGCACCTCGCATAGATAGGCTAAACACAGTGGCAGAAGCATCACAAAAAATTACAATAGCCAGGTACAGAAATATTAACTGAGATTGGTAGCCTTTAGGAAAGAATTACATGTTGACAGTCTAGATTTAATGATGTTTATAACATCTTTTTCCAGGGCTTGAGGGGGAATGATGGAATTTCTGTGAAGCTTAGCATTGTGTGCTTCCCAAATTTTGTAGAATGATACTGCAAGTGTGAGACACGTAATGTTTCTGGACATTTTTGTTCCTTGGAAGGAAGAAAGGTAATCCAAAATATCAGCCCAGGAGTTTAAGATACTATTCCACTGGCCCATGTCCATAGCACTATAAAAAATAAATTTAGAGTACTCACAAAGGAAGAACAGATGTTCAAAGGATTCAGAGTGTGCTTGGAAAAGTTGACATACCATCCTGCTGCCCGAATAAAGGATCGTCCTATCATTTGTGGGAAGCCTCTTTAGGATACCAAGCCAAAGAATAAATGAGTACCTAGGAACATGAAATTTATTCCAAGGAATAAAATCCCAGGAGACTGGCTGTTGCCTTGCTCGGATGGAATTCCAAATTTGCTTAGCTTTCAAATTTGTGATGTCAATGGAGTCCCAGAGAAGACTGTCAGCAGAAGAGGAAGGAAAGGGGAGGGCTTTAATCATTTGTCTGAAAAGGATGACCTCATGATGGTTGTTGCGAGGGAGGCTCCAAGAATTTCCTTGAATAATGTTACTGACTTTAGCATTGGGTGGACATCCGGTGTTCTGAAGTAGAAAGGGGCTGGGGTTGACACTTTAAAACATGCTTTAACCTCATGCTTAGTTTACTGTCATTATGTTTATAATATAAGACTTATGTTTAGAGATATAATGAAACATAACATGGCATCTCAAGCCTTTAGAATCTAAATACTCATATTTAATGCAACTTAAGTTTGAAAACATGCTCAAGGTTGCCTTTGAAATCATTTTAAACTTGAACGATGCAATTCAACTCATACAAGAAAACTTTAAAGCTTTTATCATATGTAGTTAAGGCATGTTAACATCTTCACAAGATCAGAATGTACATCATGTAGTATTCATGCACTATAAACACTATATCATGCTCCTTTATGTTTTAAATCAGCCATGGGTATAAACCACTAAGTTCATAACTTGTAAACATAAGTTTTCCACAAGGTTTGTTTTCAAAACTTTAAGTTTTCATTACAAATCTCTTTCTAAATCTTGTTGATCACTTCATACTACACAAGAAATCTTTATATCTCATGTTATACCCTCTTTAGGTTTATATCTAAGTCATGACATCAAGTTCTCAATATTTAGCATAAACAAAACTAGCAACTGATTCTGAGGTATGCCGCAGCTGCACTACACCCTAGTATAAACAGGGCGCAGTTGCACCATGCCAGAATCAGAAGCAGTAACAGACTCTGTTTTGTAGAGCCTTACTCAACTTTGATTCCTTTTGATTTAAACATGTTCCAATTGTTAGAGTTTATGCCCTAGAGGCCAATTATTTGATATAATTGCATTAACATTTTGATATTATATTTGATTAAATAAATGAATAATTTTATTATGGTTTTATTTATTGCGTTATATAAATGTTAACATAATAAAATTCCTTAGAATAGTGATACAAATTATATAGTTTTAAGTATGTGACTTGAACATGAGATTATATAATTACAATTAGTATCATTATTCTTAAATATCCCTAGTCGAGTATCATTGTTAATGGGACAACAATGATGCATTGAGAATAGTATGTGGATTGACTGATGACCAAATCTCATTGGTCATAAATATATAAGATATTAAGTCAATGCATAGGTGCATGTTAGAGAACGATGTACTGGACAGACCCACCACGAGAATTCTACGTGGAACATTATGCAAAGTGTCATTAGAGATTCTCATAGTGACAATGATGTAATGGTCCTCTGACCTGAAATCACTATATTACTACACGTGAATTTATGTACTTTGATATCATCAAATGTCACCTTTAATAGGGTGGACTATAAAGATGATTATTAGGTACATCATGAATCGTGTGAGGAATATGAGTGATCTAGATGGAATTTAACCCTCCTATATATTAGGGGTGATATCCATAGGCCTCTTGATTGAGTAGGACTATGAAATGCATAGCCACACTCAAATATTGATTTGTCATATAGTCTACTCATTGATCAAGAAAACTCAAATTAAATTATGAAGAGTATGACACATTCCATGACTCGAGTTTAATCTAGGATATTAAGGTTAAAAGGATTAAATTACATTGAAACATTGGTCACAAAAAGGTTGCATCAAATCATCGATCTTATTATTACTTGGGTTGCAGTGATGCATTACTATATGCCGGTCACTGTTTATAATTTTATAATATGATTATAAAATTATTTACAACGTAAAACGTAATAATAACCTACATGGTCACACACATAGAATGTAATTTAAAAGGGAACAAATTTAAAATTTTAAGGATTTAAATATATTAATATGATTAATAGTATTTAAATCACGAATTTAAATTAAAAGGATAATTTGTATATATGTATATTAATTAAGTGAGACTTAATTAAGATATATATATATATATATATATATATATATAAATTTGGATTTTATAAAATTAGGTTTTGATTTGATTAATTTCTTTTAACTACTATATATATGATATATAGCAGCAACTTAGGGTTACATCATTTTTAAAAAACCCTAGTCGCTCTTAGAGAGAGACTAGAGAGAAAACAATTCCAAAATCATGTTCCTTTGGTGGCTAGTACCGCAGTGCCTTTATTACAATATCGTTTAACGGTTCGTGCGACTTTCGTGTGGATACCGTAGAGGCGGGGTTCTGATTGGATTGCGTAAAGGATTCGAAGCCATTTAAGAAATCTTTCATAATCGGTATAATATCTAAACCACTGAATTAATTTCTATTTTCGTATAGATCCTGTTTTGGGTTTCAGAATTGCTTTAAATTGGTTTATTTCTGCTGCAATTCTGTGTCGAAACCCTACACCAATCTATCATTAAAAGTTTCATACATGTAAACCTACTTCTTAAATACATTATAACATGTTAATTCATATCAATTGACATAGAAATTCATGAAATTTCAAGAATTAAACAAGACCTAATTCAAGAACGCAAATAAAATTTATACCTCCTTATACTTGAATTGGACTACTCACATACTGAGTATGCTTCTACACTTTCTCTGTAACGCCCCGAAATCTTATCTATCTTCACACCCAGATTTCGTGCGTCACTAGTACATCATTCATCCCAACATACATCATTATATACTGAAATATAACAACATACATTCTCAATTCCCAGCTTCTAAAACCTTATAACTCCTTTCATTACAAATAATGATAATACATTATTTATTCCATCTTACAAGAGTGACTTTTATCTGACACCAAGGATACATTCAGTTTATTAAACTAGTCTATAGTTCAATTTCATTTTTTCTATAATACAAGTCTTCGCTCAATCTTCTTGTTCATTCACATACCCAATGGGACTTCATCTGGATATCGATCAACTTGATCTTTACGGGATCCTTAAGTTCGTCTAATATTGTACGCTAAAAATGTTTTTCATTTAAAGAAAGTATGAGCATTCAATTACCCAGTAAGTCATAGCAGTTGAACAAACAACTTCAAGAATTTAAAAATTCTTTTAAGACTTCAATTACCGAATATAGGTTATGAAGCGGCTTGAATAATAGGAATAATCTCGATTCTTATCATTTTAAAACATTAGCCACATTCACTTTGAAATATCATCATTCTCTACTCTCTTTCATACACATTTTATCTGGTTAGAATCAATAGCACAGACTTAACAATAATGGTTCATGTATAAACAGAACATTCTCTTATTGAAAAGTTCAATCACAGAATAATTCATATCATAGAAATGCCAAAGTGTTCACATTGTGGCACAAGGCCTCATACGTTCTACCACCTTGTACAAATATCACACATTTGCATATAGACAGAACTTCTCAAGTTCAACTTTTGATAAGTTTAAGAAACTAGCATTCATTTAGTATATAAATAAAGTTAGGAAACTTACCTTACGTACAGCTACAGCTTACGCTGAACTGCTCATTCCAATTCATATAACACATAAGGAAACAACACATACACCAATTAGTCATGTATATTTAACTTATGTATTGGTTTACTTAACTTTACTTCTTAGGGTTCACTTCATGACATACAGAGATGTCTTACTTATACTTCATCATCTTTGATGATTTACATTCTTATCTTCTTCTTATAACTTCTCTAGGACTCAGCACACATCGTGTCTCTGCTAGCAGTCCATATGGTACTCTGATTGGTTTCCCACAAACAACCAATAAACATGTTCCTGTCTCGTCTACACTGCCATCACAGTGAGTTAGATCGGTTGCTAGTTTCGTATATACCTTCGCTCTCTGAAGGAATTATTTAGCCCAGCTCCCATATGTCAATCATCAAAGGTTACGATTATACCACAACCTAAACTTATCTTAACTTATCCGAACCATTAAACTATAATATTCGTTAAGTCAATTTCTCATTCCTTATGGCTTTCTAGCAACTAAATGCCATACCTCAGGATTCATTCTTTATCGTCCAAGTCGTACAGTCTTTTGTATACCCAGAACGATCATTTAAGTTAATCATTAACTCAGCTTCGTTACGTTATGCTTACTTGTCTTTAATTCGGCTTCTTCACCGTTCACGATTTAATCATTGGTCTTCATTATCTTACGGTCAAACCATACATGGGGTGTAGATTCTACCCGTTTAATATTCACGTACACTCAACCTTCACGTCGGTTAAAGTGTTTGATAGGTATAATTTTATTTATATTTTGATGATAACAATTATATTTTTTAAATATGTAAGTTTTTATTTATTTTCTGTTTTACTTGAATTAATTTTTATTGACCTTGATAAATTATATATCAAGTGTTAAATAAATTAATTCATATAAATATTCAAGGCAAGGAAACCTTATTTCTTTTTCTAAACTAAAGTTGGGCAAAAATATTTTTATACATATATATACTAAAACATAATATTATATATATATATATATATATATTACTATAGAATACTACATATATATAAAATAGTATCTATTTAATGCATTCATGTGCTGCCAATTTTTTTTAAAATCGTGTATGCAAAGTGACAATTGTTTTGGGACTTAAAAACCATGTGTGTGCTGAAACCGTGTATGTTTTTCTACATGTGGTCAAAATGAGCATTAATGGCCAAGTAAATTGAAAAAGGAACGAGCGAAAGTATTTGGTAATCCGCGTATAAAAACTTTCATCCGGACCTTAGAATTCAAAAATATTTGATCAAAACCGTTCATTCAAAAATCAGTTTTTAAAATTATAATTTTTCCCAAACTTCAAAATTTCTGTAAATAGGGAGTATTTCATTCATTTGGTTTTTACCAATTTAGTGAAAAGAAAATCATAATCTTTGCCTACATTCTCTCTAAATTTTACAACAAAAGTTCTGATTATTTTGAAGAGAAAATGGGTCCAAGTATTGAGATAAGTTTGATTTCTGTTGAATTATTTCTTACTTGTGTTATATCTATAGATATAAAAATACATATTGTTCTACACAATTTTATATATTTATATTTCATCTATTTATCAAATAAAAGGATACTTGGGCGTCGCAAGGCTACAGAGATACACCTCTACGGAGAGGATTTCGAACCGTAAGATTCCTTATAGTCTTCAGTACCTTTTATTGATATTGTTTATATAAATATCATAAAATAGATACAACACTTGATAGTTCAAAACAACACTGAGATAATGCTCCAAAAAGAGTAGTCATCCGAACCGAATTTGAGAATCGTAGTGATCTATTGAAAATATTTATATAAATATCAATTATGAAATTTATAAATTTTGTCATTGTGACGCCCCCGAATCCGGGTTTTCAAACCTCGAGTTTGGTACTCACGATTCATCATCATCATAAGCATTCTATAAATTATTGCGAAATAATAAACATACATTGTTCATTATAATCAAGTCTTGTACTTCCCAAGGTCTATTAACCTTAACTTATACATACCTTACTTAAGTTACATAAAGTAACACAAAAGGTTTACATCATCATTAAACATATTATATCATGGAACTTAAACATTTACACTATTTATTCATGGATCTTTCCCTTGCCTTTGTCCTTCTCACTTGAACTCTCTGGCTTAGCTGAAATAATTGTCATGATATAGCAAGGATAAGCAACTAATTTGCTTAGCGAGTTTAAATACAAAGAAGATATATCATGATTTACAAGTAAATTTATCGTTCGTTGTTCAACAATAGAAATTAATTATGAAAGAACATGAATTAAGTCTTGATAACTGGAAATTTGAATATTTGAATATCAAATGCTGAGTGGTCATAATGACCATGAACATATACGCTAAGGTTGTCAGTACTTAAACTGGTCCTTTTAATAAGTTTGGTAATCAAGGGGATCAGCCTTTCATACCCGGTGTATTATGCATAAACACTTAATGTACGAGCAATAATTGTTTTTCAATAATGCTTTAATCAAATTGTTCTTTTTCTCAGTCTGGAGTCCTTACCAAGTCAATTGGTGAAGAACAGCTTTTAACAACATATTTGATTTAACAAATTTAAACATACTTGATCTAGCTGATACAATGAGCATAGATCCATACCTTAAACAGTTCATGAATAAAAGAACTTTAACAAATTCATAGTTCAATAATAATAGAACATGAATTTAATTGCACCAAGTGCGAGTATCAATAATCATTATAGATGTAAATAACCAACAATAATTATTCACTAACATACTTTGAAAATAATAACTCAAGTTTGAGTTAGAGAACTTGCCTGATCGATGAGCTACAGCTAACTAGCTTTAATTAAAACTCTTTGAATGACCTAGCATTAACAATGGTGATCTATTAATTAGTACTGCGTATAATTATATGTCTATACGCTTACTTGTGCTATTATCTAGCAAATAATTTAATCACGAGGTACGCGTCATATAATATACTATCATTAGCTCATAAGATATTTAATAAATCTTAGGTTAATGATTTACACTATTTTTCTTAAGTAATAAATACTTATTAGTTCTTTAAACAATTTATAATAATTATTTAATTAATGAGTTACTTAAATTCTCTTCATTTATTAACTCTATCTTCATTTAATTTACTATTTAATATTAGTTAAATAGTAATTAATTAGTTATCTTTAGTTATTATTTAATAATATATAATAGCTAATTACATCTACTTAATATTTACTTAATAAATAATTAAATTGTTAATATTATCTGTCTTTAATTATTATTTAATAATAACTAAATAATAATTAATTATTTATTTACTTCATTAATCTTTAATTATTCATTACTATTAATAAATGAATAATTAATTAACATTTGTCCTTATTTATTATTAGTAAATAATAATTACTTAATTATTTATTTTTAATTCACTTCAAAAATCTTTAATTAATCCTTCTTGTTAATCTAAGAATAATTAATTAACACTGATCTTATTTATTATTTATTACTAATTAAATAATAAATAATAATTTATAAATTTTATATTAATGTAATTAAGTAATTATATTATGGTAACATAACCTTACATAAATATTCTTTAATCATTATTTAATATTAATTAAATAATAATTAATCAATAGTTTAACTCTATTTATTATTTAATTTGAATTAAATAATCAATAGTTAGTTTATTACCACTAACTCTACTTAATTATCATTTAATTAATAATTAAGTAGTTAATTACACATATATTATATGTAATTAGCTTAATAATCATTTAGTGGTACTAATAATTATTAATTAGTAAGTTTTAAATGATTTAAATGGGTTTAAACCATTAATTACTTAATAATTACATAACTGTCCAGAAAAATTTGGAATTAAATATTTTAATATTCTTCACAATTTTAGGAAACTTTTGGTCCCGGACCCACCACCAGAACCGGCCGGAAACTTGGTGAATCGGTCGCCGGAAAGTTGGTCCGGTCCGCCGGAAAACTGAACCGGCAGTTAAAAATATATTTTCTCTAATTTTTTCCAGATTTGGGGTCCTTTACTAAAACATTCATAAAATGAAATCTACAACTCCGATTTAGGTCCAGTAGGTCTCGTTGGATTCGTATCTTCCTGATCTACAATTTTCATTTATCAAACATCAAATTTGGACATGTTTAAGTTACCTAAAATGGCCAGAAACCGGACTGTTCTGCACAGTCCTTCATCAGTGAGGTGTTTTTAGAAAAAAAATCATATCTTGCTCATTTTAAAATATTTTTGCATGCTACCAAAGTGATTTTGTCCTTAACTTACATATCTAGCATAACAAGAAAGAAAATCACAAAAACTATTAGTAGGTTTCAAAATAAAAATCTTCAAGGTGAAGTTTTCCGGTAAAACTCATTTTCATGCGTTTTACTAAACTTTTCAACACAAACACATATCAATACTCAAGTTAAATACATTAAACTCTATATCCATCATTCTATCATGCTTCTAGCCATTTAAAGCATTAACTCCATGTATCTAACATAAAATACACTAAACATGCAAGATTAGGGTTTTTCTTACATATTTGAACCTAGTTTATTTTCTTTCCTCTTGGATCAACTTTTAAACATCAAAAAGTGTAAGATCCAAACATGTTACACAAAAAAAAAATAATCAAGAGTTTTGAAATCTCATGAACATAGGTTCTTTATTTTTATAAAATCAACAAAATACAAGAAATTAAAACTTGAGCTTCGATATTTTTTTACCTTGGTCTTAAAGCTACTCTTCTTGTTTTGCCAAAGTATGTGATAATTTTAGGTGGCATCAAGAAAATTTCTTCCTTCTTTCCTTCAAGCTTCCCACGTTATTCTCTGAATTTCTTTCTCTCTTCTTTTTTTTTCTTTGCAAGATGAATTGAAAAGTTTCCTTATAAAAACTGTGGGGGTATATATAGGCAATTAATACATATAGATATAACTTGTATATATCAATTCATCATCCAATAACTTGCTTGTCATGGATGAAAATATTAATTACCCTAAAAAGGCTAGTGGCTAAAATTAGGTGGTTTGGTAACCAACTTTTGACTAACTAAAATGTTAGATAAATGAAATGAACCATGTGCTATTTTGCTCCTTGCATGGCCGGACCTCTCTACTATCTTGGCCAATTTTATTTGTTGTTTTATTTGTTTAATAACCAACCAGAAGATCCATACAAATTGGGTCATAACTTGGGCCAATTGTTTTATTGTTTGGGCTCTCCAATTAAATTGCTTGGGCTATGTAAAATAAATAGCATGATCCAATAGATAAATTTTATTATATCCTAATCATTTAATTAGGATTTTCATTCCACTCATTTTGAAATTTAAATAATTATTTGTGTACATTCCATTTTTTTTATAACCTAATTAAACTTACTTTAATTAGGTTTAAATTGAATAACAAATTGAGATAATCAAATCAATCTCTTATGTGAGTATAATATTAAATACTATTATTCTTCAATGCCAACTCTTGGGTTATTTACTTATCATACCTAATGTATAATTAGGTTATGCAACTTTTTCGATTAATACTCTTATATTAATCATACACACACATATATTTATTTAACCATAAACATCCTCCGCATAAATAATAACATAATCATTCACTTTATGTCACAAAGTTTTCAATATCATTAATATTTAATTAATATATTTAATTACTGCGTGACTTAAGATTCTTGGTTATTACATTCTCCCCTCCATATAAGAATTCCGTCCCCGAAATTTCACATAAGGTTACTCAAAAAGATTTGGATAATTCATCCTCATTTTTTCCACGAGTTCCCACGTAGCTTCTTCAACATTGTGGTTCCTCCAAAGAACTTTAACAGAACGAATAACCTTATTCCTTAGTTTTTGCTCTTTCTTATCTAATATTTTTACAGGAATTTCCTCATATGACAAGTCCTTCTCAACTTGAATTGGTTCGTGTGATATCACATGCTTGTAGTCAGGCTTATATGGCCGCAACACTGACACATGAAACACATTGTGAATATGTTCCAGTTCAGGAGGTAGAGCTACCTCGTATGCCACTTCACCTATCTTTTTCAATATTTCAAATGGTCCAATAAATCTTGGACTCAGTTTACCTTTCTTCCCAAATCTAATCTTCCCTTTCTAGGGAGACACTTTTAAAAACACATAGCTTCCTACTTCAAAATCCCTTTTCTTACGATGAATATCTGCATACTTCTTTTGTCGATCTTGAGCTGCTACCAGTCGAGCTCTTATCACTTTGATGATCTCTACAGTCTGTTGTAACAATTCTGGCCCCAACAATCTTCTTTCACCTACTTCGTCCTAACATAAGGGCGTTCTGCACTTTCTCCCATACAGGGCTTCATACGGTGGCATACCAATGCTTGCATGATAACTATTGTTATACGCAAACTCCACCAATGGAAGATGATCTTCCCAGCTTCCCTTGAAATCCATCACACAGGCTCTGAGCATGTCTTCTAATGTTTGAATCGTTCTCTCACTTTGTCCATCTGTCTGTGGATGATACGCAATACTCAACCTTAATTGTGTTCCCATTCTTTCTTGAAGACTCCTCCAAAAATTTGATGTGAAGCGCGGATCTCTATCAGACACGATTGATACTGGCACTCCATGTCTCGAAATTATCTCCTTGATATACAATTTGGCTAACTGATCCAAAGTATACCTGATCTTGATCGGCAAAAAGTGTGCTGACTTTGTAAGACGGTCGACAATCACCCATATAGCGTCATAACCCTTTTGTGTTGCTGGAAGTTCTACTACAAAATCCATCGTGACGTGCTCCCATTTCCATTCTAGAATTTCCAACGGCTACAATAACCCGCTAGGTCGTTGATGCTCTGCCTTGACTCTTTGACAAGTTAAACAGCGGCTGACGCATTCAGCAACCTCTCTCTTCATGTTTGGACACCAATAATGTTGACGCAAATCTTGATACATCTTCGTGCTTCCTAGGTGTATTGAGAATTTCGTATTGTGCGCTTCTTGAAGAATGTCTTCTCTTAACTCTGGTACTCCAGGTACCCAAATTTTTCCTTCAAATCTCAGCAATCCAGTGTCGTCGATCTTATACTTCAACTCTTCGCCTTCAGCCAATCTCTTCTTTATGTTACCACATTCTTCATCATTCCCTTGTGATTCTCTTATCTTGTCTAATAAAGTCGGAATTGCTTCCATTTCTATCACTTTATCTGAATCCGTCAGATCTTTCACCTCCAACTCCATTTTCTCCATTTCTCATACTAATTCTTCCTGGTCTGTCAATACAAATAACTTTTCTATGCTTTTCCTACTTAAAGCATCTGCTACTACATTGGTCTTTCCAGGATGATATAGAATATCACAATCATAATCCTTTATTAATTCTAACCATCTTCTCTGCCTCATGTTTAATTCCTTTTGTGTAAAGATATACTTCAAACTTTTGTGGTCTGTGTATATCTCACACTTTTCTCCGTAAAGATAATGTCTCCAAATCCTAAGGGCAAATACTACGCAGCCAATTCAAGGTCATGGGTAGGGTATCCCTTCTCATAGTCCTTTAACTGTCGTGATGCGTACGCAATGACTTTTCCATTCTGCATTAACACACAACCCAGTCCTTTGTGTGATGCATCACTATATACTGTAAAACTGCCTGTATTATCTGGTAAAGATAATACAGGTGCTTCACATAATCTTTTCTTCAATTCCTGAAAACTATGTTCACATTTCTCTGTCCACACATACTTAACAGTCTTCCTCGTCAAATTAGTTAATGGCGTCGCTATCTTCGAGAAATCTTGAATAAACCTTCGGTAATATCCTGCCAATCCCAAGAAACTTCTGATCTCTGTCGGTGTCTTCGGTTGTCCCCAATTTTTCACTGCTTCTACTTTTGCTGGATCAACAAAAATTCCCTCACTGTCGATGACATGTCCTAAAAATTGAACTCTCTTCAACCAGAACTCACACTTTGAAAATTTTGCATATAACTTCTCTTTTCTTAAGGTTTCCAATACCATTCGCAGATGTTCAGCATGCTTCTCTTCAGTCTTTGAATACACCAAAATGTCATCAATGAACACCACCACAAATTTATCTAAATACGGTTTAAATACTCTATTCATCAAGTCCATAAAAGCAGCTGGCGCATTTGTCAGTCCAAACGACATCACTAGGAACTCATAATGACCGTAACGAGTTCTAAATGCTGTCTTTGGAACATCCTCTGTCCTAACTTTTAACTGGTGGTAACCAGTCCTTAAGTCAATTTTTGAAAAACATCTCGCTCCCTTAAGTTGATCAAACAGATCGTCTATTCTTGGTAACGAATATTTATTCTTGATTGTCACCTTATTTAACTCTCTATAATCCATACACAACCTCAACGAACCATCCTTCTTCTTTACAAACAACACCGGTGATTTCCATGGAGATACACTAGGTTGGATGTATTTCTTATCCAACAACTCTTGTAGCTGGATCATCAACTCTTTCATTTCTACCGGAGCCATTCTATACGGTGCTTTCGATATCGGCGCTGTCCCTGGTACTAAATCAATCACAAACTCTATTTCTCTGTCTGGAGGAAGTCCCGGAAGTTCTTCTGGAAAGACATCCCCAAACTCATTAACTATAGGTATCTGCCCTATGTCAGAACTCATAATCTGTGTATCCACTATATGAGCCAAATAACCTTCACATCCTTTTTGTAACATTCTTCTGGCCTGCATCATCATCAGACAACTTGATTGCCTTGACGATTTACTACCATAAAATACAACTTTAGACTTCTCTGGTGTCTTAAGTCGTATGCTCTTTTTCTGGCAATCAATAACTGCCTCATGGTTAAACAACCAATCCATTCATAAGATAACATCAAATTCTCCTAAGCGTATCGGAATCAAATTCACGCTTAACTTATGTCCCCTTATTTCTACACTACAGTTGTTATGAACAAACTCTACAGGGATCACTTCTTTGTTTGCAACTTCTATATTCATTGGATTCTTTAACTTTTCGCATGGTAAGTTTAATCTTTTAGCAAATTCATCAGACACAAATGAACAGGTAGCTCCCGAATCAAATAATACGTATGCATTTATATTATTGATTGGAATAATACCTGACACCACCTCCTTTGAAGCAACTGCGTCTTGCACAGTCATGTTGAATGTTCGGGCTGTCGACTTACTCTGATGTGTTGGCCCTCCAATAGTTAACTTTGTTGAACTGCTCTTGTTTCCACTTCCTCCTTCTGTATTTTTCTTCAATGGACAGGACAATCCTTAAATCTATGCCCCATTCCTCCACAAGAAAAACAACCACCCTTCTTCGGCTTAGGACAATTTGGTGAAATATGTCCTTCTTGACCACAATTATAACATATATTCTTCCCCTTCATACACTCTCCAAAGTGATTCTTTCCACACTTTGAACACGCTGGCTTCTTCTGTTGAGTATTTCCTTGTTGAGTTCCTGATTCATTGCCACCATTGTTCCACTTGCGTTTCTTGCTGTTACTGCCTCCACTGCTGGCACCCTGATTTCCACCTTCGATCTTCTTCTTATTCTTCTCTCGATTGAATCTAGAAATTGCCTCACTACTACCTTCTACAATGAAGGCTTTTTCTAACAGTGCTGAGAATGTAGCAATTTGTAACACTGCAACTTTGCTGTGAATCCATGGCTTCAGCCCATTTTCAAACCTACGCGCCTTTCGTAGTTCTGTATCCACCTGATGAGGTGCGAATCTAGCTAGCTCATTGAATTTTGCTGCATATTCGGCAACTGACATGTTTTCTTGCTTTAATTCAAGAAACTGTACTTCCATTCTGGCTTGCATGGCCTCTGAGAAATAACTTTCTAAAAACAACTCCTTAAACCTGGTCCAGGTTACTACCTCCGTTCCAGCTCTAGCTTGGTTCGTCTCCCACCAATAATTAGCTGCACCTTTCATCAAGTAGGTAACAAAAGCCGTCTTTTGCTCTTCAGCTACCCTAGCAATGATAAAGGCCTTTTCTATCTCCTTCACCCATGTCTGAGCTGCTATGGGGTCCGTAGTTCCGCTGAATTCTGGTGGTCCTACAGCTTTAAAATCTTTAAAATTTGCCAATCTATTACTCCCTTACCCCCTTGCTGCAGGTGTACGGGTTAGCATAGCTTGAGCTATCATATCAGCGAAGTTCTGCATTGGGTCCTCTTGATTCCTTTCATTGTTCACAGAACGTTCCTCCCTCTGGTTACGATTTTATCGTCTTGGCAGCATTCTCTGATTAAACAAAACCTTAATTTATTATGTCAAGTTTTCATTATAAGATATATCTTTTAAACTAACAATTATATAATTATTATGTTGTATTAATGAATTCAACCTACTGAAATAATTCAGCTCGCTGAGTTAACACATTTAGCTTGCTGAATAACACCTTCAGCTTACTGACTTATCATATTCAATATACTGATTTATCAAATCCTCCGACAGATAGCCTGTCATTTTAATTCATAATACTTTTTTATTTGATCAAACAAGTAATTATAATACTGCATCTATATTCATTTACCAAATTTTAACGTCATACACTTACATACTTGGCATATTTTTTTATAATTGCTAACTATCCCATTTTAAACATCAAAAGATGGGATCTAACAAAAGACACATTCCCCTATACACCAAATATGGGGATAGATCAAATCTACATACTACCTCAAATAGTCTGAGGTTTACATCAAGTATAAAACCCTAATAAACAAAAGGGGTTATACTGCATCTATATACAATAAAAACTATAAAACTATCACTGCTCCTCAGGATAGGCTGCGTCTTCATGATCCTGCTCTGGTGAAAAAAATTCACCTATAAGTCGACGTTTGATCGATCGACTCGACTCGCCGGTCTCAAATGATCTCCTTTCTCCTACTTGGGGACTAGCATATGCTGCATTTAATGCTCGTCCCAAAGACTTCACCCTAACTCGTCTGGCCTTCGCTTCCACCTCCAATTGATCCACTCTTCTCGCTGCTTTGACCCAGACATCCTCAAATCGGATCCTGTCAACTATCTCCAAGTCTAGCCTCAAGTGCAGTGCCTGATGCTCGATAGTCAATATTGCAAATTTATTCTTCTCCTGCTCTAATCTGACTTTCATCACTTCCAGATCGTGATGAACCTGGTATGCTAATTCTTTATACTGCGTCTCCATAAACTGAAGTGTCGCATTTTCTTCCTCCAGTTGGGAAATTTTGTTTCCCAAGGCTACATTCTCCTCAACCAAATCCATCATCATCAAAACCTCATCATGGTCCTCACTCTCGATGTGCTCCTCAATAGGATTCCCCTGCTCCTGCTCCACAGTATGGCTATCTTGCTTCTCCTCAAACATCCTGTGACGCCACAAACAATAAATAGCATCAGTACTACAATAAAATATATTCATTGATAGAATGAAAAGATATTTTATTAAGTACAATCTATACTAGATGAACCTCCATAATCCATCTCTAGCATATATAATTTATACGAGTTTTCTCCTAAGGTTATAACCTAGGTTTCACATCCTAATATTTATAACCTACGGCTTTGATACCAATCTGTGACACCCCCAAATCCGGGTTTTCAAACCTCGAGTTTGGTACTCACGATTCATCATCATCATAAGCATTCTAACAATTATTGCTCGTACATTAAGTGTTTATGCATAATACACCGGGTATGAAAGGCTGATCCCATTGATTACCAAACTTATTAAAAGGACCAGTTTAAGTACTGACAACCTTAGCGTATATGTTCATGGTCATTATGACCACTCAGCATTTGATATTCAAATATTCAAATTTCCAGTTATCAAGACTTAATTCATGTTCTTTCACAATTAATTTCTATTGTTGAACATCGAACGATAAATTTACTTGTAAATCATGATATATCTTCCTTGTATTTAAACTCGCTAAGCAAATTAGTTGCTTACCCTTGCTATATCATGACAATTATTTCAACTAAGCCAGAGAGTTCAAGTATGAAGGACAAAGGCAAGGGAAACATCCATGAATAAATAGTGTAAATGTTTAAGTTCCATGATATAATATGTTTAATGATGATGTAAACCTTTTGCGTTACTTTATGTAACTTAAGTAAGGTATGTATAAGTTAAGGTTAATAGACCTTGGGATATTGTATAAGACTTGATTATAATGAACAATGTATGTTTATTATTTCGCAATAGTTTATAGAATGCTTATGATGATGATGAATCGTGAGTACCAAACTCGAGGTTTGAAAACCCAGATTTGGGGGCGTCACAGATTGATTATTTAATTCAAATTAAATAATAAATAGAGTTAAACTATTGATTAATTATCATTTAATTAATAATTAAGTAGTTAATTACACATATATTATATGTAATTAGCTTAATAATCATTTAGTGGTACTAATAATTATTAATTAGTAAGTTTTAAATGATTTAAATGGGTTTAAACCATTAATTACTTAATAATTACATAACTGTCCAGAAAAATTTGGAATTAAATATTTTAATATTCTTCACAATTTTAGGAAACTTTTGGTCCCAGACCCACCACCAGAACCGGCCGGAAACTTGGTGAACCGGTCGCCGGAAAGTTGTTCCGGTCCGCCGGAAAACTGAACCGGCAGTTAAAAATATATTTTCTCTAATTTTTTCCAGATTTGGGGTCCTTTACTAAAACATTCATAAAATGAAATCTACAACTCCGATTTAGGTCCAGTCGGTCTCGTTGGATTCGTATCTTCCTGAACTACAATTTTCATTTATCAAACATCAAATTTGGTCATGTTTAAGTTACCTAAAATGTCCAGAAACCGGACTGTTCTGCACAGTCCTTCATCAGTGAGGTGTTTTTAGAAAAAAAAATCATATCTTGCTCATTTTAAAACATTTTTGCATGCTACAAAAGTGATTTTGTCCTTAAATTACATATCTAGCATAACATGAAAGAAAATCACAAAAACTATTAGTAGGTTTCAAAATAAAAATCTTCAAGGTGAAGTTTTCCGGTAAAACTCATTTTCATGCGTTTTACTAAACTTTTCAACACAAACACATATCAATACTCAAGTTAAATACATTAAACTCTATATCCATCATTCTATCATGCTTCTAGCCATTTAAAGCATTAACTCCATGTATCTAACATAAAATACACTAAACATGCAAGATTAGGGTTTTTCTTACATATTTGAACCTAGTTTATTTTCTTTCCTCTTGGATCAACTTTTAAACATCAAAAAGTGTAAGATCCAAACATGTTACACAAAAAAAATAAAAAAATCAAGAGTTTTGAAATCTCATGTGAAAGTAGTATGCACACAAGCCAATCATGTTTGATGATAAAGCATATACTTTGTAAACAATCTTATTCATTTATTAATAACAAGTATTAATTTATTAAAGGCTTTTAATTATCTACATGATGCTGTTTTATAATATGTGATAAACCCATAGTTTTAAGCAATGCTTTTAGAATAATGATGATGATCATTCTAATGAGATCTAAATTCTTAGAAAGCTTAAAACTAAAATAGTTCCCAATCGTTGGATTACTAAATTGGGGATTAGTGAATCCGGATAGATTGGTACATACGTTGCTTGCTCATTGGATGAGGATGATTGATCTCATGATCATTTGTGTGGAGACACTAAAGCAAGTATGTAGGTGCTTATTAGAGAATAAGTTCACTGAACGTGACTCGCTAAGGAATACCTAATGGAGTTTTACTTGCATGTCAATAGGAATTCCTGTAGTGATAGTAGTACACGTGATCTTTGGACTTGAGATCATCATAGTATCTTGTGTATGATGAGTTATACTTTGACTTATTCCTTAAGACCCTTAGGGTATATCAAAGGGTATGCTTGGGTATAATAAGTTGTACATGGAGATAATGTATGATCAATAAAGAATCTACCACTTCTAGTAAAAGAAGAGAAATGTCCTATGTGATTCGATAAATGACAACTCAGTAGTCCTTGGCCAAGGCAGAATGAAATTAGAAAGGAGTTTCTAATTTGCATTATTTGGAGTTGTGCATTTAAGGATCGAAATACATATAATTAAATAAAATAAGACTTGACAGAAATTCCATGTCTTATATTTAATTGGGACATTGTATGGTGGAAGGATTGAATTGTACGGTAACTATTTACTCAAAGGTTCTTTTATGATTAATGTTGAAATCTATATTATCTGGAAAGTCGTTGATCGCTAGGGAGGCTTATCCCTATTGTAGAATAAATATTATTTATTTAAATAAATTATTAGTTTAATTTATTTATTTAAATAAGATTAGAATTGTTCTAATTGATTTATTCACAACCGGTTTAATATGGAGAACCTAAAGGGTCACACCATAAAAGGAAGAATAATTATTTAAGAAGTTAATGGCATAATCGTAATAATAAGTTAAGTATATTTAATTTAATCTATGGTGATAGAATAAATTAAATAGCTTAATATTTATTATTTAATATTTTGGAAATATTAAATATAAATTAATAAGAGGAGTCTTATTATTATTACTATTATTATTATTTAATTCCTAAAGGAGTTTGGGAATTAATTAATAAAAGTACTCTCATATATCCTAATAATATTAGGAGGCCAATTAATTAAAAGAGTTTAATTAATTATCCCTAATAAGATTAGGGAGCTTAATTAATTAAAAGAATTTAATTAATTAAATAAAACCCAATTCCTTAATTGTTAAGGAGGGTTGCCCACATCTATAAATAAGAGGAGTCTTATTATGGGTGTAGAGGAGGTTGACTTTAACAACATACGTTATTCTAATAGTTGGAGAGTACGCCTTTTTCTATAGAGATAGAAAAACTAGGGTTTAGCCAACAACCCATCTTCTTGAATTCTTCTCCTTCCTTGGTGGATCACCTCTAGAGGCCAAACACTTGGGTGGCTAACGTTGATCAAAAGAAGGAACCAAACCCGGTGGATTCAAGTTGAACGCGAAAAGAATTGGAGGTGAACTTGTACCTGAGGAAGCTCGGATCTTCAAGGGTATGGTTCTTGTTCTTTCTTTTTTGTTTAATTAATAATTGTGCATAAAGGGTGATCCGGGTATATGGTTTGTAAAATTTTTAAACTCTGATTTTACACGTTTCCGCTAATTTTGTGCAATTTGATTGCGTTCATGAATTTTACAAACCTAACATCATGAACATAGGTTCTTTATTTTTATAAAATCAACAAAATACAAGAAATTAAAACTTGAGCTTCGATATTATTTTACCTTGAACTTAAAGCTACTCTTCTTGTTTTGCCAAAGTATGTGATAATTTTAGGTGGCATCAAGAAAATTTCTTCCTTCTTTCCTTCAAGCTTCCCACGTTATTCTCTCAATTTCTTTTTCTCTTCTTTTTTTTTCTTTGCTAGATGAATTGAAAAGTTTCCTTATAAAAATTGTGGGGGTATATATAGGCAATTAATATATATAGATATAACTTGTATATATCAATTCATCATCCAATAACTTGCTTGCCATGGATGAAAATATTAATTACCCTAAAAAGGCTAGTGGCTAAAATTAGGTGGTTTGGTAACCAACTTTTGACTAACTAAAATGTTAGATAAATGAAATGAACCATGTGCTATTTTGCTCCTTGCATGGCCGGACCTCTCTACTATCTTGGCCAATTTTATTTGTTGTTTTATTTGTTTAATAACCATCTAGAAGATCCATACAAATTGGGTCATAACTTGGGCCAATTGTTTTATTGTTTGGGCTCTCCAATTAAATTGCTTGGGCTATGTAAAATAAATAGCATGATCCAATAGATAAATTTTATTATATCCTAATCATTTAATTAGGATTTTCATTCCACTCATTTTGAAATTTAAATAATTATTTGTGTACATTCCATTTTTTTATAACCTAATTAAACTTACTTTAATTAGGTTTAAATTGAATAACAAATTGAGATAATCAAATCAATCTCTTATGTGAGTATAATATTAAATACTATTATTCTTCAATGCCAACTCTTGGGTTATTTACTTACCATACCTAATGTATAATTAGGTTATGCAACTTTTCCGATTAATACTCTTATATTAATCATACACACATAAATATTTATTTAACCATAAACATCCTCCACATAAATAATAACATAATCATTCACTTTATGTCACAAAGTTTTCAATATCATTAATATTTAATTAATATATTTAATTACTGCGTGACTTAAGATTCTTGGTTATTACAGTCATACTTAGACGCCGCAAGGCTACGGAGATACACCTCTACCAAGAGGAATTCGAACCATACGATTCCTTATAGTACTAAGTGACATTATCTAAAAAGTTCACATAATAGATAAAATATTCCTATATATTATTTGAGTTAAACAAGGAATATTTTGTGAGACTCCAAATTTTATGAATAAAGATTTAAATTTTTCAAAATATTTTTTTAATATTATGGTGTGGATTTGATATAATGTTATAGATGTGGGTAATATTTATAAATTTTGTAAAGTATGCAAGTTGTTATAAAATATTCCTTTGGTCAGGGAATATTCTTTTTGTCGGGAATATCCGTGCGACGGCGCAATCATTGGTGGACCCCAAAATGGAAGTATTGTCGTAGTTAAAAAACGACAAAATTATCATTTTATAAAAATAACGGCGAAAGTGTTACCGTTAAAACTGTTGAACTACTCGGTAGTAAACGTACAGTAATACGCGTGATTGCATAGTAGCACATTGTATTGATTATTGATGCTTACGTAAGAAGTCACTCAATTATTGCTACAATAATTGCTGAATCATATTTCTCATATTATTGATTCAATTATTGTCACAATATCATCTGTATAATATGTTATATTATTAAATCAATAATTGAGACGACAAAGTTATTCATATTATTATTTGCAATATTGACAATGTCTAGAAGTTCTGTTAAGGAGAGGTTAGATAATCTAATTGCGCGCCAATAGGAAGAAATCCTTATAGGAAAGTCCCCTCTTTCCTGGGAACGACCTGGTTGTTAAATATTGTGAGTTATAATATTAATGATGAATAAGTTCATATTTATTAAAGATGAAATTGATAGTTCCATTGTGTTAGAATTATTATTGTTAGTAAAAATAGACATCTATTTCGATAATAATGGATGTCTGGAGGTTATACTGACCAATCGAGTAATTAATCGGATAAATGAGCAATTAATTTCTATTAATTCACATGCTTATAACTATTTATTCACATGTGTGTAGTATTGATTCACATTCATTTACTATTAGGGGAGTTGGTGCAAGTTTGGTAATACTTGCATGACTAAGTTAAAAATGGAGGTATAGTTGAAGGTACTATACTATAATTAATTTTTTCACATGTCTAGAACTATTGAGTCACATGGTTTAATATTGATTCACATGATTTACTATTAGGGGAGGTGGTGTAAGTTTGATAATACTTGCATAACTAAATTAAAAATGAAGGAAAAGATGAGGGTATTATACTGTAATATTTCGAGCCCCAAAATGTGCAATTATTGAAACTATATTTTTTTATAAATAGAAGTTCATTCCTTCATTATTTTTCACCAATTCACTAAGTCTCACAAGAGAAATTATTATAGAGAAAGAAAAAGAGAAGTATGCTACATTTCTATTCCAGTATCCAGTTTTCTTCTAAGGTAAGGGGTATATTCTTTCGTATTCATGAAGAGAGTTATTTTCTTTCAATACTCGTAAGGGTTGTTATTCCATTCTTTATTATTATGTTGGAATAACTTGTCTATGTGAAGTACCGCATACATGGTGAATTTCTTCCGTTATTCCATTCCTTATTATTTTGTTAGAATAACCTGTCTGTGCGGTCTATCGCATGCATGGTGAATTCTGTTGTTATTCGATTCTTTATTATTCTGTTGGAATATCCTGTCTGTGCGGATTACGCATGACTTGGTTCCATTCTTTATTATTTTGTTGGAATATTCTGTCTGTGCGGATTACACATGACCTGGTTCCATTCTTTATTATTATGTTGGAATATCCTGTCTGTGCGGATTACGCATGACCTGGTTCGATTATTTATTATTCTGTTGGAATAACATGTTTGTGTGGTCTATCGCATGCCTGTGAATTCTTTTGTTATTCCATTCTTTATTATTCTGTTGGAATAACCTGTCTGTGTGAACTACCGCATGCATGGTGAATGATCCTTCGTATTCATTCTTTATTAAATTGTGGAAATGATCTGTCTATGTGGATTACCGTATGGCGGGTAAAAATCCATTTGCAGTTTTGTATATTCTATTATACTCATATGAGATATCATTTCTTTTGTACTCGTCATGGAATATCATTTTCTTTGGTTTTTTTACGAGTTACTATTCACGGGTTACTATTCACCTAATTACTATTCACTCTAGTATTATTTACTCGGGTATCCGGAGCACTTTTTGTGTCAGAGTACTATTCATGAGTTACTATTCACGGGTTATTATTTATCCAAATATTATTCACTCAGGTATTTGGGGTACTTTTCATGTCGGGGTACTATTCACATGGTACTATTCCCGAAGTATTATTTATAGGGTACTATTGCAGGGTACTATTTACCCAAAAAATATATTTCTTTTATGTCCAAATTATTTTTGGTACATGAATATTATTCTTTAATTTTACTCTACAAAGCAGTATCATGTTGACAACTTGAACGTACTAGATTTCTGGATAAATTAAATTATAAATCTTTAAAATTTATCCTTGAACTTGTTTTATTGAATTAGTATGTCATTGTCATCATCCTCATGCTTATATTATGATTAAGTCATCTTTGGTTTACGTGCATAGATGGACTTGGTATGATTATGACCAGGGATTATTCGGTATAATCATGACCGTAATGTAACGAATGATGTGGTAAAAGTCCTCATTGGCTTGTAGTTCATTGATGGACAGTTGTTGGTGTGATTATGACCAGGGATTATTCGATATAGTCATGACCATTGATGATTACATGAATATCCTTGGCTGTGATGCAGGGATGATTCGATTTTATTTATTAAGCCGAGTCTCAGTGATAAAGTTGATGAAAAACTTTCTAAATCATAGAAGATAGTAGATTTTATGCTCTACTTGACTCTTCTAATGGATTGCTTATTCCACTGCAGCTGTTGATCTAAAACTTGTTGTCTATTATATTCTATCAGCTGTTATACTAATGAAGGCTAAGGATAATTTATTCTACATTATCTAAGTCATAATATTTCTTAATGGGCTAGATGAGCTCACCCTTTCTTTCACTGTTCTCTTCAGGAAATGAGATTATAGCTAGGACGAGTCGGGGAACGGATTAACGGTCCAGATGGTTGTTTTAGTAGTCCTCACTATTCTGTGAAATAGTGTGATAATAATTGTAATAAGGACTCCATTGAGTGTGGATATTGTCTAGATGACAATATTCTTGTTTAAACTCTCAGCTATGTTTTGTCGTATTTTTACACGACATTTGTATAAAGAAGTTTGTATTTGAATTTATGTACCACGGTATCTAGTGACCTAAGATGGGTGATGTATACCTATTTTGGGGGATTCACAGTTGGTATCAAAGCCATAGAAAAGAGCCCCGAGCCTTTATCTGGTGACTTCCAAGTCTTGGGATGCACCGAAGCCAAAATTTCCGTAGGGGACGCCGTGAATAGTGGTGGAAAGTTGATAGGTATCATTGTGAGGTGCTATCCAAGTCTTGGATGTGGGTCACAGTTGGTATCAAAGCTTAGGGATATGATCCCTGGCTGAAATATGAGATAAGAACTAGGAGGGGAGAGACGGGGAATTCCTTCGCTAGTATGACCTACCTAAGTTTTTTTGTTATTTAATTGGTTGGTCAGAGTATAGGGATAACATGTGGCATGTCAATTAACCCTTGTTTTGTGACAGTGTTTGAGAAAGGCATCTGAAAATGTTGAGATAAGCAATGAAGCACATGAGACCGTTGAGTTAGCTCAACCAAAAGGTATTGACCAGCAACACGATAATAATCATATCGGTGGCAACGGCCATCGGAACATTGATAACCATCGTGGGGGAAATTATCATGCCAAGAATGGTAACCACTTCGGTGGTAATCATGACCTTGAATGACCTTAACTTGTTGAAATGATCGAACTTAGAACCATGTTATAATGCATTATATGTTCAAGATGTTAATTAGCTAACACAGTCTTTAATCAAGCTTGACACGATACAAGTATGCACATATGGTACAAAATCAGTTTATAAGTCATCATGAATCAACTACTTAGTTACTTTACAAGCAAATCAAGAATGCTCAAGGTTAGGACCTCCTCTACTCATGGACTTTCCAATTCAATGCAATACCAACTTATCAACTAAGCATCACACATATATATGTACATCAGTAGGTTTTAGATCACAATTAGCATCATAGGCATCACGTAGTTACTATCCAAAAGATCATAACTAATTATCTGGGATTCCAGACTGGCGCAGCTGTGCCATGACTAAGCCTAGGACCAAGGCAGCTGTGCTGTTCCCTGACCCTGACAAGACTCAGCTGCTGCCTTGTGGGTTCTATTCGGTCTCGAACGCACAATCATACCTAATGTATTTTGACATGTTAAAGGCTTTCACATGTTTCTTAGATCAATCTGGGTCCCTTCTCGCATAACATGGTTTTAAGTTCGCTCATTTCAACAATTTAAGGTCATTCAAGGTCATGAAACCATAAAGTCTAGCATGATTGCTTTCTAAACATACAAGATAGTTATAAAAATCATATTAGGCATGCTTGTGTGTATTCATAACACATACATGAAACTAACACCACTTTAGTTGAAAATATGCTTTGTTCATGCTTTTCTTGAAATGTGATACACAAGCATTGTGATAACCCAGGATTTCGAATAATCCAAAATTTGCGAATAAATTTTTTTTTTAATTAATATTAATATTAATTATCAATTTTGTGACAAGCTTCTATGGTACGTGTATCGAGAAGGTCAATTTATGTATTGACTAATAAAATTAGAGTAGAGTTGTGCTTAACGGAGAATAGAAACCCTAACCCTAATTTTCGGATAGGGAATTCGATAGAAAATACAATTAAAATAATTGTAATAATTATTGCGTGTTTGTTGTATATGAGCTTAATGATCAATAATTGATCGGATAAGGTTTAATATTAATAAACCCTAATAAGGGATTGGAAACCCTAATCTCCGGATTAGAAACCCTTGCGTACCGTAAAAAACCCTAATTGTACGCCGAGAAACCCTAATTTTAAAACCGGGAATTTTAAACCCTAATTAGGCAACCCTAATTTTTATTAGCATGCCTAAGGTGTTATTTAAACTTAAATATGATTGTAAATCTCTAATTATATTTTTGAATGTTAAATTTTTATTTTAAAAACCCTAATTTTATTTTAGAAAATTTATTTTTCTAATTAAAGCCTAAAATTTGAAAATTGTGGGAACTAGAAATTTTTGATTCAAACGCTAAACCTTAATGTCCAAACCCTAAACCCTAAGGGTTTCATTTAATCCAAATTCTAGAAAAATTTGAAAATTACAAAATTTCCCTTTTTGGAGATTTTTTTGATTTCTTGTAAATCTTTCCAAATCAAGAGTTGGTGAACAACTCTTTTGACTTTGAAGCTTCAAATCTCAGCAAATCTACTAAGGTCAGCCGAAAATCAGCAGATCTAGCAACTTTGTAAGCAATATATAAGTATTCAAGAGAGAGAAAGTTCATAAACTTTGCTAATTTTTACATTTGCTCTCACCAACTCTTTCTCACACAAAAACCCACGAAAATCAGTAGTGGATCAGTCCTAGAAACAGCCATAGATCAACCATAAATAGATTGTTAAGACAAAATCCAAGATTTGGCAAGAAAAGGTATAAACCCTATTTATTTTTTTGATCTTTGATGCTTAAGAAAATTTGGTGTTTTTGTGTTTATTATTATGTAATAGGATGTTTTTAGTTGTTATATAATGATCCATGATGGATCCACGACATCAAAATGTGATAAAATCGAATTTTCAAAATCTTTTCTTGAACCAAATCTGTGGTCTGACAAGCTAATGTCAGACGCCACATATTTTAGTTCGTTTGTTATTTTTGTTGTTTTAAACTTGATATTGGTAGCCTTGTTGTAGGTCTTTAATCTGTAGTTGGTATTAATGCTAAATGATGTCTGGATCGGGAGATATAAATGATCAAAGACCGTTGACCGGCCATGACCGGTTCAAATTCTGGGTAACCCAGAAAGGCCAAGAACAGCGTCTGACATGAGTTTTAAAGGCCGGATCTGTCAGATTTAATTGTTGTTTGATGTTGTTAATTAGTACGTATTGTAGCTGGTTATGTGTACTATAGATTTAAGTCCTTATATATCTTATAAACGAAACATATCGATCGTGACGAGTGGTCAAAGTAGACCACTCGGTCTGTTTTGATGTTTCTGGAAAACCCAGAAACGGTTAAGAACAACCGTTCTGACACAGTTTGACCGGATGAAATCTGGCGATTTATATGTTTATTATCTGACTTGTTGTGATGAAAATGTACCTTGACATTAGTACTACAAGTTTGAACCATCAAACCATTTGAATCATGACCGGATCATAGATTTGATTAAGCTTGAAAGTGATCACTCGCCACTGTTTAAACCCAGAAAATTTCCAGGTCACGTTGTCAGCGACTTTAGGGGCTTGGATCTTGATAGTGTTGTGTGATATTACTGATATTATTATTGATTCTTGTAGTGTTACGTAAACTCTACAAGATCGTGCTTAAAGATTTACCAGAAACTATTTAGATCACAAATGGCAAGCGGTCAAACATGGACCCTTAATCTGCCGGCTGTCAGTGTTCTTGAGCTCAAGAACACCAACAACGACGCTTTCTGTCGCTAAAGGCCTATAGCGACGGTTTTAATTAATTTTATTTTCAGAATTTCGGAAATTAATAAAAAAAATAGAAATAAATTATAAAAAATTACCAAAAATAGTTTTAAAAATTATTTTAAATTATGAAAAATAATTTTTGACCAATAGGAATATTTTTCTTTAATATTTATAATTATTTATAATATTAAAGGTAATTAATTTATTTAATTAGTTTATTAAGTAAATTAGAGAAAAATGATTTAATATTATGAAAAATCATTTTAAATGAAAATAATGTATTTAAAAATATTTTGGAGTTATAAAATGTAACTTTTAATATTTTTGGAGAATTTTCATTAATAATTTAATATTAATAATATTATATTTATTTGATTATTAAATTAAATAAATAAGATAAAAAAATGATTTAAATGATTTTAAAATCATTTTAATTTAGAATAAAGTGTTAGAAAATATTTTAAATTATAAAATATAATTTTCAATATTTTTGGAGAATTTTCATTAATAAAGTAATATTAATGACATTTGATTTATTTAACTATTATATTAAATAAAGAAATTAAAAATGATTTTATTGATTTAAAAATCATTTAAAAATGAGAAAAATGATTTAAAAATATTTTAAGATATAAATTATGACTTTTAATATTTAGATAATAATTTCATTAATATTTATATATTAATGGTGATGATTTAAAAATGATTTTAAATATTTTAAAAATCATTTAAGTAGAATATTGATGATTTAAAAATATTTTAAGTTATTAATAATAACTTTAATATTTTTACAAGTATGTTATTAATATTTTGATATTATTAAATATTAATAATGATATGATTATTTGATAATTAAATCATTTAAAAATAATTTAAGTGTTTGAAAAATTATTATAAATTATAATAAGTGTTTATAAATTATTAAAAGTTTCCGGAAAATATTATAAACGATATTTGACTTATCTAAAATAATATTGAAGCTTAGAGACCAAGTGTAATTGGCAGATAACTGTGTTAATTGTCGGATAGGGTGACCAGAATACCGAGAATGGATCAAAGTCCAAACAGATCGAAATAGTTAGAAATGATAAGTGTTTATATAGGTTATAAACACTAATGTGACTATGTGGTAATGTGCCTAGGAGAAGTTTGACTGTAAAATACAGTGTTATGTGTTATAAATGTTTGTACTAATTGTGAGACCGACATTGTTGAATATAGGTTTTACAAACGCAGTTAATTATATTGTGTTGCTGTAATCAACGTGGAAGGCAAGTTTCCTAACTCAACTGGAGTTATATTCATTCAATTATTATTGGTGGTTAATTATTGCTAATTACACCACATCCAGGGAAGTTATTGTTGATTATTCGCAGTTAGTGCATGCTTAATAATTCAAATTGAATTACTGATTCAGAAATATACATTCGTAGAATTACTGTTGTTGAATATTCAAATCTGTAGAAGTTAGAATTGACAGTGCAGATAATTCCTGTTCATTGTCAAATTATGTTGAGAAATGTCTTAGCTAATTATTCTGGCTAGACAAACATTTGTTAGAACTTGATAAATTCAAGAAAATAATTCAATTGTTATTGGTAGAATCGATGCCAATTATTTCGGCAAGATCGATAAGTAAGTAGAATTTGAAATCACAGTATTTCGTTGTAAAATCAAAATATTGATTCTAAAACTCAGAAGAACAACCTTTTATATAAAGGGAACATTTTGGGTCGTGAATTCGACCTTTGCGCGCGTTTTGAGTATTATGCATAATATAGGGTACAAGGAGTTGGCCGGCTCCAAGTACTTGCAGTGGGGTATGATTTAATCTTTATGGTTATGTGATACTCTTGGTATATATCAAAGTAAATCTTTGGTAGATGCCCGAGAAAATAAGTTCAAAGATCTAGTGTGATCACTCAGTATAAATCTGGAAAATTTTCCACTTTGATATCGTGTAGAATTGATTCTTGTAGAATTTTGAAAGCGTTGTACTCTTTCATTATCAAATTATGGTGTTGCATAGAAAAGGAGAAGCCTTGTTATTGAATAATAATTTGTTCAGCTATTTCAAAGTTCCCCGAACTTTGGTTTCATACTATCAAAATAGATAGGATTTTATTATTGATGCATATACCTTTATTGTATAATCTTAACTTGCGGGGCAAATTTGTTGCTCACCCTTGCTATAAATAAAACATTTCAGCTAGGGTCGAAGTTGCAGGAGGTGCTGTGAAGCAGGACAAGGGAAAAGGCGTAGCTATAAATTAATTATGTTGAATATATTTATTATGTTATATTGTAAGCCCTTTTTGTATATCTAAAGGGTATGTTTGTAATGTTAAGGTTAGAGAACCTGGGTAATGTATTGAAAAACTCTAATAAAAATTTATGTAAGATACTATCTATATATATTATGGGTAGTTAAATGTTATTTATATTGTGGATCGTGAACACCAAACTCGGGAGTCAGGTAACCCGGATTTGGGGGTGTCACAAGCATGGTATATATATGTTTATTCTACATGAGTAAGTCTAAGAGAGTCATTAAATATGATCACAAATGTCAAATTCTAGTCCTCAAGGTAACATAACAATATTCATATTCAAAGGTCATATTTTCATTTGTAAAGTATACTAATTCACTCAACATGTTCATGCTTTATTGCCAATCATATGAACACAAGCTAAAGGTTTATTCATGAATGTTTAAGTCACACTAACATACTTTGCAAAGTCTGAATATACAACATGTAGAAATCATGTAAGTTAGCATATTAGGCTAAGCTTCTTATTGAAAATATTTCTAACATAAGGCTTAACAAGTTTGATCATGCTCAACGGACTATGTACACTACAACATGCTCATCAATGTGTAAAATCAGTCATGTATAGCTCACTAGGTTCATAATTTGTAGAACATGATCTTTAACATAGTTGGTTTTCAAAACTTAAGGTTCAAATCTCCATTTAAACCATATGTCTCCATTAATCATGCAAGTCTATGAAACATGTTCACATTAGGTTAACATATCCATATATACATCATACACATGCTTACATGTTAGCTTGAGTCAAAACAACTAGCTACTCATGATTAGATTTAAAAATAGATTGCTCAACTGAGTTCAGAAACCGGCGCAGCTGTGTTGCGCCTCAATACAAATGTGGCGCAGCTGCGCCGTGCCTGGTTCAGAAGCAGAAGTAGTCTGCTTCGGTAGAGCTCCAGCCCAAAAACAAAATTTATCCAAGAAATTATTCCTAAACACTCATAAATCAATTGCAACATGCTTATATGATCATATAACAACTATATGGACATTACCCAACCTCATTAACATATAATTCTATGAATTCAAGAATTTGAATTAAAAGACTCAAGACTCCATTTTTACAGAGAATGAAAATGGCAGCAAGGAAAGAGGAGTTATACCTCTGCAATGTGATGAAAACTTGCTCCAAATGAACTTCTAAGCTCTAGCACACTTGTATGCTCTCAATCTCACACTTAACAAATTATTAGACAATTCAAGCAACATAGATAATGAAGGGAAGTGTCCAATTTATAGAGAATTCCTTGACCATGTCAAGCAATTGTCCAAGAAATCAAACCAAAGGATGGAAGAATTGCATGAAGGTTATCAAGGAGTTAGTAATTGGAAGTTGGTTTGCATCATTATTCCCACTCCCCCCCATAATCATCACTTAGATTGCTAGCTTGAGCTTGGAATAAGGAAGAGATAATAGGCCTTAGCCTTTTTTCTAGCACACGTGAATGAGAAATGAGAGGTAAATGGGACAATCTTTTTGGGACAATCCAATATAACTAGCATTCTTGTAAACTCCTACACATTCTCACTCTTATGCTATATTTTTAATACACATCTTAACAATATATTATAACTAAATGTCACACTTAATACTTAAGGTTTCAATGTAGTAGATGAAATATGGAAATGTAATATACATATAATCGATGTACATTTTATCACACTTAATAGTTCATGACATATTATTTATATACATGCCCACATATATATTGTCACATAGATAATATATTTATAACATATCGTTCTAATATATTTAATTACAATGTCCCTACAATATAGTTTTATAAGACTTAATATATAGTCACACAATGTCACACTACACTATATAGTTATATTTGTATTATTGCTTATATGCACATATCAGTTAATATAATATTATTATATTAATAACTCACTTAATTATGTTAAATAAATAATCATGCTCTTCCTTAATTAATTAACACTAATATTAATTAAATCATTCATCACTATAATTTATGGATTTCCATAATCATTACTTATCTATATAATAATCACCTATTATTAATAATTGCCAAGAAATCAATATTCCACCACAACCATTATCAATTAATTAATATAATCATTAATATTTGTATTTCCATTACCATGCCGCACAAGGCTTTCAACGAGTTTACTATAAACTCCACGTATTCTCAACTATTTAATTATTTAATATAATTGAGTTATCTCATTTCATAATACGAAATTATTCATATTCAAATAAATATTTATTTCCATTAATATATTTATTTAATAATACGTGAAAATTCCCGGGTATTACATCCTCCCCCCTTATAAAAATTTCGTCCCGGAATTGCTACAAGATTACACAAACAGATGGGGATAATCCCTCATCATTCTATCTTCTAACTCCCACGTTGCCTCCTCGACATCGTGGTTACGCCAAAGCACTTTTACAGAAGAAATGAATTTGTTTCTTAAAGTTTTCTCTTTCCTATCTAGAATTTGGACAAGAATTTTGTAAGACCCCGAATTTTATGAAATAAAAGTATTCAATTTTCTTATAATTATTATTTTATTTCGTAAATGGTTAAATTGATAAAAGGTTAAAGTTAAGGGTGATATGTGAATTTTTTTGCAAAGTATGCAAGTTGTTATAAAATATTCGTTTGGTCGGGAAATATTCTTTTTGTCAGAGAATATTCGTACGACGACACAATCATTGGTGGACCCCACAACGGAAATATTATCGTAGTTAGAAAATGACAGAATTGTCTTTTATTAAAAATAACGACGAAAATGTTACAGTTAAAACTGTTGAACTACCCGGTAATAAAAGTACAGTAATACGCGTGGTTGCATAGTAGCACACAGTATTGATTATTGATGTTTACGTAAGAAGTCACTCAGTTATACTCAATTATTGCTACAATAATTACTGCATCATATCTCTCATATTATTGATTCAATTATTGTCACAGTATCATCTGCATAATATATATTATTAAATCAATACTTGAGACGACAAATTTATTCATATTATTATTTGTAATATTGACAATGTCTAGAAGTTCTGTCAATGAGAGGTTTGGTCACCTAATTGTGCACCAATAATAATAAATCCTTATCGGAAAGCCCCTTCTTTCTTAGGAACGACCTGGTTGTTAAATATTATGAATTAGAATATTAATGATGAATAAGTTCGTGTTGATTAAAGATGAAATTGATAGTTCCATTGTGTTGGAATTATTAGTGTTAGTGAAAATTGACATTTATTTCGATAATAATTGATGTCTGGAGGTTATATTGATAAATCGGGTAATTAACCGGATAAATGAGCAATTAATTGCTATTAGTTCACATGCTTATAACTATGTGTTCACATGTGTGTACTATTGATTCACATTCATTTATTATTAGGGGAGTTGGTGCAAGATTGATAATACTTCCATGACTAAGTTAAAAATGGAGGTATAGTTGATGGTACTATACTATAATTCGTATTTTCACATAATTATAAGTATTGATTCACATTATTTACTATTAGGGGAGGTGGTGCAAGTTTGATAATACTTGCAAGACTAAATTAAAAATGAAGAAAAAGAAGAAGGTATTATACTGTAATATTTTGAGCCCCAAAATGTGCAATTATCAAAACTATATTTTTCTATAAATAGAGGCTAAATCTTCCTTCATTTCTCACCAATTCACTAAAGCTATAGTGCAATTATTATACAGAGAAATTATAGAGAGAAAGAAGAAGAGAAGTCTGCTACCTCATTATTTCTTGTATCCAGTTTTCTTCTAAGGTAAGGGGTATTATTCTTTCGTATTCATGAAGAAAGTTATTTTCTTTCAATACTCGTAAGGGTTGTTATTCCATTCTTTATTATTATGTTGTAATAACCTGTCTATGCGAAGTACCGCATACATGGTGAAATTCTTCTGTTATTCCATTCTATATTATTCTGTTGGAATAACATGTTTGTGTGGTCTATCGCATTCTTGGTAAATTCTGTTGTTATTCCATTCTTTATTATTCTATTGGAATATCCTGTCTGTGCGGATTACGCATGACCTCGTTCCATTCTTTATTATTATGTTGGAATATCCTTTCTGTGCAGATTACGCATGACCTGGTTCCATTCTTTATTATTCTGTTGGAATATCCTGTCTGTGCGGGTTACGCATGACCTGGTTCCATTCTTTATTTTTCTGTTGAAATAACATGTCTATGCGGTTTACGCACGCCTGGTGAATTCTTCTGTTATTCCATTCTTTATTATTCTGTTAGAATAACCTGTCTATGTGGATTACCACACGCATGTTGAATGATCCTTCGTATTTATTCCTTATTAAATTGTGGAAATGATATGTCTACGTGGATTACTGCATGGCGGTCAAAAATCCATTTGCGGTTTCATATATTCTATTATACTAAGTTGGTTAAAGTTTTGGCTTCTATACTCCATGAAATTAGTAGAATATCCTGGATATTTACGCTTCATCCAGTATCTTTTAATGGAAATATTCTTCTGAGCATTCTTGAATTTTACTCCACAAAAAGTATAATGTTGACAATTTGGAAGTTATTCATTTTTGGATAAATTAAAATTATAAATCTTTAAAATTTATCCTTGAACTTGTTTTATTGAATTATTATGTCATTGTCATCATCCTCATGCTTATATTGTGATGAAAGTTATCTTTGGCTTATGTGCATAGATGGACTTGGTATGATTATGACCAGAGATTATTCGGTATAATCATGACTGTAATGTGACAAATGATGTGGTAAAAGTCCTCATTGGCCTGTAGTTCGTTGATGGACAGTTGTTGGTGTGATTATGACCAGGGATTATTCGATATAGTCATGACCATTGATGATTACATGATTATCCTTGGTAGTGATATAGGGATGATTCGATTTTATTTATTAAGCTGAGTCTCAGCGATAAAGTTGATGAAAAAAATTTTAAATCATAAAAGATAGTAGATTTTATGCTCTACTTGACTTTCTAATGGATTGCTTATTCTGTTGCAGTTAAACTTGTTGTCTATTATATTCTATCAGTTTAACATTGTTGATGGCTATTGATAATTTATTCTGTATTATCTTAGTCATAATATTTCTTACTGGGCTAGTTGAGTTCACCCTTTCTTTCACTGTTCTCTTCAGGAAATGAGAACATAGCTTGGACTAGTCGGGGAACGGAGTGACGGTCCAGATGATAGCATTAGTAGTCCTCATTATTCTGTTAAATAATGTGACAATAAATGTAATGAGGACTCCATTGAGTGTGGATATTGTCTAGATGACAATATTCTTATTAAAACTCTTAGATTATGTTTTGTCATATTTTACACGACTGTTGTATAATTAAGTTGTATTTGAATTTTGTACCATGTATCTAGCGACTCAAGATGGGTGATGTATACCTATTTTGGGGGCGTCACAAATTTCTTCATACGCTAAGTTCTTCTCCACTTGAATGGGTTCATACGAAATCACGTGCTTGTAGTTAGGCTTGTACGGACGCAATACAGATATGTAAAACACATTATAGATGTGCTCCAATTTAGGTGGTAGTGCAACTTTGTACGCTACTTCGCCCACTCATTGTAATATCTCGAACGGTCCAATAAATCTTGGACTCAGTTTTCCTTTCTTGTCGAAACGGATTTTTCCATTCCACGGAGATACTTTTAAGAATTCAAAACTGCCGACTTCAAAGTCTCGATCTTGCCGATGCAAGTCTGCGTACTTCTTCTGGCGATCTTGAGCTGCTACAAGTCTAGCTTTTATCACTTTTACCACGTCTACGGTTTGTTGTACTAACTTTGGTCCGAGTATTCATCATTCTCCGACTTCGTCCCAATATAACGGCGTTCTGCACTTCCTTCCATAAAGAGCTTAATATGGTGGCATGCCGATACTCGCATGGTAACTATTATATACGCAAATTCGACCAAGGGTAGGTGGTCGTCCCAATTCCCCTTGAAGTCCATCACGCAAGTCCTAAGCATGTCCTCTAGCATTTTTATTGTTCGCTCACTTTGTCCGTCTATTTGAGGATGATAAGCAGTACTTAACCGTAATTGTGTTCCCATCCTCTCTTGCAAGCTTTTCCAAAATTTTGACATGAAACGCGGGTCTCGGTCAGAAACAATCGATACCGGCATTCCATGTTGTGAAATGATTTCCTTTACGTACAAACTCGCTAATTGATTTAAACTGTAGTAGATCTTGATAGGTAGAAAATGTGCAGTCTTCGTAAATCGATCCACGATGACCCAAATGGCATCCAAACCTTTCTGCGTGACTGGAAGTCCTACCACAAAATCTATCGTAATATGCTCCCATTTCCACTCTTGTATTTCCAACGGTTGTAGTAAACCACTCAGTTGCTGATGCTCTGCTTTGACTCACTGGCACGTAAGACACCTACTAACGTACTCCGCGATTTCCCATTTCAGATTTGGCCACCAAAAATGTTTCTTCAAGTCCCGATACATCTTTGTGCCTCCCGGATGAATGGAATACGTCGTATTATGAGCCTCGTGCAAAATTTCCTCTCTTAACTCGGCCACTGCCGGTACCCACACTCTCCCTTCGAATCTTAAGATACCATCTTTATCTATTCGGAATTTTTCTTCCTCTTTTTCCATGATCCTTCTTTTGATTTTCTCACATTCTCCATCTTTCTCATAGGCTTTCTTTACTCTATCCAACAATTTTGGACAAGCTTCCATTACGTATAACTTCTCTTCAGACCTCTCGGGTCCCTTAACTTTGATTTCCAATTTCTCTATATCTCTTATTAACTCCTCCTGAGTTGTCAGTCGAAACAATTTCTCCTTTCCTTTCCTGCTCAGAGCGTCGGCAACTACGTTTTCCTTCCCCGGGTGATAAAGAATTTCACAGTCATAATCTTTGATTAATTCTAACCACCTCCTCTGACGCATATTCAACTCCTTCTGCGTGAAGATATATTTCAGAGTTTTGTGGTCCATGTATATCTCACATTTCTCTACGTACAAATAATGTCTCCATATCTTTAACGCAAAAACTAATGCCACTAACTCTAAGTCATGAGTAGGGTATCATTTTTCGTAATCCTTCAATTGTTGTGATGCATACGCAATGACTTTGTCGTGTTGCATAAGCACAAAGCCCAGTCCTCTATGCGACCCATCACTATACACCATAAATCCTCCTGTACCATCTGGTAATGATAATGCAGGCGCCTCGCTCAATCTCTTCTTCAATTCTTAAAAACTCTCTTCGCATTTGTCGGTCCATACAAATTTCACCGTCTTCCTCGTCAAATTAGTCAACGGGGTTACTATCTTAGAAAAATCTTGGATGAATCTTCGATAGTACCCAGCTAACCCTAAGAAACTTCTCACCTCCATTGGAGTTCTTGGTTGTTCCCAATTACTCACTGCTTCGACCTTTTCGGGGTCTACTGAGATTCCATTCTCATCCACCACGAGGCCTAAGAATTGAACCTTCTTCATCCAAAATTCGCACTTAGAAAATTTGCAAACGTCTTCTCCTTTCGTAGTGCCTCTAAAATAATCTTCAGATGGTCGGCGTGTTCTTCCTCCGTCTTCGAGTAAATTAAAATATCGTCAATGAAAACTACTACGAATTTATCCAAATATGGCTTGAAAACTCGATTCATCAAGTCCATGAATACTATCGGAGCATTTAGTTTAACAAAATGACATTACCAAAAACTCGTAATATCCATAACGGGTTCTAAACGCAGTCTTTGGTATGTCCTCATCCTGTACTTTCAGTTGATGATATCCCGTCCGCAGGTCAATCTTCGAGAAACACTTCGCTCCTTTCTGTTGATCAAATAAGTCATCTATTCTCGGTAGCGGATATCTATTCTTGATCGTTACTCTGTTCAATTCACGATAATTGATACAAAGCCTCATCAATGCGTCCTTTTTCTTAACGAATAACACTGGTGCTCCCCAAGGATATACACTCGGTCGAATGTAACCTTTATCCAGTAACTCTTGAAGTTGTATCATTAATTCCTTCATTTCTACTGGCACCATCCGATAATGAGCTTTCGAAATCGGTGTCGTTCCCGCTGCTAAATCTATTATGAATTCGATTTCTCTGTCTGGCGGAAGGCCATGAAGATCATCCAAAAATACATCATGAATTCACTCACTATGGGTATATCATTAATCTCTACTCCATTTTTCCAAGTATCAACAAAGTAAGCTAAATAACCTACACATCCTTTCTTTAACAATTTCTTGGCCTGCATCATCGTAACGCAACACGGTTGCTTAAGCGATGAGCTACCATAAAACACTACCTTAGACTTACTCGGAGTCTAAAGGTTCACACATTTGTTCTGATAGTCAATTACTGCTGCATGGTCATATAACCTATCCATCCACAATATTACGTCGAATTCTCCTAATTTAATAAGAGTTAAGTCTATGCCTAGTTCATGTTCTCCAATGTTTGCGCGATAATTTTGATAGACGTATTCTATAGGGATTATTTCCTTATTCACAACTTCTATGTTCAAAGGATCTTCTAATCGTTCTCAGGGTGTACAAAGTTTACTAGCAAATTCTTCAGATACAAATGAACAGGTGGCACCCGAATCAAATAATACATAAGCATTTATATTATTGATTTGGATTATACCTAACACCACGTCCTTTGTAGCTACGACGACCATGTTAAAGGTTCGAGCGGTCGATTGGTTGGGTTGCGCAGGTCCACCAATCATTAACTTACTTCCTCCCCCTTGGCTTCCACCAGCTCCACCGCTTCCTTTCTTCGGGAAATCCTTTATCTGGTGCTCTGTTGATCCACAAGAAAAACATCCTCTGATTTTCTTCGGCTTCGGGCAGTTTGGCAATATGTGCCCCTCTTGGTCACAATTATAGCAAGTGTTTTTCCTCTTCCAACATTCTCCCTGATGGCTTCTTCCACATTTGTTACAAGCTTCGGTCCTCTTCTTAAAGTTTTCTTGGTGATTCCTACCTTGATTGTTGCTTCTGTTGTTGTTTTCCCATTTCCTCTTTCCGGAGTTACTTCCTCCGCTGCTGCTTCCTCCACGATGCTCACTACCAGTGTTCTTATTCTTCTTCTCCTTATGATACAGACTTAAGGCCTCACTACCACCTTCCGCAATGATTGCCTTCTCCAACAATGTCGTAAAAGAATCAATCTGTAAGACCGATACCTTATTGTACAACCACGGTTTTAACCCTTGTTCAAAACGTCTCGCCTTCCTCTCCTTATCCACAACCGGGTGTTCTGCAAATCGCGCTAGTTCATTGAACTTAGCTGCGTACTGTGCCACCATCATATCGCCTTGTTTTAATTCTAGGAATTTCACTTCCATCCTACTCTTCATACTCTTTGGAAAATAGTTTTCGAAAAACAACGTAGTAAACCTCTCCCACGTTATCGTTTCTTCCCCGCTCTCTGCGGATTGGTTTCCCACCAATAGTTCGCTTCGCCCCTCATTATGTATGTGGAAAATACTGTCTTTTGGTCTTCACCCGCGCGAGCTATAGTGAAGGCCTTCTTTTTTTTTTTTCTAAGTTTGTTTGTATATAAAAAAGACCAAATACAAAGGCTAAGGGGCATACCCCATAATATAATAACATCATCTAAGTTGTATAGATGATGATACGATACATGGAAAAGAGCCCAACATAACAAGTTAAACTAACAACTAATTTCATATTGATTACAGTTGAGAGCAACCGACCGAGCCGACCTAGCTCCCCCACGCCCGAAGGTCAAAACCTGGGCTCGTACATTCATGGTCTCCCAACTCATGCTCGCAGCCCGAAGCCACATGTTCGCCCGAAGCCATGCTCGCCCTAAGGCTATAACCTGGGCTCACTCCCTTCATGGTCTCTCACCACATACTTGCCCGAAGCCTCATTCTCCCCCAAGTGCTCCCATAACAAACCAACACCTCACCTGCCCCCCCCCCATGGGAGTTACCAACCAATTACAATAGTAATTACAATTTGTTACTTTGATGAAAGATTTACTAGAAGAGAGTCTTAATTTAATAAGATTGATAGTGTCCCTTGCAAGAGACCTAGGTGGAATGGTAGTACTCTTGTGCATCTTTGTGTTCCTAGCTTCCCAAACTTTGTAGAAGCAAGTCGCTACTGTGAGACTTAAAATGTTCTTGGTTAGTTTTGAGCCTTGGTAGTTGGTGAGGTAGCAAATTAGAGCGTCTCATGTCAATGGGATGGAAGCCCAATTTCCTAAGGCAAGTGCACTAGTTAGGATAACCATAGAATAGGCACATTCAAAGAACAAATGCTCAAAAGATTCAAGGTGTTGGTTGCATAGAGGACAATTCCACGTCCTACCCATGAAGTTCTTGGTTCGATCATTTGTAGGCAGTTTCCTTAGCAGTCCCAGCCACAGCATAAATGAGTATCTTGGCACATGATATTGGTGCCAAAGGATAGAGCTCCATGGAACCAATGAGTTCCTAGTCCGAATAGAATCCCAAATCTGGTTGGACTTAACCGAATGTAGTGTTTGAACGTCCCACAAAATTTTGTCATTTTTTCTAGGAGGAATTGGAATTTGAAGAATTTACTGTCGAAAAAGAATAACATCATGATGATTGCTTGCCAGGAGATTCCATGAGGAGTTCAATATAATATGGCTAACCTTCACATTTGGTGGAATACCTGAATTGGATAGTAAAGCTATTGAGGGGTTGATGGAGGCACCATTCAACCATGGATCATACCAAAGAGAAGTTAGAGTACCATTCCCAATGCAGTCCTTCAGATGTTGAAGAGCACATGGACGAAGCTTTCGGATTTGTTTCCAAGTCCATGAGCAATCGGGTCCGGCTATAACTTGCCAAATAGACTTGTCTTTCAAGAGAGCGTTTTGAATCCAACGTGCCCAAAGTGACTTAGTATCATGATTGATAATTTGAATGAAGTGTTGCATCAATAAAGCAGATTTCCAGTCTAGGATGCTTTTTATTCCTAATCCCCCTTCACTCGTTGGTAATGTGAGTAGTGACCAAGCCACTTTAGCCCCAGACTTACACAGATTCGGGTTAGTGGTTCCCGTAAACTCTGGGGGTCCTACACTCTTAAAATCTTTGAAGGTCGTTACTGAGACAGCTTGGGGAACAGGTGGTACGTGTTCGTTTCTTCCCCTCAGAGCTTCTCCTAATAAATCTACCAGTCTCTGTATCGGATCTACAGGATCTCTCTCATCATTAACTGACTCTTCTGGGATAGTTATCCTACGTCTGGGCGGCATTTTCTGCACCACAAAATTTTCATTTTACTAGTTATAGTACTTAGACATTTCGTAATAGAAAGAACTACTGGTTTATAACACATTTCTGAAATAAGATCATTTATATTCATATGCCAAAGGGTTACATTACATGTTCTTTTCTAGCATACTGCTATAAATGATAACACATATCACCTAATATCACAAAAGACGGGCACATACCAACTTACTACCCCTCTAACACTTTTCAGAAATTTGGGGTTTCACCACTATCTCACATCTTACACAAAAGATTGAGATTCCAACCACATATTAACAACACAAAGATAAAACTACTACACTACTGGTCTTCATCCTCTAAACTCAATCTAACATCCCACGCTCAACGGTGCTCTGATATTCCTTCTGTGTAATGTGCACCATCATGTCTCGGCTTATGGTATGCCGGGTCTGTCCTTGCTCAGCTGGGTAATGATGTACCCCATCTATCAATCTCTCCATGACCGTACGAACAACATAGCCCATCTTGTTCATCTTCCTCCTCTTGCACCGTACCTCATCTTCTAGATCACCTGCCCTATCATTGGCTTCTTCCCACTTCTCCTCGAAGTGAATCCTATGCATCACCTCCATTTCTAACTGAGTTTGTAGAGCCTCCTTCTCCACCCTCTCACTCAACGCCTTCTGCTCTAATTCCTCCAGCTTTCCTTCCACCTCAATATTCTTCGCCACCGCTCGGTGAAACAAAGCTCCCATCTGGATCCCTGCTTCCTTATGGTGAGAAATCTCCACCTCCGTCTCCTGCATCACTAACTGCCTCTGATGGTCCTCGTCCCTCAACTTCTGGAATGTGAAATCCCTCTCCCTAGCCTCAGCCTCAAGCTCTTCTACTCTACATCTCAACTCCAGTATCTGCTCCTCATACTCTCCTAACATCTGATCCTCAAAAGTAGCCTCGGCGGAGTCCTCCACAGGCTCAGGCTCTTCCTCCAAAGGCTCCTCTTCAGGGTCAGACTCCACCTCTTCCTCATCGTCATCATCAAAAGGGGCTACTACTGAAATAGGCTCTTCTATCAAGGGTGTCTCAAATACTACGTGGATATCACGCGGTTTCTCCTCTACTACTCGGCTAGGTCCTCCCATATCAGTCATCCTACAATCACCAACATAAGACAACACAAACAACAACTCCATTAGAATGTTAAACAAACATAAGTTCATTGTATAGAATGAAGTTACATTTCATAACACACTAAGTCTCTCAAGGAAAATTCTACATGAGTTTTATCTCCTTCCTAACTTCTAAGTTCCCTTACGTTATAATCTAAGGACACTCGCTCCTAAGGTTTATAACTAAGGCTTTGATACCAACCTGTGACGCCCCCAAATTCGGACCTCCACTTGGTCACTCGAATTCGGTTCATCATGTTCTCATAGTAAAACCATAATAAATAAAATAACGCATACACAACGGAAAATCTTCTTTAGAATAATATACAATGATTTATTATAATTATTCCTCCAAGTCTCGCAACCTACAATATTTAATAGATTACATAATAGTATCGAATAAAGACCTATTACATAATCTGACTTAAGTTTAAACATAGTCCAAAAATAGTCTTAACATAATATAATAGCTTTAAACATAAAAAAGAACAAGCTAGTCGGTAGCCTTGCCCTTGCCCTTGTCTGTTCCAGAGACACCTCCATGTTCCTCCTTAACTGAAAGGTTTTAAATAAGCAATGATAAGCATAAATTACCCAGCAAGTAATATACAATAAGGGTGTAGGGTATAATATCACAAGGTTTGAAATATCAAAGCATTATTTCTAGGATAGTTCAAAGTGTCAGAATAACATCATGAATAAGGGATATGAAAATTCAATATAAATCAACAGATATATATATGAATTCAACGGCTAACAATGTATCCAACTGGATAAGCAATTAGTACTGAGCAGTCACTAAGGACCATTGAACTTTCACTAGAGTTACCAATATTAAACTGATAACCAAAAATATCAAGTACTATAGATGATCAGTTTACAATACTTTACGTTATGCATAACACCACAATAATATTTATTCATGTGTTGGGGTTTCCAACAACATACACTCCCCTTACCAAAAGGGTTGTCCAACTCAGTTTTCAAGATTTCTGCACCAATCAATTGGTTTGGACAGTTTTTATAAACATGTATATAGCCTAGTTGAATCAAATGGCACCGACTCTTTCACAATATTCAAGGGCAATACCAATTTCAACATTAATAATATCTTTCATAAGGGTTTAACATACTAACTCATTTGAATGAGAAAGTAATATAACTTGTATTCAAAGGGATAAGCTTATGGTATTGTTCGAATAAATAATGCAATGGTATTGCACGACAATATTTTGAGTAAGGTTAGAGAAACTTGCTCAATAAAAGTAAGGTTCAAGGAAACTTGCCGTAAGCGTAGTTTATTCACGTTAATAACTCAACACTTTTGAATCCTATTTATAATGCATTATATATTCAAGATGTTAATTAGCTAACACAGTCTTTAATCAAGCTTAACACGATACAAGTATGCACATATGGTACCAAATCAGTTTATAAGTCATCATGAATCAACTACTTAGTTACTTCACAAGGAAATCAAGAATTCTCAAGGTTAGGACCTCCTCTACTCATGGACTTTCCAATTCAATGCAATATCAACTTATCAACTAAGCATCACACATATATATGTACATCAGTAGGTTTTAGATCACATTTAGCATCATAGGCATCACGTAGTTACTGTCCAAAAGATCAGAACTCATTATCTGGGATTCCAGACTGGCACAGCTGCGCCATGGCTAAGCCTAGGACTGGCGCAGCTGCGCCATTCCCTTACCCTGCTAAGACTCAGCTGCTGCCTTGTGGGTTCTGTTCGGTCTCGAACGCACAATCATACCTAATGTATTTTGACATGTTAAAGGCTTTCACATGTTTCTTAGATCAATCTAGGTCCTTTCTTGCATAAGATGGTTCTAAGTTCAATCATTTCAACAATTTAAGGTCATTCAAGGTAATGAAACCACAAAGTCTAGCATGCTTGCTTTTTAAACATACAAGATAGTTATAAAAAATCATATTAGGCATGCTTGTGTGTATTCATAACACATACATGAAACTAACACCGCTTTAGTTGAAAATATGCTTTGTTAATGTTTTTCTTGAAATGTTCTACACAAGCATGGTATATATATGTTTATGCTACATGAGTGAGTCTAAGAGAGTCATTAAATATGATAACAAATGTCAAATTCTAGTCCTCAAGGTAACATAACAATATTTATATTCAAAGGTCATATTTTCATTTGTAAAGTATACTAATTGAATCAACATGTTCATACTTTATTGCCAGTCATATAAACACAAGCTAAAGGTTTATTCATGCATGTCTAAGTCACACTAACATGCTTTGCAAAGTCAGAATATACAACATGTAAAAATCATGTAGGTTAGCATACTAGGCTAAGCTTCTTATTGAAAATATTTCTAAAATTAGGCTTAACAAGTTTGATCATGCTCAACAGACTATGTACACCACAACATGATCATCTATGTGTAAAATCAGTCATGTATAGCTCACTAGGTTCATAATTTGTAGAACATGATCTTTAACATAGTTGGTTTTCAAAACTTAAGGTTCAAATCTCCATTTAAACCATATGTCTCCATTAATCATGCAAGTCTATGAAACATGTTCACATTAGGTTAACATATCCATATATACATCATACACATGCTTACATGTTAGCTTGAGTCAAAACAACTAGCTACTCATTATCAGATTTGAAAATAGATTGCTCAACTGAGTTCAGCAACCGGCTCAGCTGTTCTGCGCCTCAATACAAATTTGGCCCAACAGCGCCGTGCCTGGTTCAGGCGCAGAAGTAGTCTGCTTCGGCAGAACTCCAACCCAAACACAAATTTACCCATGAAATCATTCCTAAACACTCATATATCAATTGCAACATGCTTATATGATCATCTGACAATTATATGGACATTACCCAACCTCATTAACATACAATTCTATGAATTCAGGAATTTGAATTTAAAGACTCAAGACTCCATTTTTATAGAGAATGAAAATGGCAACAAGGAAAGAGGAGTTATACCTTTGCAATGTGATGAAAACTTGCTCCAAATGAACTTCTAAGCTCTAACACACTTGTATTCTCTCAATCTCACACTTAACAAATTATTAGACAATTCAAGCAACATAGATAATGAAGAGAAGTGTCCAATTTATAGAGAATTCCTTAACCATTCCAGGCAAGTCCAAGAAATCAAACCAAAGGATGGAAGAATTGCATGAAGGTTATCAAGGAGTTGGTAATTGGTAGTTGGTTTGCATCATTATTCCTAGTCCCCCCATAATCATCACTTAGATTGCTAGCTTGAGCATGGAAGAAAGAAGAGATAATAGGCCTTAGCCTTTTTCTAGCACACATGAATGAGAAATGAGAGGTAAATGGGACAATCCAATATAACTAGCATTCTTGTAAACTACTACACATTCTAACTCTTATGCTATATTTTTAATACACATCTTAACCATATATTATAACTAAATGTCAACTTAATAATTAAGGTTTCAATGTAGTAGATAAAATATTGAAATGTAATATACATATAATCCATGTATATTTTATCACACTTAATAGTTCATGGCATATTATTTCCATACATGCCCACATACATATTGTCACATAGATAATATATTTATAACATATAGTTCTAATATATTTAATTACAATGTCCCTACAATATAGTTTTATAAGACTTAATATATAGTCACACAATGTCACACTACACTATATAGTTATATTTGTATTATTGCTCATATGCACATAACAGTCATCGAAGCGGAGACAACAAACGTGGAGGAAATCAACACGCCAGAAATGGTAATCACATCAGTGGTAATCATGGTCATGACAATAAGAGTGGACATTTCAAGAAGAGGAGATTCAATAATGATGGAAAGACGTCAGCACCAGCACCTGTTGTTAAAGAAGGAGAACTACCATCGGTCGTATGTTACAAATGTGGAGGGGAAGGACACATTAGTCCAAACTGCACGATGCAATCCAAAACATGTTACAATTGTGAAAAAGAAGGTCACCTAGCCCGATTTTGTCGTGCACCAAAGTCAAGTCTAGTTGGGATGGAGGCATCAAAGGGTGTCCCAGACAAGACAAAATCGGTAGTTCAAGTAAGAGTGTTTGTCGTAACCTCCCAAAAAGCGAGGAATCCGAACGAGGTGATCACGGGTAAGCTAATCATAAACTCTAGCGAAGTTTATACTTTATTTGATACCGGTAATACCTATTCCTTTATTTCTCCTACTTGCGCTCAACGTTTAAATTTGTCTTTGGAGAAATTAGACTTTAACTTATCTGTTGAAACTCCGTTTGGTTTCATTACAACCACAGTTTATCAGTCTGGTTTGATTCAAATTGGTATCCGCACATTACCTTTCGATCTTATTTCCTTAAAAATACTTACATTTGATGTGATTTTAGGGATTGATTGGTTAACTACTCATCATGCTAAAATTGATTATTTTCGTATGGTTGTTAGCTTTCATATTCCTAACCAACCTATTATGTGAATTCAAGCAACCAAACCACTAAAATCAATCACTGTCATATCAAGTAATAAAGCTATTCATTTATTGAAAAATGGATGTCAAGCTTTCTTAGCCCATGTCACGGATTTAAATAAAAATACGTCAGATTTGAATGATATTTCTATTGTTAATAAATTTCCAGACGTATTCCCTGAAGAACTTCCTGGCCTATGCCCAGAGCGTGAAATTGAATTTTGTATCAACCTTGAATTCGGTACAAAACCTATTTCCAAAGCCCCATATCGAATGGCTCCTATTGAACTTCAGGAGTTAAAAACCCAACTACAGGAATTGTTAGACATCGGTTTCATTCTTCCTAGTACGTCTCATTAGGGTGCTCCTGTTCTATTTGTGAAGAATAAAGATGGAAGTATGTGACTTTGTAATAATTATCTGGAGTTGAATCATGTCACCATCAAAAATAGGTACCCGTTGCCTCGCATTGATGACCCGTTTGACCTGTTGCAAGGAGCCAAATTCTTTTCAAAGATTGATCTTTGTTTCGGATATCACCAGTTGAAGATTAAAATAGATGACATTCCAAAGACTACTTTTAGAACTCGGTACGGGCATTATGAATTCCTAGTCATGTCTTTTAGATTGACTAATGCTCCTGCTGCCTTCATGGACACGATGAACCAAGTATTTAAGGAATATTTGGATCACTTTGTGGTTGTCTTTATTGATGACATCCTCATATACTACAAAACCCATGAAGACCATGAGCAACACTTGAGGCTGATACTCCAAAAGCATCGTGAAAACAAGTTATATGCCAAGTTGAAGAAATGTGAGTTCTGGCTTGAAGAAGTTTCATTCCTTGGGCACGTGATATCAAATCATGGAATACCTGTTAACCCGACATAGATTGAAGCAATTCAAAGCTAGGAGCAACCTAAGTCAGTGACCAAAGTACGTAGCTTTCTCGGCTGAGCTGGTTATTGTCAGAGATTCATGGAAGGATTTTCTCGAATTTCTACTCCATTAACTCATCTGACTCGAAAAGATACAAAATTTGGTTGGAGTGAGGAATGTGAAAAGAGTTTTCAAGAACTGAAGAGGAGACTCATTTCAACACCTGTTCTGACAATACCATCTGGCTCGGAGAGATTTGTCATCTACAGTGATGCTTCAGGCAAAGGGTTAGGATGTGTTCTTATGCAACATAGGAAATTCATAGCCTATGCCTCACGAAAACTCAAAGAATATGAGAGGAATTATCCTACTCATGATCTAGAGTTGGCAGCAGTAGTTTTTGTGCTTAAGATTTGGAGGCATTACCTGTATGGAGAGAATGTGGAGATCTATACAGATCATAAAAGCCTCAAATATTTCTTCACTCAAAAGGAACTCAACATGCGACAACGACGATGGCTTTAGTTGTTGAAAGATTATAATCATACCATCCAATACCATCTTGTAAAAGCGAACGTAGTAGCTGACGCATTGAGTAGAAGATCATGTGACACCCCCAAATCCGGGTTACCTGACTCCCGAGTTTGGTGTTCACGATCCACAATATAAATAACATTTAACTACCCATAATATATATAGACAGTATCTTACATAAGTTTTTATCAGAGTTTCATAATACATCACCCATGTTTTCTAACCTTAACTTTACAAACATACCCTCTAGTTATACAAAAAGGGTTTACAATACAACATAATAAATATGTTCAACATAACTAATTTATTACTACGCCTTTTCCCTTGTCCTTTGCAGCACCTCCTGCAACTTCGTCCCTAGCTGAAAAATTTTATTTAGCAAGGGTGAGCAACTAATTTGCTCCGTAAGTTATGACATACAATAAATGTATAAGAATTCAAAACAACAGTCTATCTATTTTGATAGAATGAAATCAAAGTTCAGGGAACTTTGAAATAGCTAAACAAATCGTTATTCAATAACAAGTTTTCTCGTATTCTATACAACACAATAATTCAGTAATGAAAGAGTACAACGCTTTCAAAGTTTCTACGATATTCTAATGAATAATCAAGAATCAATTCTACGAAATATCAAAGTGGAATGTTTTCCAGATTTATACTGAGCGATCACACAAGATCTTTGAACTTATTTTCTCGGGTAGATATCAAAGATTTACTTTGATAAATACTCAGGTGTATCAGATAACCATAAAGATTAAATCATACCCCTCTGCAAGTACAACAAGTGATCAGCTTATTATACCCTATATTATGCATAATACTCAAAACCCGCGCAAAGGTCGAATTCACGACCAACAAAATGTTCCCTTTATATAAAAGGTTGTTCTTCTCAGTCTTAGAATCAAAAGTTTGATTTTACAACGAAATACTGGGATTTCAAATTCTATTAGCTTCTTTTCTCAAACCTAACAAGTTTTTACCAATGTTTGTCTAACCAGAATAATTGGCTAAGACATTTCTCAACATAATTTGACAATCAACAGGAATTATCTGTACTGTCAATTCTAACTTCTACAGATATGAATATCCAACAACTGTAATTCTATGAATATATATTTTCTAATTCAATAATTTAATTTCAACAATAAATCCCTGGACGTGGCATAATTAGCAATAATTATCCACCAATAATATTTGAATGAAATAACTCAAGGTTGAGTTAGGGAACTTGCCTCTTCTGCTGATTACAGCTACACAAAATACTTATCTGCTTTCGAAAGACCTATAACCAATAATATCGGTCTAACAATTAGCACAATAATTCATAACACACTTGACTGTAGTTCACAGTCAAACTTCTCCTAAACACAGTACCACATAGCCACATTAGTGTTTATAACCTATATAAACACTTAACAAGTCAAACTAGTTCAGTCTGGTTGGACTTTGGTCCATTCTCGGTGTTCTGGTCACCCTATCCGACAATTAACACATTGATTGTCAATTAAACTTGGTCTCTAAGCTTCAATATTAATTTAGATAAGTCAATTATCAATTATAATATTTTTCGGAAGCTTTTAATAACTATCAAGTAATTATTATAATTTATAATAATTTTTCAAATATCAGAATCATTTTTAAATGATTTAATTATCAAATAATCTTACCATTATTAATATTTAAAAATATCATAATATTAATAACATTCATTCCAAAATATTAAAGTTATCATCAATAACTTAAAATATTTTTAAATCATCAATATTCTACTTAAATGATTTTTAAAATAATTAAAATCATTTTTAAATCATCACCATTAATATATAAATATTAATGAAATTATTATCCAAATATTAAAAGTCATTAATTATAACTTAAAATATTTTTAAACCATTTTTCTCATTTTTAAATGATTTTTAAATCAATAAAATCATTTTTAATTCATTTATAATAATTAAATAAATTAATCATTATTAATATTAATTTATTAATGAAAATTCTCCAAAAATATTTAAAATTATTTTATAATTTAAAATATTTTCTAACACTTTTATTCTCAATTAAAATGATTTTTAAATCATTAAAATTAATTTTATCTTATTTATTTAATTTAATAATCAAATAAATCTAATATCATTAATATTAAATTATTAATGAAAATTCTCCAAAAAATATTAAAAGTTACATTTTATAACTCAAAATATTTTAAATACATTATTCTTATTTAAAATGATTTTTCATAATATTAAATCATTTTTCTCTAATTTATTTAATACACTAATTAAATAAATTAAATACCTCTAATATTTAAATAATTATAAATATTAAATAAAAATATTCCAATTGGTCAAAAATTATTTTTCATAATTTAAAATAATTTTTAAAACCATTTTTGGTAATTTTTAGAATTTATTTCTATTTTTTTTTATTAATTTTCGGAAAAATCAGAAAATAATTTATTTATTCCGTCGCTAAAGGCCTATAGCGACACTTAGCGTCGCTGTTGTTGTTCTTGAGCTTCAAACCCAGAAAATCACCAGTTGCGAGCTGCCTACTTTGACCGAAATTTAATCTTTGTTTCTCTTACTTTCTGATCTTGTAATTGCTTTCATGTTGTAGTATATATGTAATACTACAACTAGATAACAAGTTTCATGACTAAACAACAACAGATCATAGAGATCTAAGTCTCCAAAATCTCTGACAACGCTGTTCTTCACGAAGAACAGATCGAGGGGCCTACTTTGGACCTCTATAACTTGATGATCGTGCAACGATTATGTGATCTATCAATTCCAGTGTGTAGACAACATGTAGTACTACAACTACAAATCATAATAACACTGAAACATCAAAACAGGAGCTAGATATGTCGGGTCAAACTTGAACACGGAAGTTAGGCTTAAAATTTCTCGGTTCGTGTTCTTGACAATTTTCGGTCAAGGGGTTTTGACCGCCTATAACTTTTTATCTACAATTGATCTGGCTTTCATTCTTTTTGCATCTTAAAGACAACATATCAGGCTACATGTTAAAATCTTTAAACATCAAAAACACTTAATACACACGGATTTATAAGATCTGACATTTGACTGAAAAATAAAATTTTCCAGATTTCCAGATGTTGAAAAACTTTAAAATCGTGAACTTTGATGTTATGGGTTCATGATTTATCAACCCAGATATTCAATTGACACCCTATTACACAACTTTGAACAATCAATTTCATCAATTAACAAAGAATCGAAGGATTTCAAGATTAGGATTTTTATACCTTTCTTGCTCAAATCTTGATCTTGATTCTTCTTATCTATTATTGATTGACCTAAGGCTGATTAAAATGACTGAAACACTTCTAATTTTCGTAGGTTTAGTGAGAGAGGGATTTGGTGAGAGCAAAGTTGCAAAATGAGCAAGTTTTCTTGGGTTTCTCTCTCTTTAATACTTATATAATGCTTGATTCATTGAACATAGCAAGATCTGATGCTAGCTGGACGATTTTGGCTAGATTTTTAAGTCATTAAGTCAATGTAGTTGGTAAAGAGTTGGTCACCCACTCCAATAATTGATAGATTTGCAAGTTATCAATTAAAAATATACTAAAAGGGTATTTTGGTCTTTTCTAAAATACCATAAACGACATTCTTGACATTTGCACAATCTCTTAGGGTTTGGGGCTTGGATTAAGGTTTAATATTTTAACCCTTTAGGTATCAAAAATTCTAGTTCCCATAATTTTTAAATTTAGGGTTTAGAAATTTAGAAAATAAAAATCCTAAAATATAATTAGGTTTTCTAACTAGAAAATTACTATACAAAAATATAATTAGAACTTTCTAATCATATTTAAGTTTAATGAATCCATTAGGTCTACCAATTAGGATTAGGGTTTCCTAATTTAAGGTTTACAAATCCCCGATTTTTGAAATTAGGGTTTTTCTACAACACATTAGGGTTTTCTATAACAAATTAGGGTTTTTAATCCCTTATCAGGGTTTAATAATATTAAACCTTATCCAATTAATTTTTTTTATCATTAAGGTCATACAGAACAAACACGAAATTATTAATACAATTATTTCAATTGTATTTTCGATCGAATTCCTATCCGAAAATTAGGGTTAGGGTTTCTAAAACTGTTAAACACAACTCTTCCCTATTTTATTAGTCAATATCTAAATTGACTCATTCTCGAGACTTGTCTCACAAATTTCTCAGCACAATATTAACAGTCAATGTTAATATTAAAAAAAAATTTATTCGTAAATTTTGGATTATTCGAAATCCCGGGTTATCACAGAACATATGCGGGTACGAGTGCTATTGTCAATGCAAAGGCCCATTTAGTATGACTTGGAAAGGATAGAAATAGAGTTAAAGACTCCAGAGACCCATGTGATGATGGCGAATATACGAGTGGAACCGACTTTAATCGATAAAGTTAAAGTTGCTCAAGCTACAGACCTGCAGCTGATGCATATGAAGAAGAAAGTGCAAGAAGGTGTTATTCTAGAAGCAAGAATCGATGAAGAAAGAATACTTCGAGTCAACTCCAAACTGTATGTTCCTAACGATTCCGACTTGAACTATAAAATCATGATGGAGGCGCACAACACACCATTTGCAATCCATCCTGGGAGTACCAAAATGTATCGTGATCTTCAACATACATTTTGGTAGAGCAATATGAAGAGAGAGATAGTGGGGTTTATCTCAAGGTGTTTAACTTTTCAACGAGTCAAGGCGGAGCATCAAGTGCCAAAAGGTCCATTGCAACCACTTGAAATTCCAGAATAGAAGTAGGAGCATATTACCATGGATTTTGTTACTGGTCTTCCCAAGGTTTCTCAAGGCATAGATGCGATTTGGGTCATTGTTGATAGATTGATCAAGTCTGCTCATTTCTTACCGATACGAGAAACTTATACACTTGAACGTCTTGCTATTATATACATAAACGAGATTGTAAGATTGTATGGTATGCCAGTATCCATAGTTTCTGATCGAGACCCAATATTCACTTCAAGATTTTGGGATAGTTTGCAAAAAGCTATGGGCATGGATTTACGATTTAGTTCGGCATATCATCCTCAAACGGATGGGCAGTCGAAAAGGACTATTCAAACTCTTGAAGATTTATTAAGACTCTATGTCCTTGACTTCAAGGAAAGTTGGGACAAGTTCTTACCATTGGTGGAGTTTTCCTACAACAATAGTTATCAAACAAGTATAGACATGGCTCCATTTGAGGTGTTGTATGGAATAAAGTGTCGTTCTCCAGTATGCTGGGATGAGGTGGGTGAAGCAATGTTGTTGGGACCGAATTTGGTACGTATGACTACGGAAAAGATTCAAACGATCCGATAACATATAAAAACCTCACAAGATCGACAAAAAAGTTATGCTTATCTTCATCGAAAAGACGTGGAATTCAGTATTGGAGATCATGTGTTGTTACATGTTGTTCCATGGAAAGGAGTTACGAGATTTGTAAAGAAAGGAAAGATCAATCCTTGATTCATTTGCCCATTTATAATCCTCGAACGAGTAGGAACTGTGGCTTATAGACTCGCCTTACCGCCGAGTATGTCTCGTGTTCATAACATTTTCCACATATCTATGTTACGTAAATATGTGAAAGACCTTAACCACATTATTGAATTAGAACCAGACGAGATAGGGGAAGATTTAACGTATGAGGAATTACCTGTTAAAATCTTGGATAAGAAGGATCATATTCTACGCTCCAAGGTTATACCTTAAGTCAAAGTTTTGTGGAGAAACCACGATGTCGAAGAAATGACCTGGGAGTTAGAATCTGAGATACAGTCAAAATATCCTCACCTCTTCGATATATCAGGTACGTAACCTAATTTTGAGGACGAAATTTCATAAGAAGGGGAGGTTGTAAGACCCCAACTTTTACGAATAAAGATTATTTTTTCTTGAAATATATTTTTGAATATTATGGTGTGGATATAATATAATGTTATAGTTGTGGGTAATTTTTACAAATTTTACAAAGTAAACAAGTGGTTATATAATATTCGATTCGTCAGGAAATATTCGTACGACGGCACAATCATTGGTGGACCCCACAACAGAAGTATTGGCGTAGTTAGAAAACGACAGAATTATCTTTTTATAAAAATAACTGCGGAAGTTTTACCATTAAACTGTTGAACTACTCGGTAGTAAAAGTACAGTAATACGCGTGGTTGCATAGTAGCACATGGTATTATTTATTGATGCTTATGTGAGAAGTCACTCAGTTATACTCATTTATTGCTACAGTAATTGCTGCATCATATCTCTCATATTATTGATTCAGTTATTGTCACAGTATCATCTACATAATATGTTATATTATTAAATCAATAATTGCGACGACAAAGTTATTCATATTATTAAATTGCAATATTTATAATGTTTTGAAGTTCTGTCAATGAGAGGTTTGGTCATCTAATTGCGCGCCAATAAGGAGAAATCCTTATCGGAAAGCGCCCTCTTTCCTGGGAAGGACCTGGTTGTTAAATATTGTGAGTTATATTATTAATGATGAATAAGTTCGTGTTGATTAAAGATGAAATTGATAGTTCTATTGTGTTGGAATTATTAGTGTTAGAGGAAATCGACATTTATTCCGATATTAATTGATGTCTGAAAGTTTTACTGACCAGTCGGGTAATTAATTGGATAAATGAGCAATTAATTATTATTAATTCACATGATTATAACTATTTATTCACATGTGTGTACTATTGAATCACATTCTTGTACTATTAGGGGAGTTGGTGCAAGATTGATAATACTTTCATGACTAAGTTAAAAATAGAGGTATAGATGGAGGTACTATACTGTAATTCGTATTTTCACATAATTATAACTATTGATTCACATGATTGAACTATTGATTCACATTATTTACTATTAGGGGAGGTGGTACAAGTTTGATAATACTTGCAGGATTAAATTAAAAATGAAAGAAAATGTTGAAGGTATTGTACTATAATATTTCAAGCCCCAAAACGTGAAATTATCGAAACTATATTTTCCTATAAATAGAAGCTCATTCTTCCTTCATTTCTTACTAATTCACTAAAACTTTATAGCAATTATTATAGAGAGAAATTATAGAGAGAAAGAAAAAGAGAAGTCTGCTACCTCACTATTCCAATATCCAGTTTCTTCTAAGGTAAGGGGTATTATTCTTTCGTATTCATGAAGAGAGTTATTTTCTTTCAATACTCGTAAGAGGTGTTATTCCATTCTTTATTATTATGTTAGAATAACATGTCTATGCGAAGTACCGCATACATAGTGAAATTCTTTTATTATTCCATTCTTTATTATTATGTTGGAATAACCTATCTGTGTGGTCTATCGCATGCCTGGTGAATTCTGTTGTTATTCCATTCTTTATTATTCTGTTGGAACATCTTGTCTGTGGAGATTTCGCATGACCTGGTTCCATTCTTTATTATTCTGTTGGAACATCCTATCTGTGCGGATTACGCATGACCTGGTTCCATTCTTTATTATTCTGTTAGGAATATCCTGTCTGTGCGGATTACGCATGACCTGGTTCCATTCTTTATTATTCTGTTGGGAATAACCTGTCTGTGCGATCTATCGTATGCATGGTGAATTCTTCTGTTATTCCATTCTTTATTATTTTGTTGGAGTAACCTGTCTATGTGGATTACAACATGCATGGTGAATGATCCTTAGTATTCATTCCTTACTAAATTGTGGAAATGATCTGTCTACGTGGATTACCACATGGCGAGCGAAAATCCATTTGCAGTTTCATATATTCTATTATACTCAGTTGGTTAAAGTTTTGACTTCTATACTCTATGAAATTAGTAGAATATCCTGGATATTTGCGTTTCATCATGTATCTTCTCATGGAAATATTCTTCTGAGCATTCTTGAATTTTACTCTACAAAGCAGTATCATGTTGACAATTTGGACGTTATTGATTTCTGGTTAAATTAAATTATAAATCTTTAAAATTTATCCTTGAACTTGTTTTATTGAATTGTCATCATCCTCATGCTTATATTGTGATGAAAGTCATCTTTGGCTTACGTGCATAGATGGACTCGGTATGATTATGACCAGGGATCATTCGGTATAATTATGACCTGTAATGTTATAAATGATGTGGTAAAAGTCCTCAGTGGCCTGTAGTGCATTGATGGATAGTTTTTTGTATGATTATGACAAGGGATTATTTGGTATAGTCATGAACATTGATGATTTAATAAATATCCTTGGCCCGTAGTGCAAGGATGATTCGATGATGTGGTTTATTTATTAAGCTGAGTCTCAGCGATAAAAATTGATGAAAACATTTTAAATCATAGAAGATAGTAGATATCATGCTCTACTTGACTCTTCCAATGGATTGCTTATTCCGCTGCAGTTAAACTTGATGTCTATTGTATTTTATCAGTTTAACATTGTTGAAGACTAATGATAATTTATTCTGCATTATCTTAGTCATAATATTTCTTACTGGGCTAGTTGAGCTCTCCCTTTCTTTCACTGTTCTCTTCAGGAAATGAGAATGTAGCCGGGACTAGTCGGGGAATGGAGTGACGGTCCAGATGATAGCATTAGTAGTCCTCACTATTCTGTTAAATAGTGTGACAATAAATGTAATGAGGACTCTATTGAGTGTGGATATTGTCTAGATGACAATATTCTTATTAAAACTCTTAGATTATGTTTTGTCGTATTTTACACGACTGTTGTATAATTAAGTTGTATTTGAATTTTGTACAATGTATTTGGCGACTCAAGATGGGTGATGTATACCTGTTTTTGGGGCGTCACAGCAGCTGCGTTGCGCCTTAATACAAATGTGGCGCAGCTGTGTCGTGCCTGGTTCAGGCGTAGAAGCAGTCTGCTTCAGCAGAGCTCCAGCCCAAACACAAAATTTACCCACGAAATCATTCCTAAACACTCATATATCAATTGCAACATGCTTATATGATCATCTGACAATTATATGGACATTACCAAACCTCATTAACATACAATTCTATAAATTCAAGAATTTGAATTTAAAGACTTAAGACTCCATTTTTATAGAGAATGGAAATGGCAACAAGGAAAGAGGAGTTATACCTCTACAATGTATGAAAATTTGCTCCAAATGAACTTCTAAGCTCTAGCACACTTGTATGCTCTCAATCTCACACTTAACAAATTATTAGACAATTCAAGCAACATAGATAATAAAGGGAAGTGTCCAATTTATAAAGAATTCCTTGACCATGCCAAGCCATTGTCCAAGAAATTAAACCAAATGGTGGAAGAATTGCATGAAGGTTATCAAGGAGTTGGTAATTGGTAGTTGGTTTGCATCATTATTCCCAGTCCCCCATAATCATCACTTAGATTGCTAGCTTGAGCTTGGAAGAAGGAAGAGATAATAGGCCTTAGCCTTTTTCTAGCACACGTGAATGAGAAATGAGAGGTAAATGGGTCAATCTTTTTGGGACAATCCAATATAACTAGCATTCTTGTAAACTCCTACACATTCTCACTCTTATGCTATATTTTTAATACACATCTTAACCATATATTATAACTAAATGTCACACTTAATAATTAAGGTTTCAATGTAGTAGATGAAATATGGAAATGTAAGATACATATAATCCATGTACATTTTATCACACTTAATAGTTTATGGCATATTATTTCCATACAAGCCCACATACATATTGTCACATAGATAATATATTTATAACATATAGTTCTAATATATTTAATTACAATGTCCCTACAATATAGTTTTATAAGACTTAATATATAGTCACACAATGTCACATTACACTATATAGTTATATTTGTATTATTGCTCATATGCACATAACTGTCAATATAATATTATTATATTAATAACTCATTTAATTATGTTAAATAAATAACCATGCACTTCCTTAATTAATTAACACTAATATTAATTAAATCATTTATCAATATAATTTATGGATTTACATAATCATTACTTATCTATATAATAATCACCTATTATTAATAATTGCCAAGAAATCAATATTCCACCACAACCATTATCAATTAATTAATATAATCATTAATATTTGTATTTCCATCACCATGCCACACAAGGCTTTCAACGAGTTTACTACAAACTCCACGTATTCTCAACTATTTAATTATTTAATATAATTGAGTTATCTCATTTCATAATACGAAATTGTTCATATTCAAATAAATATTTATTTCCATTAATATATTTATTTAATAATACGTGAAAATTCTCGGGTATTACATCAGCACAACCAAAAGGCAATGACCAACAACATGATAATAATCGTACCGGTGGCAACGACCATCAGAATAATGATAACCATCGTGGGGGAAATTATCATGCCAAGAATGGTAACCACTTTGGTGGTAATCATGACCAAGATAATAGAAGTGGAAAATTCAAGAAGAGAAGATTTAACGATGATAGGGAAGACGTCGGCCGCAGCACCAACACCAGCAACAAATTCTAGGGGAGGAGAACGACCACAGTTAGATGCTATAGATGCGGAGAGGAGGGTCACATAAGTCTAAACTATTCACAGCCTTCCAAGGTATGTTTTAGTTGTGAAAAAGATGATCACATAGCTCGATTTTGTCCTATTGCAAAATCAAGTCCAGCTAGAACGGTGGCACCAAAGGCGGATACAGACAAAACAAAGTCGGTGGTTTCAGGAAGAGCGTTTTTCTTGACTTCTCAAAAAGCGAGTAACCCGAACGAATTTAGCACGGGTTAGTTAATTATAAATTCTTGTGAAGTCTATACCATATTAGATACCGGTTCTACCCATTATTTTATCTCTCTTGCTTCCATTCAACGTTTAAATTTGACCCTAGAGAAGTTAGACTTTGACTTATTGGTTGAAACTTTGTTAGTAGAAACATTCGTTACCTCCACTATTTATAAATCTTGTTGATTCAAATCAACACTTTCACGTTACCTGTCGATCTTATCTCTTTAAAAATACTTGCCTTTGATGTAATTTTAGGAATTGATTGGTTAACTACCCATCATGCTTTTCATAAGGTTTTTAGCTTTTATATTCCTAACCAACCTGTTATGCGAATTCAAGCAACCAAACTACTAAAGTCAATCATTGTCATATCAAGCCATAAGTAAAGAGCCCGGAGCTTTTCGCTGGTGGCTTCCAAGTCTTTGAAACCACCGAAGCCAGACTTTCTGTAGGTGACGTCGTGAATGACGATGACAAGTTGATAGGTATGAATGTTACGTACTATCCAAGTCTTGGATGAGAGTCACAGTTTTTAAATGATATTTCTATCATTAATAAATTTCCTGACGTATTTTTGAAGACTTCTTGGCCTACCCCAGAGCGTGAAATCGAATTTTGTATTGACCCCAGCACAAAACCCATTTCTAAAACCCTTAAATATTTCTTCAACCAAAATAAACTTATTATGCGCCAGACGTTGGCTCGAGCTGTTGAAGATTACGATCATACCATTCAATATCATTGTGGAAGAGAGAACGTGGTAGCTGACGTGTTGAGTAGAAGATCATATGCGTTTATGAGTACGATGTTGTTAACAAAAAATCCCATTTCGTATAATTTACAAATGATGAAGATAGAGTTAAAGACTCTAGGGACCCACGTGAAGATAACGAATATACGAGTAGAATCGACTTTAATCGATAGAGTTAAAGCCGCTCAAGCTACACACCCGGAGCTGATGAATGTGAAGAAGAAGGTTCAAGAGGGCGTTATTCTAGAAGCAAGACTCGATGAAGAGAGGAAATATCAACCCTCGATTTAATTAGGCCATTCGAAATCCTCGATGGAGTAGGAACTGTGGCCTATAGATTCGTTTTACTGCCAAGTATGTCGCATGTTCATAACATTTTTCATGTATCGATGTTATGTAATTATGTGGACGACCCGAACCACATTATTGAATTAGAACTAGACGAGATAGTAGAAGATTTAACGTATGATGAGATACATGTTAAAATCTTGGATAAGAAGGATCATATTCTACACTCAAAGGTAATACCTCTTTGGCATACCAGGTACATACATAAATTTCGAGGGCAAAATTTCATAATGAGGGGAGATTGTGAGACCCCAAATTTTATGAATAAAGATTTAAATTTCTCGAAATATTTTTTTAAAAATTATGGTGTGGATTTGATATAATGTTATAGTTGTGGATAATATTTATAATTTTACAAAGTATACAAGTTGGTTAGGGAATAGTCTTTTTATCGGGAAATATCCGTACGATGGCACAATCATTGGTGGACCCCATAACGGAAGTATTACCGTATTTAGAAAATGACAGAATTATCTTTTTATAAAAATAACAGCAAAAGTTTTACCGTTAAACTGTTGAACTATCTGGTAGTAAAAGTACAGTAGTACGCATGGTTGCATAGTAGCACACAGTATTGATTATTGATGCTTATGTAAGAAGTCACTCAGTTATACTCAATTATTGCTACAGTAATTATTGCATCATATCTCTCATATTATTGATTTAATTATTGTGACAGTATCGTCTGTATAATATGTTATATTATTAAATCAATAATTGAGACAACAAAGTTATTCATATTATTATTTGTAATATTGACAATGTCTATAAGTTCTGTCAAGGAGAGGTTTGGTCACCTAATTGTGCGCCAATAAGGAGAAATCCTTATCAGAAAGCCCCCTCTTTCCTGGGAACGACCTGGTTGTTAAATATTGTGAATTATAATATTAATGATGAATAAGTTCGTGTTGATTAAAGATGAAATTGATAGTTCCATTGTGTGGGAATTGTTAGTGTTAGTGGAAATCGACATTTATTTCGATAATAATTGATGTTTGGAGGTTATATTAACCAATCAGGTAATTAATCGATAAATGAGGAATTAATTGCTATTAATTCACATGATTATAACTATTTGTTTACATGTGTGTACTATTGATTCATATTCATTTACTATTAGGGGAGTTGATGCAAGATTGATAATACTTGCATGACTAAGTTAAAAATGGAGGTATAGATAGAGGTACTATACTGTAATTCGTATTTTCACATGTCTAGAACTATTCATTCACATGATTTACTATTAGGGGAGATGGTTCAAGTTTGATAATACTTGCAGGACTAAATTAAAAATGAAGAAAAAGAGGAAGGTATTATACTGTAATATTTCGAGCTCCAAAACGTGCAATTATCGAAAATATATTTTCCTATAAATAGAAGCTCATTCCTTCACTATTTTTTGCCAATTCACTAAAGCTATAGAGCAATTATTATAGAGAGAAATTATAGAGAGAAAGAAGAAGAGAAGTCTGCTACCTCACTATTCCAGTATCCAGTCTTCTTTTGAGGTAAGGGTTATTATTCTTTCGTATTCATGAAGAGAGTTATTTTTTTTTCAATATTCGTAAGGGTTGTTATTCCATTTTTTATTATTATGTTGGAATAACCTGTCTATGTGAAGTACCGCATACATGGTGAAATTCTTCTGTTATTTCATTCTTTATTATTCTATTGGGATAACTTGTCTGTGCGGTCTATCGCATGCCTGATGAATTCTGTTGTTATTCCATTCTTTATTATTCTGTTAGAATATCTTGTCTATGCAGATTACGCATGACCTAGTTCCATTCTTTATTATACTGTTGGAATATCCTGTCTGTGCGGATTACGTATGACCTGGTTCCATTCTTTATTATTCTGTTGGGAATAACCTGTCTGTGCGCTCTATCGCATGCATGGTGAATTCTTCTATTATTCCATTCTTTATTATTCTGTTGGAATAACTTGTCTATATGGATTACCGCATGCATGGTGAATGATCCTTTGTATTCATTCCTTATTAAATTATAGAAATGATCTGTCTACGTGGATTACCGCATGGTTTGCAGTTTCGTATATTCTATTATATTCGTCTGAGATATCATTTCTTTTGTACTCGTCATGGAATATCATTTTCTTTGGTATTTCTTTATGAGTTACTATTCACGGGTTACTATTCACCCAGTTACTATTCACTCTGGTATTATTCACTCGGGTATTCGGGACACTTTTCATGCTGGAGTACTATTCACGAGTTACTATTCACGGGTTACTATTCACCTGATTACTATTCACTTTAATATTATTCACTTAGGTATTTGGGGTAATTTTCATGCCGGGGAACTATTCATGGGGTACTATTCCTGAAGTACTATTCACGGAGTACTATTTACCTAAAATATATATTTCTTTTTTGTCCAAATTATTTTTGGTACATGAATATTATTCTTGAATTATACTCTACAAAGCAATATCATGTTGACAATTTGGATATTTTTAAACTCTAGATAAATTTAAAGTCTTTAATATTTATCCTTGATTTCGTTGGATTTGATTTCGTTTCATTATTGCTTATATCATTGTCATCATCCTCATGCTTATATTGTGGTGAAAGTCATCTTTGGCTTACGTGCATAGATATGGACTTGGTATGATTATGACCAGGGATTATTCGGTATAATCATGATCGTAATGTAACGAATGATGTGGTAAAAGTCCCCATTGGCCTGTAGTTCATTAATGGACAGTTGTTGGTATGATTATGACCAGGGATTATTCGGTATAATCATGACCATTGATGATTACATGAATATCCTTAGCCATGGTGCATGGATGATTCGATTTTATTTATTAAGCTGAGTCTCAACAATAAAGTTGATGAAGAACTTTTTAAATCATAGAAGATAGTAGATTTTATTCTATACTTGACTCTTCTAATGGATTTCTTATTCCGCTGCAGTTGTTGATCTAAAACTTGTTGTCTATTGTATTCTATCAGTTGTTATACTGTTGAAGACTAAGGATAATTTATTCTACATTATCTTAGTCATAATATTTCTTACTGGGCTAGTTGAGCTCACCCTTTCTTTTCATTGTTCTCTTCAGGAAATGAAAATATAGTTGGGACGAGTCGGGGAATGGAGTGATGGTCCAGGATAAATGGCTTTAGTAGTCCTCACTATTCTACGGAATAATGTGATAATAATTATAATGAGGACACCATTGAGTGTGGATATTGTCTAGATGACAATATTCTTGTTTAAACTCTCAGCTATGTTTTTGTCGTATTTTACACGACTGTTGTATAATTAAGTTGTATTTGAATTTATGTACTGGCGACTCAAGATGGGTGATGTATACCTGTTTTGGGGGCGTCACAACCTAGGTTTCGCATTCCTAGCATTTATAACCTACAGCTTTGATACCAACCCGTGACACCCCCGAATCCGGGTCCTCTGACCCTGATTCGGTCATCATGATAAAATACTAACATCCACCTCTAAACAACATACGATAACTAAAATGTGGAATATAATAAACGTACGTCGTTCATTCAAAAGGTGTTACTAGTCCCAAGATACGATAACATTAATATCATCTTACACACATACCCTAAAATAAACATTAGGGTTCATATTACATAATAGTAATTTAAAACTATACATAAGGTAAATTTTGCTCCTTGCGACTATTCTACATCTTTCCTTTACCCTTGTCCTTCCCTTAGGTCTCGGGCTTAGCTACAATATAATTCATGATATAGCAAGGATGAGCAACAAGTTTGCCCAGCAAGTTTAAATACAACAATAAGGATATATCATGATGAATGGAAAAATAACTTACAATGAATTCAACAATATGAATATCTGAAAGATTCAAAAATATGAATATCGCAAGCAAAGATAATGATTGCTTTTAGAATAACTGCTAGTCAAATAGACTTTGAACTATAACATTCCAATGGAATCAATAGCTAATTGACCCTTTGGTTACTGGCTACAGAATAAGTACATGAGGGGATCAGCCTCACGCACACTATGTATATGCATAACATTTAAATTTGCTCTGTGTATCTTATATTAGATACCTGGGGTACTCCCCTATCATAGAAAGGGAGTTCTTTCAGTCTAAGAATCCTTACCATCAATTGGTTTGGATAGCTTTTTTAAAACTTCATATGTTTGTCTGACCGAACAAAGGTTCAGACTCTATCTAACATAGCTCAAGAATTATTGAACTTTAAAAGATGTACAAGTCACAGACTATACGAACTCAAGTGCACCAAGTGCGAATATCAATAATATCGATGTGGAATAATTGTAAAGTAATTAAACCACTTAATATCATGCTTTGAAATAAGATTCAAGCTTAAATGAATAACTTTCAATTCAACAATAACCTACTCAATGCAATATGAGAAGGATAAGAAACTTTCGCAACAAATAAAGTTATGTAAGTTTGGAAACATTGCAACACAATAAAATAGTGTTCAAATACTCGCTCAATATAAATTTGAGTGAGATTTAGGGAACTTGCACAATAAAAGTACGAATTTAGGAAAACTTTCACAACCAAAGATTGAAGTTCACAGAAACTTGCTCAATATAAATTTGAGTAAGGTTAAGGAAACTTGCCTGTTTGCTCAGCTACAATATAAAACTAGCTTTAACTAACTCGCGTTGAAACGACCTAACATTAACAAGTTTGGTCTTTCAATTAGTATGTGTAAATTAATATGCGTTTACACTTACAATAATCAAGTCATCACATAGCATGCTTTTTAACACATTACATGGCACATTGGTCACATATTACAAGATAAAGAGATCATGTAAGCATGCCTTAAATTTTCGAACCAAAAAAAAATTTTTGGCAAGATTGCAGGACGGCGCAGCTGTACCTGGTCTAGGCTTAGGGACGGCGCGGCTGCGTTGTCCCTTGGCCAGACAAAGGTTGAGCTTCTGCTCTCCTGACTTTAGTCCAACTCTAACATACACCTATACATACATATTAACATACATACATGCTAAAGTTTCACATATAACACATGACCATGCTTGAGTTCAATATCATAAATTTAACTTACAATTTATATGTCATTAAAACATAAAAAGGACATGTAATCATTTGTGCCTTACAACTCGATCATTCAATACTCAGTAGTTGTGACACCCCCAAATCTAGGTACTTTATTCCCACAAGATTTGGTGTTCACTATCCAATCATTCATCTCTAGCTACCCAAGTATAATAAAATTAAATCATAAATCCTCCCTTTAAATAAGGTTATATCCTTTAAATAAAAATCTACTCAGGTTGTCTAACCTTTAACATCATACAAGTGCAGAAAAAATTATTACATCACATCATTATTTAAAAGTCTATCATCATATCAATAAATGAAAATTACAAGTCTTCATCGCTTGTACATTTTTCCCTAAACATACCATCGTTCGTCATTTGGTCGGTGTTGTTATTTGTACGAGGATTATTGTCTTTCTGATGCACATTATCCTGGTTATTGATTGTCGGTGAATCAATGGTCTCATGTGCTCCATTGCTTATCTCAATATTTTTAGATGCCATTTTACTGTCATAAAACAAGGGTTAATTGACATGCCACATGTTATCCCTATATTCTGACCAGCCAATTAAATAACAATTAATCTTAGGTAGGTCATACTAGGGAAGAAATTACCCGTCTCTCCCCTCCTAGTTCTAGTCTCACATCTCAGTCAGGGATCATATCCCTAAGCTTTGATACCAACTGTGACGCCCCAAAATAGCTATACATCACTTATTCTGAGTCTCCAAATACATGGTATAAAATTCAAATACAACTTAATTATACAATTGTCGTGTAACATACGATAAAACATAAGTTAAGAGTTTTAAAACGAATATTATCTTCTAGAAAATATACAAACTCAATGGAGTCCTCATTACAATTATTATCACACTATTTCACAGAATAGTGAGGACTACTAATGCAACCATCTGGACCATCACTCCGTTCCCCGACTAGTCCCAGCTATATTCTCATTTCCTAAAAGAGAACAGTAAAATAAAAGGGTGAGCTCAACTAGCCCAGTAAGAAATATTATGACTAAGATAATGTAGAATAAATTATCCTAGCCTTCAAAAGTATAACTGATAGAATACAATAGACAACAAGTTTTTGATCAACAATTGCAGCAGAATAAACAATCCATTAGAAAAGTCAAGTAGAGCATGATATCTACTATCTTTTATGATTTAAAAGTTTATCATCAATTTTATCACTGAGACTCAACTTTAATATATAATCCACATCACTGAAATATCCATGCACTACGGGCCAAGGATATTCATTAGTATCACGACCACGAATTATCCATACACTACGGGCCAAGAATATTCGTGTTTTCATCAACGGTCATGATTATGCCATAAAACATTTCATCTTTGCACCCTTGGCTTAAGAGAACTCATGGTCATGATCATACCGACAACTGTCACTGAGACTAAGCTAAATAAATAATCCACATCACTTGTAACATTATAGGTTATGATTATACCGAATAATCCATGGTCATAATCATATCAATCAACAGTCCATCTATGGAGGTAAGCCAAAGATGACTTTCATCATAATATAAGCATGAGGCTGATGATAATGATATAAGAATTCAATTAAATGAAAGTAAAAGATAAATTTTAAAGATTAATAATTTTATTTATCCAAAATTAAAAAATGTCCAAATTATCAACATGATACTGCTTTGTAGAGTAAAATTCAAGAATAATATGGACAAAAAAAATCAATTTTTTGCCATGAATAGTGCCCCGGGTGAATAGGAACCAAGTGAATAGTACCCCGTAAATAGTAACTCATGAATAGTACTTCAGGAATAGTACCCCGTGAATAGTACTTCAGCATAAAAAAGTTGGAAGAAAATGAGTATAGAATTCAGAATCTGAAATAAAATAATATTACTTACATACTACAGCGTATGGAAGAAAATATTATTTCTTACGAGTATTGAACAAAAATAATATCCCTTACAACTGTTGAACGAAAATAATATTCCTTATGAATATTAAACGAAGACAATATCCCTACGAATATTGAACGAAAATAATATTCATTACGAATATTGAACGAAAATAAAAAATTTTATGAGTACGAAAAATAATATCGTAAGCGAATATGAAATAAATAATACCCCTTACCTCAAAAAGAAGAGTATTCCAACTAGTATAGCGGATATATTCTTGAAGAAAACTTTTAATATTTTCTACTCTCAAATCTTCCTTAAACTCTAAAAAAATACGCTCAATATTATAGAAGAAGAATTCTCAGATTCTGGTGTGATTTTCAATTCTAACTAAGCATCCTATTTATAGGAAAATGAAAATGATACTATTTGAATTTAGAAATCACGGACTGCACAGGAATCGTTCACGGGCGCTTAATCCGTCGGCTAAAAATTTTTAATTTTACCATGCAGTCAATATGCAGGCACTATCCAAATACTATGCATAATAAAATATAATATATTCTATTTTTCATAAAAAATAAAACTTATAAAATATATTTATATATATACTCCCTTCATTTTATGTAAACATCCTCCCCCCCCCCCCCCCGCCCCCCGCCCCCCGCCATCCGCCATTTTTTCTTCCTCACCCACACTTGGGCCCAACTATATATATATATATATATATATATATATATATATATATATATATATATATATACTACATAACTTTCTACCAATTATTTTGAAAAATAGGTAAATGGGGGTCCAAATAATATGTCAAAATTTACAAAAAAATACTTCACAAAAATCCCCTCAATATTTTTAACAACATTTATTCTTCATTATTATAACCCGCAATATTAACAACCAGATCGTTCCCAGAAAAGAGGGAGCTTTTCGATAAGGATTTCTCCCTATTGGCGCGCAATTAGGTGACCAAACCTCTTTCATCGACAGAACTTTCTAGACATTGTTAATTATGCAAATAATAATATGAATAACTTGTCATCTCAATTATGGATTTAATAATATAAAATATTGTAACAATAATTGAATTAAATAACTTGAGATACTATGCAGCAATTACTGTAGCAATAATTGAGTATAACTAAGTGACTTCTCACGTAAGCATCAATTATCAATACCGTGTGCTACTATGCAACCACGTGTATTATTGTACTTTTACCACCGGGTATTTCAACAGTTTAACGGTAAAACTTTCGCCGTTGTTTTTATAAAAAGATATTTTTGTCGTTTTCTCATTCCGACAATAATTCCGTTGTGGGGTCCACCAATAATTATGTCATCATACGAAAATTCCCTGTTAAAATGATTATTCCCAACCAATCGAATATTATATAATAACTTGCATACTTTGCAAAATTTATAAATATTATCCACAACTATAATATTATATCAAATCCACACCTTAATATTAAAAAAAATATTTAGAGAAAATTAAATCTTTATTCATAAAATTTGGGGTCTTACAACCTCCCTTTCTTATGAAATTTTGTCCTCAAAATTGACGTACGTACCTGGTATGTCGAAGACGTGAGGATACCTTGTTTAGATTCTAACTCTTGAGGTATAACCATTGAGCGTAGAATATATTCCTTCTTATCCAACATTTTAACAGGTATCTCCTCATACGTTAAATCTTTTGCTATCTCTTCTAGTTATAATTCAATAATGTGGTTCGGGTCGTCCACATATTTACGTAACATAGATACATAAAAAATGTTATGAACAAGCGACATATTTGGTGGTAAAGCGATTCTATATGCCACAGTTCCTACTCGATCGAGGATTTTAAATAGACCAATAAAATTGAGGGTTGAGATTTCCTCTCTTCGTCAATTCTTGCTTTTAGAATAACGCCTTCTTGCACCTTCTTCTTCACATTCATCAGCTCTGAGTCTGTAGCTTGAGCGGCTTTTAACTTTATTGATTAAAGTCTATTTTAATCGTATATTCGCTATCTTCACGTAGGTTCTTGGAGTCTTTAACTCTATCTCCATCTTTTGTAAGTCGTACGAAATGGGTCTTTGTGTTAACAATATCGCACTTGTAAACGCATACAATCTTCTACTCAATGCGTCAGCTACCACGTTCGCTTTTTCTACAATGGTATTTAATGGTATTATCGTAATCTTTCAATAGCTCGAGCCAACGTCTTCTACGCGAGTTACATTAGTTCTGGGTAAAAAAATATTTTAGGGTTTTAGAAATGGGTTTTGTACTGAGGTCAATACAAAATTCGATTTCACACTATGGGGTAGGCCAGGAAGTTCTTCGGGGTATGCATCAGGAAATTTATTAACGATAGAAAGAGCATTCAAAACTGTGACTCTCATCCAAGACTTGAATAACACGTCACATTGATACCTATCAACTTGCCACCGTTATTCATGGCTTCCCCTACGTAAAGTCTAGCTTCGGTGCATTCCACACAAGGAAGTAACTAGATAAAGGCTCGGGACTCTTTACTTATGGCTTAATATGACACTGATTGAATTTAGTGGTTTGGTTGCTTGAATTCGCATAACAGGTTGGTTAGGAATATGAAAGATAACAACCTTACAAAAATAATCAATTTTAGCATGATGAGTAGTTAACCGATCGATTTCTAAAATCACATCAAAGGCAAGTATTTTCAAAGAGATAAGAACGATAGGTAACATGAGGGTACTGATTTGAATCAAATAAGACTTATAAACAATGGAGGTAATGAAGGTTTTTCATAACAGAGTTTCAACATATAAGTCAAAGCCTAATTTATCCGGAGTTAAATTTAAATGTTGAGCGTAAGTAGGAAAAATAAATGAGGGGTAGAACATGTATCGAATAAGGTATAGACTTCGCAAGAGTTTATGATTAACTTACCCATGATAACTTCGTTCGGGTTCCTCGACAAACGCTCTCATTTAAACTATCGGCTTTAACTTGTCTGGGATATCCTTTGGCGTCACTATCCCAGCTGGACTTGACTTCACTACATGATAAAATCGAGCTAGGTCACCTTTTCTTCCATAATTGAAACACGCTTTGGGTTACTACGTACAGTTTGGACGTATGTGTCCCTCTTGTCCGCATTTAAAACATACGACCGGTGGTCGTTCTCCTTCTTTCGAAATGGGTGTCGGTGCTGCTGTCGATGTCTTTCCGTCATTGTTGAATCTTCTCTTCTTAAAGTTGTTCTCACTTAGTTCACCTTTCTTATTATCATGGCCATGATTACAACCGAAGTGATTACCATTTCTGGCATGATAATTTCCTCCACGATGGTTATCATTGTTTCGATGGTCGTTGCCACCGGTATGATTATTATCGTGTTGTTGGTCGTTGCCTTTTGGTTGAGCTAACTCATAATCGCGTTCTAAGCACCAGCATTTGGTGCAGCGGTTAAGGATTGATTGGTGGCGAGCCGTAAACCCGGACATCTTCAATTCGAACCCCGCTAGCAACAAGTGTTAAGCTAGAATCGGTCATGGTGGCCACGGACCACAGCGCAAGCTGGTTCAAAGAAAAGGTTGATCCGGGCTGGGGGGATTAGTCCGACTGCGGTTGGGAAACCCCACATTATCAAAAAAAAAATCGACTTCTAATAACTGAGCCCTATTCACAATATCTGAATACAAACATAGTTTGTGAGAAATGAGGTATTAACGTATTTCGGCTTTCAAACCTCGCAGAAAAATTCACGTCATTCGCTCCTTATTATCTACCGAATGGAATGCAAACCGGGACAAATCGGTAAACTTAGCCTCGTATTGCGACACAGTCTTTTTGTTTTGCTCCAACTTGATGAATTCTACCTCCTTCATTGGACAAATACTTTAAGGAAAGTACTTGTCATTGAATAATTCTTGAAACTTCTCCCAAGACATCTTGAGTGTGGCAGGCTGGGTACATTTTACAGATTCCCACCAGTAATTTGCCACTTCACGCAACATAAAGGTGGCGAAGGGAACCTTTTGCTCCTCTAAGCATTCCAAGACATCAAATATCTTGGTGATCTACTTTATCCACTTCTCTTCCTTAAGTGGTTCTGCTTTCCCAAAAACTACGACGGTCCCAGCTCCTTGAACTGCTTAGCAGTGACCAGCCATGAGTTGCCAATGTTTACACCTGCATTTTGAACAAGAGTCTCTCTTGTTTAGTTTTGCATAAATTCTAGAAAACTCCTAAACGTACCATCATTCGTCATTTGGTCGGTGATGTTATTTGTACGAGGATTATTGTCTTTCTGTTGCACATTATCCTGGTTATTGATTGTCGGTGACTCAACGGTCTCATGTGCTCCATTGCTTATCTCAAAAATTTTAGATGCCATTTTACTGTTACAAAACAAGGGTTAATTGACATGTCACATGTTATCCCTATATTCTGACCAGGCAATTAAATAACAATTAATCTTAGGTAGGTCATACTAGGGAAGGAATTACCCATCTCTCCCCTCCTAATTCTAGTCTCACATCTCAGTCAGGGATCATATCCCTAAGCTTTGATACCAACTGTGACGCCCCCAAAATAGGTATACATCACCCATTCCGAGTCTACAAATATATGGTATAAAATTCAAATACAACTTAATTATACAATTATAGTGTAACATACGATAAAACATAAGTTGAGAGTTTTTAAACGAATTTTATCTTCTAGAAAATATCCAAACTCAATGGAGTCCTCATTACAATTATTATCACACTATTTCACAGAATAGTGAAGACTACTAATGCAACCATCTGGATTGCCACTCCGTTCCCCGACTAGTCCCAACTATATTCTCATTTCCTAAAGAGAACAGTAAAATAAAAGGGTTAGCTCAACTAGCCCAGTAAGATATATTATGACTGAGATAATGCATAATAAATTATCCTTAGCCTTCAACAGTATAACAACTGATAGAATACGATAAACAACAAGTTTTAGATCAACAACTACAGCGGAATAAGCAATCCATTACAAAAGTCAAGTAGAGCATGATATCTACTATCTTCTATGATTTAAAAGTTTATCATCAATTTTATCGCTAAGACTCAACTTTAATATATAATCTACATCACTGAATTATCCATGCACTACGGGCCAAGGATATTCATGTTTTCATCAACGGTCATGCAATAAAACAATTCATCTTTGCACCCTTGGCCGAAGAGAACCCATGGTCATGATCATACCAACAACTGTCGCTGAGACTCGGCTCAATAAATAGTCCACATCACTTGTAACATTACAGGTTATGATTATACCAAATAATCCCTAGTCATAATCATATCAATCAACAGTCCATCTATGCACGTAAGCTAAAGATGACTTTCATCACAATATAAGCATGAGGATGATGATAATGATATAAGAATTCAATTAAATGAAAGCAAAGGATAAATTTTAAAGATTTATAATTTAATTTATCCAGAATTCAAAAACATCCAAATTGTCAACATGATACTGCTTTGTGGAGTAAAATTCAAGAATAATATTGTATCAAAAATGATTTGGACCGAAAAGAAATCAATTTTTTAATCATGAATAATACCCCGGGTGAATAGTAACCGATTGAATAGCACCCCATGAATAGTACTTCGGGAATACTACCCCATAAATAATACTCCGGCATGAAAACTTAAAACTTATCAAGAATGCTCAGAATAATAATTCCATAAAAAGATACTGGATGAAGTACAAATTTCAAGGATATTCTACTAATTTCATGGAGTATAGAAGCCAAAACTTAACAAAATGAGTATAGAATTCAGAATCTAAAATGAAATAATATTACTTAAATACTTCAGAGTATGGAAGGAAATATTATTTCTTACGAGTATTAAACAAAAATAATATCCCTTACAATTGTTGAACGAAAATAATATTCCTTATGAATATTAAACGAAGACAATATCCTTACAAATATTGAACGAAAATATTATTCATTATGAATATTGAACGAAAATAAAATTTCTTCAAATACAAAAAATAATATCGTAAGCGAATATGAAATAAATAATACCCCTTACCTCAAAAAAAAGAGTGTTCCAACTGGTATAACGAATATATTCTTGAAGAAAACTTTCACTATTTTCTACACTCAAAGCTTCCTGAACTCTAAAGAAATACGCTCAATATTATAGAAGAAGAATTCTCTGATTCTGGTGTGATTTTCAATTCTAACTAAGCATCCTATTAATAGGAGAATGGAAAGGATACTATTTGAATTTAGAAATCACGGACTGCACAGGAATCGTTCACGGGCCCCAAATCTGTCGGCTGAAATTTTTTAATTTTATTATGCAGTCACTATGCAAACACTATGCAGGCACTATACAAATACTATGCATAATAAAATATAATATATTCTACTTTTCATAAAAAACAAACTTAAAAAATATATTTATATATATACTCCCTTCATTTTATGTAACATCCCTCCCCCCCCATTTTTTCTTCCTCATCCATATGTGGGCCCCAGTATAATATATATAACAATAATTATATATATATATATATATATATATATGTAATACCCGAAAAAAAATATTAAATAATAAAAAATTATTTTGTTTGAAAACATATTAATAGGACTTTGTCCATTATTTTGGGCCAAAATAGTTATTTAATTTGTGTGGGCTAATAAATAATAATAAGAGATGGGTAAATTAATTTAGTACAAATTTGGGCCTTAAAAATTAATTGGGTTTAATTTATGTGGGTAATATTAATCTTATTCTAATTATGAGAATTAATAAGATAAATAATAATTAATAAATACTAAAACCTAATCATACATGTGGTACAAATCAAAAAGAAAAGGAAAAGATGTTGGCGGCTGTGCTGTGAAGAAAGAACAAAAGAAGAGAAAATTAGCATATTCACTTTGTTGCATAGGAAGCATAAAGGTATTGTAACATTGCTATTATTAATGAATTGAATTTATATGTTCTGTATGTATGTATGAATTGATGATTGCTTTTCAAAAAAAATCGTGAAAGTGACTCCTCCAAAAGCTGCTGTACTGTTATATTATTATAATGATTATATATATATATATATATATATATATATATATATATATATATATATATATATATATATATTAGGTTCTTTGCAGGCATATATGATTCCCTTAATATTCTATATAAATATATATATATATATATATATATATATATATATATATATATATATATTGTATTCTAATAAGTATTTAGCCATGAAATTTATAATCAGAATTGGTAAATTAAATTGAAGTTATGCATATTAATTTGAATTAATTAATTTTGTCGACATAGTTATAAAAGTTTTTAATAATAAATTTAATAGTATTATGTTATTAATTAATGATTGGATTGTAATAAAATCTTATAAATTATTTAAATTGAACGGAGGGGATTTATAGAGTTATACTTGAAATATAAATTTTGGAGTATTAATAATTGATATAAGGCGATGATTAAAGGCATATTAAATAGATTATGAATTATTTTGGAAATTATTAGTTTGGATTATTTTAATTTGAGGTGAATATGTTTAGGTTGTAAATGAAATTTCGTATTTTGTATCGTTGGTATTTGAGGGTAAGATTTGGTGTAGTGTGTTATAAATGGGTTGGAAGTATCAGGTACAGATTCTGTACTCTTTCAGGGATACTTTTGTTAAATTTGATTTATTCGTTTTGTCCCTCGTTTCAAATTTAGTTATTATTTCACATAATTGTTTCTTATGAAATTCATATATTTGTTTCATTTTGGAGTTGACACATTGGACTCGTATTTGTACTCTTTGAATTAGGATATCATGTTTAGTATTTATTTGTGATAATTGTAGAGCGGTACATGTTGCTACTTTTTTTTGAGACCTTGTGACTATAATTTGATTTGGTTCAACATGTACATATAGAACCCTTTTATTGGTATTTTGTCGCATGTGTTGTGACATGATATTTTTGTTAGAATATAACGTAGGGTATACCTGAGTTATAACCACATGTGGGGGTACCACAGGCATGTCGTCTTGGCACGAGAGGCATGACACTTTTCGTGGCGGTGTGACTAATACACGGCGTCTCCATTTTGGGCTTCGGAGAAAGTGAGCCATTTGGTGTTTTGTTGTGGAAGGCGTATGGGTTAACCCTAGTTTTCTGTTCTACGGATTGGTGATGTTGTGCCACACACACTATCCGATTTGCATACATTTAGATTCGAGGTCCAATGTGTGATTTGCCTGTGTGGCATTATTTTTGTTGCCTGTGTGGCATCATTTGATTTGCCTGTGTGGCATTAATTTGACTTGCCTATGTGGCATCATTTATTTTGCATGTGTGGCATTAGTTTGGCTTGCCTTTGTGGCAAGATATATTTCTGAGCTCATTCGGTATGAAATAACTCCAGCCATTTGTTTCAGCATATTATTTTATTGTATTAGTTTTGTTGGTTTCTGTTCAGTTCAATTCATTGAGTTAGTTACTTCAGTTTGTTATTTCTTTATTCTTCTATTGGTTTCGTCAATTCTGTTGATTCAGATATATTCCATTCAGATCTTTGGAGATTATATTTTTGTCAGTATTTACACTTGAGGCTTTGTTCAGTATTTTGTCTCAATTATTTTTGTATATTAGTTGTATATCTTTTGTATATCTGTATCCGTACTGGACAATTGGCTCATGCTGTGTTTTTCATCCGGCAGGTTTGCAGGGGTGATTCAGGGCTGGGGTGATGAGAGTGTTCCCAGTGACCATCTAGGTTGATTAAATTTTAAGTTTTGATTATTTTGACTCTATTTGGAGAATTGTATTTAGTACTTCATTGATGGGTATCATTATTAATATTTTGATGTTATTAGTGCTCTGTTTTCTTATTTTGAGGTTTATTGTGTTTTGCACGTAACCTCCCTTTCCATTTCGGGAAGGGGTTTTACAGAGATGGTATCAAAGCTTAGGTTCTTTCTTGTAGAAAACCTATTTAGGTTTGACCTGTGAGTTATGGGTAAATCACTGGGTAGATGTAGGAGTTTGACTTGATTTTGTTCTCTGTTTGGTTGGTCTTGATTTTGATGAATTGTCCTCTACTTTCCACATTGTAGTTGATTTGAGAAATATGAGATAATTTGTTAAGATTATCATTATTATGCATTGGAGTAATGATATTAGTTAATAATTGTGATTGAATCATTGAGGTGAATAAAGCTATACTTTGTGCAGATAAGAAACAATCTTATATGGATGCGATTATGATATGAGTACTTATATTAGCAAATATTTTATATTGGAGAATTATTTGTTAGAGTTATTTTAGGTATCAATTATTATGAGATCTTAGAATTTAGAATTTGATTTGATTTGGTTTATGCTTTAAATTTTGTTAAGTTTGTGGATAATTTGAGGTATGTGTATCAGTGGGATAATATGATAAAGTGAAAACTATTAAGTACAGAGGATCTCTTGTAATTTTGAGTTGTTGTAGAGATTCGAGGTAATTAGATTAATCTTTTGGAGTAAATGAAATTTTACGATTATTTTCTAGTAGAATATTGAAGCTATCTTATATGAAAATTTGAGTGATAGTATGAGGAGATTTTGAAATTTGTTGGGTTAAGATTTGCATTAAGAGAATGATTGATTCATTGAATGATTAGATATACAATAAGTGATGAATCTTTAAGAGATTTTAGAAGCTATAGTTTGCTTATTCAGATAGTAGGATATATGATTTGGAGTTTGGTATGGTGATTAATTAAGAGATCTTAGTAGTAATATATTTTTGGTGTAATAGTATTTGAGAACTAATTTGATTTGAAGTTATGATATTTTGAAACTCTTGAGGACTTAGTGAGAGTTGTTGATATAATTTAAGTTGTTTATTTTATCTGATGCCTTTAGAGTTTTGCGTGAATTTATGTAAAATTAAATGAAAATAATTAATTTATTAAATCTTTGTCCTGAGTGGAACATAAACATTTTACGAATTGAAAATAATTTTAAATATTTTCGGTATTTGAATCGTATCGAGATGAAGATTTTATTTTGTTGATTTCGAATTATGTTCCGAAGAGTACGTTTACAAGAATTAAACTCAAAGATATTAGCGACAGCCGCACCAACGGTGGATCATGTGATTTAATTTGATTCAACGTGAATAACCTTACCATGCTTGATCGTTACATATGGCAACGCTACATTTTAATTTAAGTTTATGAATAACTATGTAATTTAAATATTAATTGATTTTATCTTATACAATTTTATTTAAATTGGAAATGGTAAATGATTTTGTTTCCCTCTTTTCTTCCTTGTTTTGTTTGGAAAAATTAAATTTTTTAGTTGATAATTAAATAATTGATTAAATTAAAATTGAGGAAGATAATTCCTTTTGTTAAAGTCTTGTGGTAAAATCATTCGGAGCGGGAGGCTACAAGGGAGATGGAGGAGTCTATTCGAGCAGAGTATACGCATCTCTTTGAAAATTTAGTGCGTTCCATTCTTTTGATTCCGGGGACGGAATCCTTTTTAAGGGGTAGGTGATGTAATACCCGAAAAAAAATATTAAATAATAAAAAATTATTTTGTTTGAAAACATATTAATTGAACTTTGTCCATTATTTTGGGTCAAATAGTTATTTAATTTGTGTGGGCTAATAAATATTAATAAGAGATGGGTAAATTAATGGGTCCTTAACACTAATATTCAACAATTAGAAAGTATTTAAAAAAATAATACATACACAAAATAATTACAAAAACAACTCAATTCATATTAATAAGGAAACCTAAAATTAAGGAGAAACTCATTCAAATTCACAGAAATATATGCAAGCTGGAAGCCACTCCCCCACGTATCAAATTTTCCCATTTTCTCTCTCTTCTTTTATTTATCTTCTTTTTTCTCAGATGAAATTTACAAGAAGAAAACAAGCGTCGCGCCCTTTCAAGCTTTCAAAGCTTGACAATCATCTTTCATGACAAATACATTCATTACCTATGTAAGTAAGTTTCTTTATCTTTTTCTTGTTTACTTACTTTTTGGGTTAATTACACGCGACACTAAAAAACCAACACGTTTACGGTGGTGGCGGTGGTGGCTCAAGTGATGGTTACAGAGACGGTGGAGGTGGAGGCTGGGGCGGTAGTGGCGGGAGCAACCATTTTCTGGTAATAAAAGGAAATTCTCGAGATACTACAGATGAGAAGATCATTAGTAACCAAACTTTTATAACAAGGTAACCAAACTTTTATACTAAGGTAACCAAACTTTTATACCAAGGTAACCAAACCTTGGTAACCAAGGTAACCAAACTTTTATACTGAGGTTACCAAACTTGTATATTAAGGTAACCAAACTTTTATACCAAGGTAACCAAACTTTTATACTAAGGTTACCTTGGAATGAAGGTTTGGTTACCTTGGTGTGAAGGTTTGGTTACCAACTGCACTATGAAAAAACTGACGGTGTGGAGGTGGATTGGTTACCTTGGTATGACAATTTGGTTACCTTGGTATAAAAGTTTGATTACCTTAGTATAAAAGTTTGGTTACCTTGGTATAAAAGTTTGGTTACCTTAGTATAAAAGTCTGGTTACCTCAGTATAAAAGTTTGGTTACCTTAGTATGCCAGTTTGGTAACCTTGAGATGAAAGTTTGGTTAGCAACTGCGCTATAAAAAAACTGCAGGTGTGGATTGGTTACCTTGATCTCCAGGAACAAAAGGTGAGAACTTAATTCTCAAAATACCTTCCCTGTGAGTGTTAAATGAAGAAGACTGCTCAGTCATCACATCCCACCAACGTATGTTCCCTAATCTGTCCCCCATAGCCTAAAAAATGAAGGTGTCATCACCTAATTATAAAAGCATGCTTGTGGATGCTGTAACCAGTCCATCGGATGAAACTAATGAAGACGAATGCCATTTTGGTCTGCATACAAATGATGCAACAAATGAAGACTTGTGGGAAGAAAATGTATGGGAAGATGACTTGTGGGCTAAGAATTTGAACTTCATATAACTCTCTGCTTTTGTCTGTAAATATGAAATATGCTCTCATTTTACACCCAACGTCGCGGCTAGGAGGGGGAGAAGTTCGACGAATTGGAGAGAAGATATAGAAAGGTTTAGAATAGAAGATATAGTAGCGTCTTACCAAAACTAATTCCTTAAATTAAGAAATCCTAATTTCACTATTATTGTAAATAAATATGGAAAAGTGTATTACTTTTGTAATTATTTTATGGATGGATCATTATTGTAATTATTTTTTAAACTGTACTAAAATATGTAATTAACACTAAATTAATTTAGTACAAATTTGGGCCTTAAAAATTAATTGGGTTTAATTTATGTGGGTAATATTAATCTTATTCTAATTAGGAGAAATAATAAGATAAATAATAAGTAAATAAATACTAAAACCTAATCATACAAGCGGTACAAATCAAAAAGAAAAGGAAAAGTGGCTGGCGGCTGTGCTGTGAAGAAAGAACAAAGAAAGAGAAAATTAGCATATTCACTTTGTTGCATAGGAAGCAAAAAGGTATTGTAACATTGCTATTATTAACGAATTGAATTTATATGTTCTGTATATATGTATGAATTGATGATTGCTTTTCAAAAAAAAATCGTGAAAGTGACTCCTCCGAAAGCTGCTGTACTATTATATTATTATAATGATTATATATATATATATATATATATATATTAGGTTCTTTGCAGGCATATATGATCCCCTTAATATTCTATATATATATATATATATATATATATATATATATATATATATATATATATATATATATATATATATGAGGTGCAGGCCTGCAGCCCTGCTGCAGGCGATAAGTTTATTATATATATAGATATTATATATATATATATATAATATATTTTAATAAGTATTTAGCCATGGAATTTATAATCAGAATTGGTAAATTAAATTGAAGTTATGCATATTAATTTGAATTAATTAATTTTGCCGACATAGTTATAAAAGTTTTTAATAATAAATTTAATAGTATTATGTTATTAATTAATGATTTGATTGTAATAAAATCTTATTAAATTGTTTAAATTGAACGGAGGGGATTTAAAGAGTTATACTTGAAATATAAACTTTGGGGTATTAATAATTGATATAAGGCGATGATTAATGGCATATTAAATAGATTATGAATTATTTTGGGAATTATTAGTTTGGATTATTTTAATTTGAGGTGAATATGTTTAGGTTGTGAATGATGTTTCGTATTTGGTATCGTTAGCATTTGAGGGTAAGATTTGGTGTAGTGTGCTATAAATGGGTTGGAAGTGTCAGATACGGATTCCGTACTCTTTCAACGATAATTTTATTAAATTTGATTTATTTGTTTCGTCCACTGTTTCAAATTCTATTATTATTTCACATAATTGTTTCGTGTGAAATTCATATATTTGTTTCATTTTGGAGTTGACACATTGGACTCGTATTTGTACTCTTTGAATTAGGATATCATATTTAGTATTTATTTTTGATAATTGGAGAGCGGTACATGTTGCTACTTTTTTTTGAGACCTTGTGACTATAATTTGATTTGGTTCAACATGAACATATAGAACCCTTTTGTTGATATTTTTTCGCATGTGTTGTGACATGATATTTTTGTTAGAATATACCGTAGGGTATACCTGAGCTATAATCACCTATGGGGGTACCACAGGCATGTCGTCTTGGCACGGGAGGCATGACACTTTCCTTGGCGGTGTGACTAGTCCACGGCGTCTCCATTTTGGGTTCCGAAGGAAGTGGGCCATTTGGTGTTTTGTTGTGGGAGGCATATGGGTTAACCCTAGTTTTCTGTTCTGTGGATTGGTTATGTTGTGCCAAACACACTATCCGATTTGCATACATTTGGATTCGCGGTCCAATGTATGATTTGCCTGTGTGGCATTATTTTGGTTTCCTGTGTGGCATCATTTGATTTGCCTGTGTGGCATTAGTTTGGCTTGCCTTTGTGGTAAGATATATTTATGAGCTCATTCAGTATGAAATAACTCCAGCCATTTGTTTCAGCATATTATTTTATTGTATTAGTTTTGTTGGTTTTTGTTCAGTTCAATTCATTGAGTTAGTTACTTTAGTTTGTTATTTCTTTATTCTTCTATTGGTTTCGTCAATTCTGTTGATTCAGATATATTCCATTCAGATCTTTGGAGATTGTATTTTTGTCAGTATTTACACTTGAGGCTTTGTTCAATATTTTGTCTCAATTATTTTCGTATATTAGTTGTATATCTTTTGTATATATGTATCCGTACTGGGCAATTGGCTCATGCTGTGTTTTTTTCCGGCAGGTTTGCAGGGGTGATTTAGGTCTGGTGTGATGAAAGTGTTGCCTTTGACCATCTAGGTTGATTAAATTTTAAGTTATGATTATTTTGACTCTGTTTGGAGAATTGTATTTAGTACTTCATTGATGGGTATCATTATTAATATTTTGAGGTTATTAGTGCTCTATTTTCTTTTTTTGAGGTTTGTTGTGCTTTGCACGTGATCTCCATTTCCTTTTCGGGAAGGGAGTGTTACAGAGATGGTATCAAAGCTTAGGTTCTTTCTTGTAGAAAACCTATTTATGTTTGACCTGTGAGTTATGGGTAAATCACTGGGTAGACGTACGAGTTTGACTCGATTTGTTCTTTGTTTGGTTGGTCTTGATTTTGATGAATTGTCCTCTACTTTTCAAGTTGTAGTTGATTTGAGAAATGTGAGATAATTTGTTAAGATTATCATTATTATGCGTTGGAGCAATGATATTAGTTAATAATTGTGATTTAATCATTGAGGTTAATAAAGCTATACTTTATGCAGATAAGAAACGATCTTATATGAGATGCGATTATGATATGAGTACTTATATTAACGAATATTTTATATTGGAGAATTATTTGTTAGAGTTATTTTAGGTATTAATTATTATGAGATCTTAGAATTTTGAATTTGATTTGATTTGGTTTATGCTTTAAATTTTGTTAAGTTTGTGGATAATTTGAGGCATGTGTATTAGTGGGATAATATGATGAAGTGAAAACTTTGAAGTACAGAGGATCTCTTGTAATTTTGAGTTGTTGTAGAGATTCGAGGTAATTAGATTAATCTTTTGGAGTAAATGAAACTTTAAGATTATTTTCTAGTAGAATATTGGAGCTATCTTATATGAAAATTTGAGTGATAGTATGAGGAGATCTTGGAATTTGTTGGGTTAAGATTTGCATTAAGAGAATGATTGATTCATTGAATGATTAGATATACAATAAGTGATGAATCTTTTAGAGATTTTGAAAGCTATAGTTTGCTTATTCAGATAGTAGGATATATGATTTGGAGTTTGGTATGATGATTAATTAAGAGATCTTAGTAGTAATATATTTTTGGTGTAATAGTATTTGAGAACTAATTTGATTTGAAGTTATGATATTTTGAAACTCTTGAGGACTTAGTGAGAGTTGGTGATATTTAAGGTATTTTGTTTATCTGATGCCTTTAGAGTTTTGCGTGAATTTATGTAAAATTAAATGAAAATAATTAATTTGTTAAATCTTTGTCATGTGTGGAACATAAACATTTTTTGAATTGAAAATAATTTTAAATATTTTGGGTATTCGAATCGTATCGAGATGAAGAGTTTTTTATTTTTTTTTGTTGATTTCGAATTATGTTCCGAAGAGTACGTTTACAAGAATTAAACTCAAAGATATTAGCGACAGCGGCACCAACGGTGGATCATGTGATTTAATTTGATGCAACGCGAAGAACCTTACCTTGCTTGATCGTTACATATGGCGGCGCTACATTTTAATTAAAGTTTATGAATAATTATGTAATTTAAATAAAAACTAAAATAAAACTTAATAGAGTTTATTTGAATTCCGAGGACAAAATTATTTTTATGGGGTGAAAAATGTAATAACCCATTTTTTTAATTAAATATTAATTAATTTTATCTTATACAATTATATTTAAATTGGAAAAGGTAAATGATTTTGTTTTCCTCTTTTCTTCCTTGTTTTATTTGGAAATTAAATTTTTTTTAGTTGATAATTAAATAACTGATTAATTTAAAATTGAGGAAGATAATTCCTTTTGTTAAAGTCTTGTGGTAAAATCATTCGGAGCGGGAGGCTACATGGGAGATGGAGGAGTCTATTAGAGCAGAGTATCTGCATCTCTTTGAAAATTTGGTGCGTTTCATTCTTTTAATTCCGGGGACGGAATCCTTTTCAAGGGGTAGGTGATGTAATACCCGAAAAAAATATATTAAATAATAATAAATTATTTGTTTGAAAACATATTAATTGGACTTTGTCCATTATTTTAGGTCAAAATAGTTATTTAATTTGTGTGGGCTAATAAATATTAATAAGAGATGGGTAAATTAATTTAGTACAAATTTGGGCCTTAAAAATTAATTGGGTTTAATTTGTGTGGTAATATTAATCTTATTCTAATTAGGAGAATTAATAAGATAAATAATAAGTAAATAAATACTAAAACCTAATCATACATGTGGTACAAATCAAAAAGAAAAGGAAAAGTGGTTGGCAGCTGTGCTGTGAAGAAATAACAAAGGAAGAGAAAATTAGCATATTCACTTTGTTATATAGGAATCAAAAATGTATTGTAACATTGCTATTATTAACGAATTGAATTTATATGTTCTGTATGTATGCATGAATTGATGATTGCTTTTCAAAAAAAAAAAATCGAGAAAGTGACTCCTCCGAAAGCTGTTGTACTGTTATATTATTATAATGATTATATATATATATATATATATATATATATATATATATATATTTAAGGTGCTTTGCAGGCATATATGATTCCCTTAATATTCTATATAAACACACACACACACACACACACACACACACACACACACATATATATATATATATATATATATATATATATATATATAAGAGGTGCAGGCCCGCAGCCCTACTGCAGGCGTTAAGTTTATTATATATATAGGTATTATATATATACACACATTATATTCTAATAAGTATTTAGTCATGAAATTTATAATCAGAATTGGTAAATTAAATTGAAGTTATGCATATTAATTTGAATTAATTAATGTTGCCGACATAGTTATAAAAGTTTTTAATAATAAATTTAATAGTATTATGTTATTAATTAATGATTGGATTGTAATAAAATCTTATTAAATTGTTTAAATTGAACGGAGGGGATTTAAAGAGTTATACTTGAAATATAAATTTTGGAGTATTAATAATTGATATAAGGCGATGATTAAAGGCATATTAAATAGATTATGAATTATTTTGGAAAATATTAGTTTGGATTATTTTAATTTGAGGTGAATATGTTTAGGTTGTGAATGATGTTTCGTATTTGGTATCGTTGGCATTTGAGGGTAAGATTTGGTTTAGTGTGCTATAAATGGGTTGGAAGTATCCGGTACAGATTCCGTACTCTTTTAGCGTATTTTTATTAAATTTAATTTATTCGTTTCGTCCCTCATTTCAAATTCTGTTATTATTTCACATAATTGTTTCTTGTGAAATTCATATATTTGTTTCAATTTGGAGTTGACACATTGGACTCGTATTTGTACTCTTTGAATTAGGATATCATGTTTAGTATTTATTTTTGATAATTGTAAAGTGGTACATGTTGCTACTTTTTTTTGAGACCTTGTGACTATAATTTGATTTGGTTCAACATGAACATATAGAACCCTTTTGTTGGTATTTTATGGCATGTGTTGTGACTTTATATTTTTGATAGAATATACCATAGGGTATACCTGAGCTATAACCACCTGTGGGGGTACCACAGGCATGTCGTCTTGGCACGAGAGGCATGACACTTTCCGTGGCGGTGTGACTAGTCCACGACGTCTCCATTTTGGGCTCTGGAGGAAGTGGTCCATTTGGTGTTTTATTGTGGGAGGCGTATGGGTTAACCCAAGTTTTCTGTTCTGTGGATTGGTGATGTTGTGCCAAACACACTATCCGATTTGCATACATTTTGATTCGCGGTCCAATGTGTGATTTGCCTGTGTGGCATTATTTTGTTTGCCTGTGTGGCATCATTTGATTTTCCTGTGTGGCATTAGTTTGACTTGTCTGTGTGGCATCATTTGATTTTCCTGTGTGGCATTAGTTTGGCTTGCCTTTGTGGCAAGATATATTTCTGAGCTCATTTGGTATGAAATAACTCCAACCATTTGTTTCAGCATATTATTTTATTGTATTAGTTTTGTTAGTTTTTGTTCTGTTCAATTCATTGAGTTAGTTACTTCAGTTCGTTTTTTCTTTATTCTTCTATTAGTTTCGTCAATTCTGTTGATTCAGATATATTCCATTCAGATCTTTAGATATTATATTTTCGTCAGTATTTACACTTGAGGCTTTGTTCAATATTTTGTCTCAATTATTTTCGTATATTAGTTGTATATCTTTTGTATATATGTATCCGTACTGGGCAATTGGCTTATGCTGTGTTTTTCTTTCGGCAGGTTTGCAGGGGTGATTCAAGTCTAGTGTGATGAGAGTGTTGCTTTTGACCATCTAGGTTTATTAAATTTTAAGTTTTGATTATTTTGATTCTATTTGGTGAATTGTATTTAGTACTTCATTGATGGGTATCATTATTAATATTTTGAGGTTATTGGTGCTCTATTTTCTTATTTTGAGGTTTGTTGTGCTTTGCACGTGACCTCCCTTTCCTTTTCGGGAAGGGGGTGTTACAGAGATGGTATCAAAGCTTAGGTTCTTTCTTGTAGAAAACCTATTTAGGTTTGACCTGTGAGTTATGGGTAAATCACTGGGTAGACGTACGAGTTTGACTCGATTTTGTTCTTTGTTTGGTTGGTCTTGATTTTGATGAATTGTCCTCTACTTTTCAAGTTGTAGTTGATTTGAGAAATGTTAGATAATTTGTTAAGATTATCATTATTATGCGTTGGAGCAATGATATTAGTTAATAATTGTGATTTAATCATTGAGGTGAATAAAGCTATACTTTGTGCAGATAAGAAACGATCTTATATGAGATGGGATTATGATATGAGTACTTATAGTAGCGGATATTTTATATTGGAGAATTATTTGTTAGAGTTATTTTAGGTATCAATTATTATGAGATCTTAGAATTTAGAATTTGATTTGATTTGGTTTATGCTTTAAATTTTGTTAAGTTTGTGGATAATTTGAGGCATGTGTATTAGTGTGATAATATGATGAAGTGAAAACTTTGAAGTACAGAGGATCTCTTGTAAATTTGAGTTGTTGTAGAGATTCGAGGTAATTAGATTAATCTTTTGGAGTAAATGAAATTTTACGATTATTTTTTAGTAGAATATTGGAGCTATCTTATATGAAAATTTGAGTGATAGTATGAGGAGATCTTGGAATTTGTTGGGTTAAGATTTGCATTAAGAGAATGATTGATTCATTGAATGATTAGATATACAATGAGTGATGAATCTTTAAGAGATTTTAGAAGCTACAGTTTGTTTATTCAGATAGTAGTATATATGATTTGGAGTTTGGTATGGTGATTAATTAAGAGATATTAGTAGTAATATATTTTTGGTGTCATAGTATTTGAGAACTAATTTGATTTGAAATTATGATATTTTGAAACTCTTGAGGACTTAGTGAGAGTTGGTGATATAATTTAAGGTGTTTTGTTTATCTGATGCCTTTAGAGTTTTGCGTGAATTTATGTAAAATTAAATAAAAATAATTAATTTGTTAAATCTTTGTCATGTGTTGAACATAAACATTTTACGAATTGAAAATAATTTTAAATATTTTCGGTATTTGAATCGTATCGAGATGAAGATTTTTTTTTGTTGATTTTGAATTATGTTCCGAAGAGTACGTTTACAAGAATTAAACTCAAAGATACTAGCGACAGCCGCACCAACGGTGGATCATGTGATTTAATTTGATTCAACATGAAAAACCTTACCATGCTTGATCGTTACATATGGCGGCGCTACATTTTAATTTAAATTTATGAATAATTATGTAATTTAAATAAAAACTAAAATAAAACTTAATAGAGTTTATTTGAATTCCGATGACGGAATTTTTTTTATGGGGTGAAAAATGTAATAACCCATTTTTTATAATTAAATATTAATTGATTTTAACTTATACAATTGTATTTAAATTAGAAAAGGTAAATGATTTTGTTTCCCTCTTTTCGTCCTTGTTTTGTTTGGAAAATTAAATTTTTTAGTTGATATTTAAATAACTGATTAATTTAAAATTGAGGAAGATAATTCCTTTTGTTAAAGTCTTGTGGTAAAATCATTCGGAACGGGAGGCTACATGGGAGATGGAGGAGTCTATTCGAACAGAGTTTCCGCTTCTCTTTGAAAATCTGGTGCGTTCCATTATTTTAATTCCGGGGACGGAATCCTTTTTAAGGGGTAGGTGATGTAATACCCGAAAAAAATATATTAAATAATAAAAAATTATTTTGTTTGAAAACATATTAATTGGACTTTTTCCATTATTTTGGGTCAAAATAGTTATTTAATTTGTGTGTGCTAATAAATATTAATAAAAGATGGGTAAATTAATTTAGTACACATTTGGGCCTTAAAAATTAATTTGGTTTAATTTGTATGGGTAATATTAATCTTATTCTAATTAGAAGGATTAATAAAATAAATAATAAGTGAATAAATACTAAAACCTAATCATACATGTGGTACAAATCAAAAAGAAAAGGAAAAGTGGCTAGCGGTTGTGTTGTGAAGAAAGAACAAATGAAGAGAAAAGTAGCATATTCACTTTGTTGCATAGGAATCAAAAAGGTATTGCAACATTGCTATTATTAATGAATTGAATTTATATGTTCTGTATGTATGTATGAATTGATGTTTGCTTTTCAAAAAAAATCGTGAAAGTGACTCCTCCGAAAGCTGCTGTACTGATATATTATTATCATGATTATATATATATATATATATATATATATATATATATATATATGCAGGCCCTATATATATATATATATATATATATATATATATTATTTTAATAAGTATTTAGTCATGAAATTTATAATTAGAATTGGTAAATTAAATTGAAGTTATGCATATTAATTTGAATTAATTAATTTTGCGACATAGTTATAAAAGTTTTTAATAATAAATTTAATAGTATTATGTTATTAATTAATGATTAGATTGTAATAAAATCTTATTAAATTGTTTAAATTGAACGGAGGGGATTTAAAGAGTTATAATTGAAATATAAATTTTGAAGTATTAATAATTGATATAAGGCGATGATTAAAGGCATATTAAATAGATTATGAATTATTTTGGGAATTATTAGTTTGGATTATTTTAATTTGAGGTGAATATGTTTAGGTTGTGAACGACGTTTCATATTTGGTATCGTTGGCATTTGAGGGTAAGATTTGGTGTAGTGTGCTATTAATGGGTTGGAAGTATCAGGTATGGATTCCGTACTCTTTCAGCGATACTTTTGTTAAATTTGATTTATTCGTTTCGTCCCTCGTTTCAAATTCTGTTATTATTTCACATAATTGTTTCTTGTGAAATTCATATATTTTTTTTCATTTTGGAGTTGACACATTGGACTCATATTTGTACTCTTTGAATTAGGATATTATATTTAGTATTTATTTTTGATAATTGTAGAGCGGTACATGTTGCTACTTTTTTTTTGAGACCTTGTGACTATAATTTGATTTGGTTCAACATGTACATATAAAACCCTTTGTTGGTATTTTATCGCATGTGTTGTGACATGATATTTTTGTTAGAATATAGAACCCTTTTGTTGGTACCACATGCATGTCGTCTTGGCACGAGAGGCATGACACTTTCCGTGGCGGTGTGATTCATCCACGACGTCTCCATTTTGGGCTCTGGAGGAAGTGGGCCATTTGGTGTTTTGTTGTGGGAGGCGTATGGTTTAACCCTAGTTTTCTATTCTACGGATTGGTGATGTTGTGCCAAACACACTATCCGATTTGCATACATTTGGATTCGCGGTCCAATGTGTGATTTGCCTGTGTGGCATTATTTTGGTTGCCTGAGTGGCATTAGTTTGACTTGCCTATGTGGCATCATTTGATTTTCCTGTGTGGCATTAGTTTAGCTTGCCTTTGTGACAAGATATCTTTCTGAGCTCATTCAGTTTGAAATAACTCGAACCATTTGTTTCAGCATATTATTTTATTATATTAGTTTTGTTGGTTTCTGTTCAGTTCAATTCAATGAGTTAGTTACTTCAGTTCGTTATTTCTTTATTCTTCTATTGATTTCGTCAATTCTGTTGATTCAGATATATTTCATTCAGATCTTTGGAGATTATATTTTCGTCCGTATTTACACTTGAGGCTTTGTTCAGTATTTTGTCTCAATTATTTTCGTATATTAGTTGTATATCTTTTGTATATCTGTATCCGTACTGGGCAATTGGCTCATGTTGTGTTTTTCTTCCGACAGATTTTCAGGGGTTATTCAGGGCTAGTGTGATGAGAGTGTTGCCTTTGACCATTTAGGTTGATTAAATTTTAAGTTTTGATTATTTTGACTCTGTTTAGAGAATTGTATTTAGTATTTCATTGATGTGTATCATTATTAATATTTTGAGGTTATTAGTGCTCTGTTTTCTTATTTTGAGGTTTGTTGTGCTTTGCACGTGACCTCCCTTTCCATTTCGGGAAGGAGGTGTTACAATATATATACTAAATAATTTTCTACCGATTACTTTGAAAAATGGGTAAATGGGGGTCCAAATAATACGCCAAAATTTACAACAAATACTTCATAAAAATCCCCTCAATATTTTTAACAACATTTATTCATCATTATTATAACTCGCAATATTAACAACCAAATCATTCTCAGGAAAGGGAGAGCTTTCTGATAATTATTTCTCCCTATTGGCGCACAATTAGGTGACCAAACCTTTTTCATCGACAAAACTTTCTAGACATTGTTAATTATGTAAATAATAATATGAATAACTTGTCATCTCAATTATTGATTTAATAATATAAAATATTATAACAATAATTGAATTAAATAACACGAGATACTATGCAACAATTACTATAGCAATAATTGAGTATAACAGAGTGACTTCTCACGTAAGCATCAATAATCAATACCGTGTGCTTCTATGCAACCACGCTTATTACTGTAATTTTACCACCGTGTATTTCAACAGTTTAACGGTAAAACTTTCGCCGTTATTTTTATAAAAAGATATTTATGTCATTTTCTCATTTCGAGAATAATTCTGTTGTGGGGTCCACCAATGATTGTGCCGTCGTACAAATATTTCCTAGTAAAACGAATATTCCCCGACCAATTTTCTTCTCTCGTGAACAACATACACATATACAAGTCCAAACCTAGCACACATCAAGTCTTTAATGGTATTCAATATCGTGAAGTGAGTCGTTTCCCACAAACAACCAACAAATTAGTTTCCGTCTCGTCTACACTGTAATAACCCGATATTTTCTATATAATTAAATCAGAAATTTTGCATATAACTTAGCAAATATATATATATATATATAAAATATATTTATTTAGCAAAAAAAGAAGAAGAAATTTTGTGTATATTTATTTATTTATTTATTTTAATGGTGAGAATGCATGCAAGGTAATGTGTATGTATTTATGTGATGAATATAAAATATATTTATTACATGAAAGATTACAAATAATTTTATTTTAGAATTATTGATCATTATACATTATATTCTTATAATAATTAATTTTATAGTAGAAATGTTTTTATTAATTATTTTCAATAAAAAATATGATTTTATATTATTTAAATAATATATGAAATGATTATAGAATTATTATAATAATTATTTTTTATATAAAATTATTTCATATTAATTAAGTTAATTATTATAACTTAATTAATAATGGTATGCATATGAAAAATAAATCAGATATGGAATCTAAACCCTAATTTTGGATTTTTATCAAGGGATGAGAATAATATTAAATATTTCAGTGCTATAAATATGTAATGCATGCGTAGACCGATAATGGTTGGTCAATTATGGAGTATAATGTCAACGCTTTAGCATTGCTTTAATGAACCCTAATTTGAAACACAAATTAGAGTTCAAGACTATTAAGTAATTGTGTTATGTGATTAATGATATGTGTTATTGATTATAACATTAATTAGCAAAAACCTAATTATCAAAAATCCTAATTACTAATTATAAACCGTAATTAATATTTGGAGGCCCTAAATGATTAGAAACCCTAATTCAAAAGTCATTTACGACTTTAAGAATTTGTTATGTCGTTTTGTAATCGTGATACTGTGATAATATGTCTAATGACATGTATTATGCTTAATTAGGGAAAAACCTAATTATTAAGGAAACCTAAATCTTAAAATTTGAAACCCTAACTAGAAATTTGTAACCTTATTGCTATTGTGAACCCTAATCGCTAAATTAGCAATCTTAATGCTAATTAGTGAACCTTAAACCTAATTTCCATTTTTATATTATTAGAAACCTAAACTAATTTAGAAATCCTAAATTGTTTATTTTTAGAAACTAATGTTTACTTTTTTTTTCTTTTTTTAGCCTTAAATGCAAATTCTAGAAAACCAAATTATGGAACCTTAGTAGGGTTAAATCCTAAGGGTCAAACCCTAAGGGTTTGCCAAGATTACTAAATAGCCATTAAAATGTGATGACAATGACCAAAAAGCCCTTTTGTCACATTTTTATAAGTTGCTTGCAAATCTTACAAAAATTAGAGTTGGTGAACCACTCCATGTGACTAACAACAACTCCCATGCAACATATATTGCATCTATGTAATATAAATAGATTAAGAGAGAGAAAGTGTGAAAAAGAAGTTCATTTGTTATCTAGCTCTCATCAAACCTCTTCTCTCTCTACATATCTGAAATATACACGTGTATCGGTCCCAAATATAGCCCCTAGATCACCCAAGATCAGTTAGGAAGATCAAGATCAAGATTGGAACTAGAAGGTATAAACCCTAATTTGATTTTTGATGTTGTATGCTTAGTATATATTTGTGTTTATGTGTTTAGTTTTTTGTTAAAAGGTGTTTTATGGTGATCTATGTTGTTATAACATAGATTCATAACATCAAAATGCTTTAAATTTAAGTTTTTCAAACATTGTCCATGAACCTAAAACTAGTCTGACAAGCTAATGTCAGTGGTCGTATATCTCTGTATGTTCATGATTTTTGTTATTTTATGTATTAGATTTGTAGTTTGATATGAGATCTTTGTTTTGGAATTGAAATCACAGTCATTTGATGTCTAAATTTTAAGTTATGTTCGGTTAAAACCCGTTGACCGGGCATGACCAGACGAATTCTGGGTAACCCAGAACTGCATGAGTAGCGTCTGACAACTTTTTCTAATGCCTTGATCTGTTAGGCTATATGTGTATTGTTAATGTTGTTGTGATCGGATTGTAGTGTGTTGTCTGGACTATAGATCCATGATTTTATATCCCTTATATCGCAAGTCGGATTGAAGTAGTAGGAGGTCAAACTGGGCAAAACGATCACGAGGTCGGGTTTCTGAAATTTCCAGAAACCGTAAGAACATTGTTTCTGACAATGTTTGACCGAACTAGATATAGTTAATGTTTTATATTTAGACTGAGATGAGGATAGGTTATCGTTCCTTGACATAAGGACTACAGATGTGAACCATGAGACCACATGAAAAATGACTGGAACATAGAATTAATTGGCTGGAAAGTGGTACCTATGAAGTTGCTGGGTTTCTGGGTTACCTAGAAAATCCAGAAGCTGTCTGACAGTGACTTTGGGAGATTAGATCTCCTTATTTGTTTGTTGAACGACCTAGATGATGGTTCTTCATTGTAGTATTACATTTTAACTACACGATCAAGGTTCAAGCTAGCCCAGAAACGAATTACACTGAGAATTATAAGCGGTCAAACGTTGACCCTTGCTAGCTGAACTGTCAGTGTTCTTGAGCTCAAGAACACCAACAGCGACGATTACTGTCGCTATAGCCTATAGCGATAGTTTTAATTATTTTTAATTTCTGATTTTTCGAAAATTAATTAAAAATAAAAAATAAATTCGAAAAAAAATACCAAAATGGTTTTTAAAATTATTTTAAATTATAAAAAAAATAACTTCTAATTATTTGGGATATTTCTCATTAATATTTATAATTATGAAATTATTTTAAATAAGAATAAAGTGTTTAAAAATATTTTAAATTATAAAATATAATTTTCAATATTTTTGGAGAATTCTCATTAATAAATTAATATTAATGATATTAAATTTATTTACTAATTATATTAAATAAATTAGTTTAAAAATGATTCTAAAATTATAAAAAATATTTTAAAAGAAAATAAAGTGTTTAAAAATATTTTAAGTTATAAAATATAACTTTTAATATTTAAAAGATAATTTTATTTATAATTTAATATTAATGATATTAATTTAATATTTATGATATTAAGTTTATTTAATAATTATATTAAATAAATAGTTAAAAATTGTTTTATTAATTTAAAAATCATTTAAAAAGGATATAAATGAATTAAAAATATTTTAAGTTATAATTAAAGACTTTTAATATTTCGATAAATAATGCATTAATATTAAATTATTAATGGTAATTATTTAAAAATGATTTTAATTATTTTAAAAATCATTTAAGGGTAATAGTAATACTTTAAAAATAGTTTAAGTTATTATAAATAACTTTAATATTTTGGTAATGGTTTCATTAAAAATTTAATATTAATTAAATATTAATATTAATATAATTATTTGATATTTAAATCATTTTATAATGATTCCAGTGCTTGAAAAATCATGATAATTTATAATAATTATTTAAAAATTATTATAAGGCTATGAAAAATAATATGACTGATATTTAAATTATCCAGAATAATATTAAGGATACAGGATAAAGTTTTAAACTCGACAACTACCTTATAAAGTCGTCGGTACACCAAAATATTTCAGAAATTGACCTGTACTTAGATAACTAGATTAGATACGTGTTTGTTTGTGATCCAATGATTGTTAAATATGTGTGACAATGTGATTAGTTAATGTGCTGACTAAAAATAGCAGTACTATGTGTTATGATATAATATTCTAATCGAACGAATGATCTAATTACTAATAGATCGCTATATAAAAGATAAAACTAAGTTGCGTATTGTAAGCAGCAGATCCTAACTTTGCATTTACTTTATGCAATAGATATAAGTAAGAAAGTTTCATAATTATATTATTATTTTACCAAAATATTAAGTCTATTGTTATCGATTATGTATTCGATCATTATTTATCAGTACAGTATTATTGTATAATTTAGATATTTATTTTATTCGTTAATTTCTAAATATGGTTATACAAGTGTCCTCACTTGGATAATCATTGTATTTAATCATATGTTGATGAACACCTATCGATCTCCGATATGTATATATTAATTAAAAGTCGTCTAAGCTATTTGACCCAGCTAGACACATATTTAGAAATATCGTTGAACATGATAAAACTTTATTGTATCCAATCAAATTGCTTTAGTTTGGATTCCCGACTAAGTATGAACACCCGAATATGGGAAAACTTTTATGCGCCGAAGACGGAAAAGATGAACGATAATATCGTTCTTGCATGTAGTATTGATCAATACAGGGCATATTGGGATGATCACCTACGCGCCCGTAAGTTATGATGGTTTGCGGATGAAGTTCTGCTAAACCTTAGCAAAAATTAAAAATAATGTTCATAGTCTGTCGACTAATACACATTTATAGTCAGTACGTAGTTTCAAAAATTTTGACATAAAATTGTTAAGTTATTATTATTGGTACATCTTACTTCACAACTGTTGATTCGTTGTAGAAGTGTTGTACAAAGGAAAAAATTATTTCTTTCAACTTATATTTATAATTGCTATTACTTGCTGGGCACTCAAATGCTCATCCTTGCTTAATATAAATATTTTTTGCTAAGTGTGAACAACAAGAAGGTTCGGCCAAGAACAAGGGAAAAGGAAAACAAACAGAATAAGTTTAATGGTATCTTTTATAATTGTTAGACAATATTTAGACCATGATATTTATTATCTATCATGTAATGTATTGTAGTAAAGGTTGCGTACTTGGGATTAGACTCTGATAAATGTAAGTTAAGTTTGAAATTCATATTATTGTTATTATTATTAGTATTATTCCGCTCAAAAAAATGGTATCGTAAAGCACCGAGTTCGGGTTTCAAGTACCTGAATTTGGGGGCCACCAGTACAAAGTACCTAATAGACAATGCTTAATAGACAACGTTTTTTATAAAAACGTTGTAGTTTTTTTTTTACAACGTTTTTAAAAAAAACGTTATAGATATATATGCAAAAACGTTATCTATTTAAAAGGTCATTTTTTTGATTTTAACTAGATAACGTTTTTTTAAAAAAACGTTATCTATTAAGAAAAACATGGAGAAATTGATAAAAACACAGAAGCCCAAAATTTGAAATTAAAACAGGACAATACTTTCTTCTCTCTCCTATCGGTATTTCTCTCTACGATGGAGGTAAGCGGGTGCCAGATCTAAAATCTCGATTCCTCACTCTTCAGCCTCTTGCCTCTCGACTGTGGTCTCTCTTCCCCGTCGCCATCCCTCTCTTCCACCGTCGCCGTCCCTTTGCTTCTGTCTCTCTCAAGGTACGTTTTCCCCCAGTTTTTCCCTAAATATAACCCTAGGAAGAATTCTTCTAAAATTTCAGTCATACACTGTGCTCTCTTCTACTTCTTCCTACTTCTTCACATGGAACAAGGAATTCTCACTAAAAATTGATACTGCCTCATTGCAGCGAATCACAGAAATATTGTAAGATCCCCAGTTCTGATGCGCGAACTATGGCTTTAGATGTGGCATGATATTCATCCAGATAAAAGTTTGAAATTTGTTACGAAAGGTAAACCTTTCTTTTCTAAACCTCTCGTTATGTTAAATTTTAACCCATTATTTTACTTGTGTTAGCTAAGCGTGGACCTCTGAGAGACGAGGACTGCTATTGGGAATATGGAAAAGCTCATTGTGCATGGTCTGAGCATTGTGAATATAGGTTATATCCTTTACCTCTTGGACATAACATTCCGTTTCACTAGCCTTCTTTTAACTTCTATGTAATGATGCAGGTATGTTTTTGGAGATGTTCACCTGGGCCGGAGCTGCAGGTTGAAGAACTCTTCAGCTGATCTCCTTTTACATTATGTATAACTTGTGTGGTATTTTGCAAGTTGGTGTCTACTTTCAAGTTGTTTGCGTCCCTTTGCTAGTTTGCTATGAGTTTGGATTAAATAGGAATGAACCAAGGTGTCTATTGTGGTGGAGATGTCCGAAACTAAGAAAGCAAAAATGACCATGGCTTGTGAGTTCATTGACTGCATATTGCTTGTAAAGTTCAAACTCTCTTAACAACCACCTTAAGTAAAATGTTTTGTGCATGAAATTCAACTTATTTGCCACAAACCCAGTAATTACTAATGAGAGCTGCTTAAACTTGTGGATCGTTCATATTTGATTCTCCTATTTAACTGTCTCTTCGTGTTCTGACTTCTACCTGTATGACTCCATCCCACTGCATTCTTGCTAATATGACTCATAATTGTAGGTTATACAAGAATTAGATTTTATGGTAGCTGAGGCCAGAAGATATGGGATTAAGCTTATGCTAAGTTTAGTAAATAACTATGAGAGCTTTGGGGGTAAGAAGCAGTATGTGGACTGGGAAAGAATCCAGGGGCAGTATTTGACATCTAATGATGATTTCTTTAGAAACCCTGTTATTAAGGGATATTACAAGAACCATATAAAGGTAAATGGTATATAAATTCTCAGTTATTCTTCTTCTTTTTTCTTTCAGCTATTACCATTTTGACATTATTTCTTGATTTGGAAGGTTTAAAAAGGTTCAATGGACTATATGATATCTGAAACTAACAATCTGTACTTTTATTTTTGTATATTTCTTCTGCAGACTGTTCTTAACAGATATAACACCAAAACTGGAGTTGTTTACAAGAATGATCCAACAATCATGGCCTGGGAGCTTATGAATGAGCCCAGATGCACATCAGATTCAGGATTTACTATGCTATACTCTTTAATCGATAAACCTGTCATTAATCGATAAACCTGTCATTAGGATTTACTACGCTATACTCTTTTCTGTTTTTCCCTCTTTATTTCCTATATTGATTCTTGACTAAATGTTTGTTTGAATATCAGTAAGAGCATACGTAATGACATTGTTGAATGTCTCCTAAATGAGATAATTTGTTGTGGAATTTTGCCCCCAGTTTTCAACATCATATATTTAGACTCTCCCGCTGGTGTTGGATTTTCTTACTTAAGAAATGAATCCGACTACATTACCATAGTCCAACAGACCACCTCTGACTTGCACACATTTTTACTCAAGGTATTTTTTGAATAAATGAATAAAGAAGAGAAAAGAGCATAAAAGGTTGGAATGTTTTGTTTATTCTATAGTTCTCTATCCTTGAGTATCTAATTTCCACAAATTGCTGCTGTGGCTTGTGGTTTGAGCTGTACCTAGAGTTCATCGCAAACCCATTTATTATTGCTGGAGAGTCAGCTTGTGGTTTAAGAGATGGAATCGTCCCAACTTGGCCACAACTTCTTAACAGTAGGAGTGTCCCATGTACGTTAACTACTCAAGTTACTTGTCATATTGGTTTTTAATCTGGTGGTCTCCAATTTTTCCTGAATAAATATTGTCAGCTAAACTTAATATTTCTCTACAATGTTAGTGGGGAAACCATTTGCTCATTAAATTTTGCTAGTCATGTGCGAGGAGTTGAGCATGGGCCTGCTCGAAAACAGGCAGACTTCACTGAGCTTTTCAAGTACAAGCAGCTGGTATTTTGCAGTTGAAACTTTTTTGTGATGAAAATATTGAAACAATTTTACTCCTACATTCTACAACAAACGTTTTAATTACTGAACATGCAGAAAAGGCGAAGCATGATGAGAGGGAAACAACAAAATTGAAGGATAATGTGCAGTCCTTTCAATTAAGACTTGCTGCCAGAGAACACACCTGCAGAAGCTTACAAGAGAAGGTAATGAGTTTCATTAATAATTAACTGTCATCAAGTCTTTAAAATTAGTTGGTTCTTGTCACAATTATAGCAACGCTGTTGACGTAAAAGTTTTCAATAGGTGCAAGATCGTGAGAACCAACTAGCAGAGGAGAGAATTTAATATTGTTTCAATAGCTTAGTAAATGTAATATTGTTTTTCTTTGTGGATTGAAAAGTGAATTTGAGATGTATATATGGACAGTTTGTTATATATTTTGTGGTTGTAGTAATTTAAAATTGTAAACGAATGGTATTATTGAAATGTATTTTGAATGGTTGATACATTTTGGCTTTAAATTTAAATGAGAATTTAGATCTTTTAGCTATATATCATGGCATTAGCATATTGCAGGTGTATTGGTAATGTTGGTGAACCAATTTTTTTTTTTTTTTTTAAATCTACAACGTTTTAAAAACGTTGTGTAATCATACCTTCAACAACGTTTTTAATCAAAAAACATTGTGGAATCATACTTTCTACAACGTTTTTAAACATTTGCTAATTTTTTGAAAACAAATACACAACGTTTTTTCCTAAAGACGTTGTGTATTGTGCTTAACTACAACGTTTTTAAAACGTTGTGTAAGGGTATCAAATAGACAACACCCTTAACCACGACGTTTTTTTGACAGAAACCACAACGTTTTTTCCGCGTTGTCTATTTACTGTTTTGTAGTAGTGGGCGTTACATTATGGTATTAGAACTTTAGGGTTAGAAATCTTAGGTGGGATAGACCTTAGGCTATAACCTTGGGACAAAGGGAAACTTTGAAAATACAAATAACTCATATAGAGTTTATAAGGAGATGAATTGAATAAATTCATCGTAAAACAAAATAAAAGATAACTTATATAAAACTATTATTTGTTGTATGTATATAATATATGCTAATCGGGATAATTTATGTGTGTAGATGTCAGATAGAAAGAATTATGATACCCTCAAATCATAAGAAAGGAGTCAACCTCCATGACTGAGCCAATGTCAAAGCTAATAGATGAAATAGAGGCTCACTTGGAAAGCAACCCTAATGAGGTGATTATACTAGAAAAGTGTAGTACCGGACCCATAAACTATAGTATAGCTAATAGGTAGAGTATAGTTAAACAATATATGGTCAAGCTCGAGTTCTTAAACTCATAATGTGTGGTAAGTTTGAAGAACTTGGTATAGTTATGTCTGAATGGATTATTGAGGATAATAAGAATATATAAAATACTAAGCAATTGATCCTTAGTGAAGGCGTAAGAAATAAGTAGTATTAGTATTACTTGAATATGAATGATTCTATGTAGTGTATATGATAAGTATGTCTGTATAAGGTAATATTCTTAACTTTTGTATAGGTTGTGACATCGATTCCCGATTTTTGAGTCACAAAGAGATAACGGGTGTTTAAAGCAGTATGTGCTACGGTATGTCAAGTGCTATAAATATGAATTTATGTTGGATTAATGAAATAAATTGGTATAAAGATAGTAATCATTTATCTGAACTCTAGTTAATACAGTAAACCAAAGTTTTCAAAATCTAATATTTTGAATACATGATTATTTGGGTAGAATATTTCGCGTTATGTGTATACCCTAAGACATAAAAGGTAGGTTGATGAAAGATAAATTATGATTAATCTGATAATGCCGCCAAGACAAAAATGAAACCAACAGGACAGAAGAACCTATCAACAAAGCTGGTGGACAACCAGACCCGATACAGAATTTTATGATTATGGTCGCTCAAGCTATGTAGAACGGAATACCAGCCGCGGGAAAATTAGCTAGATAATCAATTAGCGAACTTCAAAGACTTCAAGGTATTCAGACGACAAGAAATTAGAGGATCAACTGAGCCTGTAAACGCGTTTGTGATAGCTAGGGTAACGATGGGGCAAAAGACATCTTTTGTCACCTATACGATGAATGTGGAGGCGAATTTTTGGTGGAGGCAAATCAAGCTAGAGCCGGAGAAGGGAGTAGTGGTAGTAAGACTAGAAAAAGGAAATGAGAAAATTTTGGGAGTACTAGAAATAGGTCAGGAGATGGAAAGAAATAGGTTATGCAGTGTGGAAATTGCGGAAAGAATCACTCGAAAGAGTATCTTAAATGTATGTTTGTGTGTTATAAGTGTGGACAGAAGGGACATAACTCTCCCAACTGCCCCAATCCTAGTGTGAACAGTGGGTGTTTCAAGTGTGGATGAGCATAAGGTGAAAGACGGTCCAAGAAGGAGAAAGGAGGCAAGGAATGCGAATACGGGAAAATGAAGAAGGCCATTGGCGACATCAAGACCAACTTGAACAAACAAACTAACAGAATCAACCGCAAGAGTCTTCAATATGACGGTCCAGTATACGGTGGAAGCTGGGAATGCAACTCTAGGTATTATTCATATAACTTATATATTTTGATAGATATGATTTTCTTATATATAATAAATTATTTTATAAATAAATTTTGAAGAAGGAATTTAAGTTCTTTTAGAAATCAAACTTCCGTTTAATTAGATAGACAAGCTTTATGTTGAATAGTTAAAGATCGGTTCGATCGAATCTGATCGAGATCTATTTGAAATGACTATGTATGTTATGTACCCTTGTATGTATAGGTTTTAAACGGTGATTCCAGGGACGGAATCTTTATAAGGGAGGGTGAATGTAATAACCCGATATTTTCTATATAATTAAATCAGAAATTTTGCGTATAAATTTTTTTTAAAGGTGAGAAGGCGTGCAAGGTAATATGTATGTATTTATGTGATGAATATAAAATATATTTATTAAATGAATGATTAAAAATAATTTTATTTTATAATTATTGATTATTATACATTATATTCTTATAATAATTAATTTTATAATAGAAATATTTTTATTAATGATTTTATATTATTTAAATAATATATGAAATGATTATAGAATTATTATAATAATTATTTTGTTATATGAATTTATTTCAGATTAATTAAGTTAATTATTATAACTTAATTAATAATGGTGGTATGTATATGAAAGATAAATCAGATATGGAATCCAAACCCTAATTTTTGATTTTTATTAAGGGGTGAGAATACTATTATAATATTTCAGTGCAATAAATATGTAATGCATGTGTAGACTGATAATGGTTGGTCAATTATGGAGTATAATGTCAACGCTTTAGTATTGCTTTAATGAACCCTAATTTGAAACTCAAATTAGAGTTCAAGACTGTTAAGTAATTGTGTTATATGATTAATGCTATGTGTTATTGATTATAACATTAATTAACAAAAACCTAATTATCAAAAACCCTAATTAGTAATTATAAACCCTAGTAAATATTTGGAGACCCTAAATGATTAAAAATCGTAATTCGAAAGTCATTTAAAACTTTAAGAATTTGTTATGTCATTTTGTAATCGTGATACTATGATAATATGTCTAATGACAGGTATTATGCTTAATTAGGGAAAACCCTAATTATTAAGAAACCCTAAATCATAAAATTTGAAACCCTTATAAGAATTTTGTAACCCTAATTGCTATTGTGAACCCTAATCACTAACTTAGCAATCTTAACGCTAATTAGTGAACATTAAACCTAATTTCCATGTTTTATATTATTAGAAACCTAAACTAATTTAGAAATCTTAATTGTTTATTTTTAAAAACTAATGTTTGCTACTTTTTTTTAGCCCTAAATGCAAATTCTAGAAAAGCAAATTATGGAACCTTAGGGTTAAACCCTAAGGGTCAAACCCTAAGGGTTTGATAAGATTACTAAATAGCCATTAAAATTTGATGACAATGACTAAAAAGCCCTTTTATCACATTTTTATAAGTTACTTGCAAATCTTACCCAAATTGGAGTTGTGACTAACAACAACTCCCATCAGTCATTTTTCCAGCAATCTCAGGAACATACATTGCATCTATGTAATATAAATAGATTAATAGAGAGAAAGTGTGCAAAATAAGTTCATTTGTTATCTAGCTCTCATCAAACCTATTCTTTCTCTACATATCTGAAATATACAAGTGTATCAGTCCCAAATACAGCCCCTAGATCACCTAAGATCAGTTAGTAAGATCAAGATCAAGATTGGAACTAGAAGGTATAAACCCTAATTTGGTTTTTGATCTTGTATGCTTAGTCTATATTTGTATTTTTTTTGATAATGTGGAGTTTCCCAACCGCAGTCGGACTAAGTCTCCCCACCCCGGACCAGGCGTTACGCACAAGCTCGGCCTAAGACATGGCTTCGCCCAGAAATGTGCGATCCATGGCCACACGAACCAGTTTTTAATTTGCCCTCACACTTATTGCAGGCGGGAATCGATCCCAGGATGTGCGGGTTTACGGTTCACCCCAGGTGGAAACTTACCGCTGCGCCAAGTGCTGTGGTTATATATTTGTGTTTATGTGTTTGGTTTTGTGTTAAAAGGTGTTTTATGGTGATCTATGTTGTTATAACATAGATCCATAGAATTAAAATGCTTTAAAATTAAGTTTTTCAAAAATTATCCATGAACCTAAAACTAGTCTGACAAGCTAATGTCAGTGGTCGTATATCTTTGTTTATGATTTTTGTTGTTTTATGTATTAGATATATAGCTTGATATGAGATCTTTGTTTTGGAAGTGAAATCACAGTCATTTGATGTCTAAAAATTATAAGTTATGTTCGGTCAAAACGCGTTGACCGGGAATGACCAGACGAATTTTGGGTAACCCAGAACTGCATGAGCAGCGTCTGACAACTTTTTCTAATGCCTTGATCTGTCAGGTTATGTGTGTATTGTTAATGTTGTTGTGATCGTATTGTAGTGTGTTGTCTGGACTATAGATCAATGATTTTATATCCCTTATATCGCAAGCCGGATCGAAGTAGTAGGAGGTCAAACTGGGCTAAACGATCACGAGGTCGGGTTTCTGGAATTTCCTAACAATGTTTTATATTTGGACTGAGATGAGGATAGGTTATGGTTCCTTAACATAAGGACTATAGATGTGAACCATGAGACCACATGAAAAATGACTGGAACATAGAATTAATTGGGCTAGAAATTGGTACCTATGAAGCTGCTGGGTTTCTAGGTTACCCAGAAAACCCAGAAGCTATCTGACATCAACTTTGGGAGACTAGATCTCCTTATGTATTTGTTGTATAACCTAGATGACGATTGTTCATTATAGTATTACATTTTAACTACACGATCAAGGTTCAAGCTAGCCCAGAAACGAATTACACTAAGAATTATAAGCGGTCAAACGTTGACCCTTGCTAACTGAGTTGTCAGTGTTCTTGAGCTCAAGAACACCAACAGCGACGGTTACTATCGCTATAGCCTATAGCGACAGTTTTAATTATTTTTAATTTCTGATTTTCCTGAAATTAATTAAAAATAGAAAATAAATTCTAAAAATTACAAAAATGGATTTAAAAATTATTTTAAATTATAAAAATAACTTCTAATTATTTGGGATATTTCTGAATATTTATAATTATTTGAATATTAATGATATTTATTTTATTTAATTAGTGTATTAAATAAAATAGCAAAAATGATTTTTATATTATAAAAATCATTTTAAATAAGAATAAAGTGTTTAAAAATATTTTGAATTATAAAATATAATTTTCAATATTTTTGGAGAATTCTCATTAAAGAATTAATATTAATGATATTAAATTTATTTACTAATTATATTAAATAAATTATTTTAAAATGATTCTAAAATTATAAAAGTCATTTTAAATAAAAATAAATTGTTTAAAAATATTTTAAGTTATAAAATATAACTTTTAATATTTAAAAGATAATTTTATTAATAATTTAATATTAATGATATTAATTTAATATTTATATTAAATAAATAGTTTAAAATGGTTTTATTAATTTAAAAATCATTTAAAAAGGATATAAATGAATTAAAAATATTTAAGTTATAATTAATGACTTTTAATATTTCGATAAATAATGCATTAATATTAAAGTATTAATGGTAATTATTTAAAATTGATTTTAATTATTTTAAAAATCATTTGAGGGTAATAGTAGTACTTTAAAATTTGTTGAAGTTATTATAAATAACTTTAATTTTTTGGCAATGGTTTCATTAATAATTTAATATTAATGAAATATTAATGATAATAGAATTATTTGATATTTAAATCATTTTATAATGATTCCAGTGTTTGAAAAATCATGATAAATTATAATAATTATATAAAAATTATTATAAGGCTATGAAAAATAATATGACTGATATTTAAATTATCCAGAATAATATTAAGGATACATGATAAAGTTTTAAACTCGACAACTACCTTATAAAGCCGTCAGTACAGCAAAATGTTTCAGAAATTGACCTGGACTTAGGTAACTGGATTAGATACGTGTTTGTTTGTGATCTAATGACTATTAAATATGTGTGACAATGTGATTAGTTAATTTGCTGACTGCAAATAGCAGTACTATGTGTTATGTTATAATATTCTAATAGAATGAATGATCTTATTACTGATAGGTCGTTATATAAATAATAAAACTAAGTTGCATATTGTAAGTAGCAGATCAGTCAAGTATCCTACCTTTTCATTCACTTTATGCAGTGGATATAAGTAAGAAAGTTTCATAATTATATTAACATTGTGCCAGAATATTAAGTCTATTGTTATCAATTATGTATCCGATCATTATTTATCAGTACCGTATTATTATATATTTTTGATATTTATTTTGTTCGTTAATTTCTAAATATGGTTATACAAGTGTCCTCACTTGGATAATCATTGTATTTAATCACATGTTGATACACACCTATCGATCTCTGATATGTATATATTAATTAAAAGTCGTCTAAGCTATTTGACCTAGCTAGACACAGATTTAGAAATATCGTTGAACATGATAAACTTTATTGTATCCAATCAAATTGCTTTGGTTTGGATTCCTGACTAAGTATGAACATCCCCATTATGGGAAAACTTTTATGCGTCCAAGACAGAAAAGATGAACAATAATATCGTTCTTGCATGTAGTATTGATCAATACAGGGCACATTGGGATAATCACCCACGCGCCCGTAAGTTATGACCATTTGCAGATGAAGTTCTGCTAAACCTTAGCGAAAATTAAAAATAATGTTCATAGTTTGTCGACTAATACACATTTATAGTCAGTACATAGTTTCAAAAAATTTGATTTAAAATTGTTATATTATTATTATAGGTGCAGCTTACTTCATAACTATTGATTCATTGTAGAAGTGTCATACAAAGAAAATAATTATTTCTTTCATCTTATATTTATAATTGTTATTACTTGTTGGGCACTCAAATGCTCATCCTTGCTTAATTTAAATAGTTTTAGCTAAGTGTGAACAACCAGAAAGGTTTGGCCAAGAACAAGGGAAAATGAAAGCAAATAGAATAAGTTTAATGGTATCTTTTGTAATAGTTAGACAATATTTAGACCATGATATTTATTATATATCATGTAATGTATTGTAGTAAAGGTTGCGTACTTGGGATTAGACTCTGATAAATGTAAGTTAAGTTTGAAATTCATATTATTGTTATTATTATTAGTATTATTCCCCTCAAAGAAATGGTGTCATAAAGCACTGAGTTCGGGTTTCAAGTACCTGAATTTGGGGGCGTTACATACACTGTTTTCACAGTGAGTTAGATCGGTTACTAATTCGTATATACCTCCGCTCTCTGAAGGAATCATTTAGCCTAACTCCTATACATCCACCATTAAAGGGTACGGTTGCACTGCCTTAGACTTGATACCTAGTTGTACATATACTCAAGGAATTGGTGATTATCAAAGATATTTAATGTCACCAACTTACTATGATAAAATAATTTCACATAAATTATTTAATATCAATAGATAAATTTCTATCTATCTTCTTTACTTCAAATAACTCGTTTCTTTAATAAACAACAAATATATAATAATAATATACTTATTAATCACATAATTCACTTATTGCATAGTTTATATTACCCTATACAACACAATACCACATACCTCACAACGCATATATATATATATATATATATATATATATTCTTATTTGAACCCTTCACATGTCTTAAGAATTTTATTTACTAAATTCTTATTTTATTATTTTTTAAAAATTCGGGTTTTTACTTCCTCTCCCCCTTATAAGGATTCTGTCCTCGGAATCACCGAAACCTCCTCTACTTGGTGCTATTTCGAATATTACATATTCTTTTGAATAATTTTATCCATTCTCTTTTCGAAAGTTTTTATTATTATAACTTTCTCAAATGCATTCTACCACTTTTTCCTTTCTAAAGAACATTCTACTCACTACATTCATCCTTCAGAAGAATAAGAACCTTCCACGATTCTTCAATAATCGGGAAGTAGTATGAAAAATCATAGATTCCAAATTATGCTGAGGAGTCACAAGACTGTGACCTCTTCTCTAGGTTTACTAGTGCTTCAACACAATCCTTCACACTGTAAACCAGAGTGTTTATCAATCACAAAGACTGAAAACACCCTCCACACGTACATTAGGTGGCTGGCCTATTGTACAACTACGTTGGGCCGCAACAGTAGTATTTTGTAATGACTATATGCGTTACGCTCGGAACCATTGTCCCCGAAAACATGTCCCCTTATATGATTGTTCACCTCAGCTTTTCAACATCTGAATCCGCACCAGAGCAATCTGGTTTGGCATAAATACTCAAGAATGCTTGAATTCCATAAATATTTTTCAACAGCCGTCTAACCGAATCAAATAGCTTAGACTTTTATCAATAACTTGGACATCAATCGAAATAATTTATCCAACTTAATTTACCTTCTTCATAATTTAAAAGAAAACCAAAAATTCTTTTATAACGTTATGATATCGTACCAGATTAGTAGTACGTTGAGGATTCCACCATTTTGTGACTTTGACATATAACATCATACCATAGTGGGCTGACGATCTTTCGATCACAATCAACACTAGGTTCGACTGCATTAATGACTCCATCATTTACCATTTTCTACACCATTTCAAATGATGTACATGGTTAGAAATACATTTTAAAAATTTTCAAATCATTTTTGTCTTAGCTGAAATAATTAGCATAGACATAAGAATAACAGTATTATTTTTTTTAAACATCATTGGTTCAATCACAGGATCCAATGTTTTTCAAGAAACAGAAGTGCAAACATCAGCACGAAGTCAATAAATTTTGAAAATCTAGCAGAGCTAGAAGATTTAGAAAATCCATGTTTCTCCATCAACTTCAATCGTTACTCCATTATTTCATTCTATTAATCTCTAACACCATCAATGCTTACTATACCAAAATTTCTTAATTCTTACCTTAGAAGTTTTTTATATCCAATATAGTTCATCAAACTTACCACACTTTGGAAGTTCAGGAACTTGCCACAATAATATGAGTTTAAGAACTTATCCTAGTCAGCCCATAGGCGAACATTCGCTGAAGAGTTCCAAAACATACCATATGATTATGAGTCACGAACTTACCATATGCATGAGTTTTAAGAACTTGCGCCTAATCTTAATATTCTCTATCTTAATCTTAAGTCTCTATCTATCAAATATGATATGAGAAAAGAATCACCTTCTCACCATAAGCATATCGATAGCGCGACACTGACATTCCATTGATTATCATCGTGAGGAACCGAGCGCGAGCACAAAGTCTCCGCCCATACAAAGGTTTGTACAACTCAGCTCTCACATGAGTCCTCAATTGAAATCCCACTTAACTCTATCTCACTCTTAACATGCTCTTTGCTTGATACGAATTTTTAGTATCTCATCATTTACAACTCCTCATGAGTTTATCTCGTACCATTTCATAGTACCTTCTCTTATAGCATTAAGCTATATCCACTTAGTTGTTACAAAATATTTATCATTTCATAGCTTAATCTGCTCATGTCGTGACTCTCGGTTTACCTTAGGGTTCTTTCCCATTATCAACTAAACTCCATTCGAGTTCATTCTTATTTTCTTTATCATCTTTATCTTATAGATATCATCTTAACATTTTTATTACCGGAGTTAGGAAACTCCTGAATTCTCATTCTCTAGATACTTCAAGATTCTTCTTTGAATCTTCGTTTATATATATTTAAATCTTTATCTTTTTCTCTCTCAGGTTATAGCCAAAGGTACTCTTACCTAAAGTTTATAACCTACAACTTTGATACCAACCTGTGACGCCCCCAAATCTGGGTCCCTTCAAACGACGGATCTGGTCCGCCATGATACCACTATCATCAAATTATTTATATCCTTTTATTCATAACTTAATGAATACAACTTTGCTTATCAATATAAATTCTTTCCATTTCCAGGATCTGTATAATGATCCCAAACTTTTATAAGTTTCAAATCTTGGTCATTTACCATTCCTGTCTTACATCATATTCAATGTTATATAAATATACGGAATAATTTAAACTTTTTCAATCTCCTCTGAACAAAATCTTTTATTGATTACTTAAATTAAGTCAATTACATATCCTGGAATCAAATTATGCTATGATTCATTCTATCCAAATTACTGTATAACGTTTTTCATCTCGATTCGAATTCCTTTATGTATCACATAGTACAACTTTATAACTCAACATACACATCATAAACTACTATCATGTACATCTCCTAGAACCTAAACATGGTTCAAGGGCATATATTTAAATAAATTTATCAATCTCCTTCGATTACTATTGAACTCTATCAATCAAGTAGCACGTAATCTTTACTGTGAGTCCTTAACCTGCAAAAGTGGTTATTTGCAAGGGTGAGCTCGACAGCCCATCAACTTTAATAGTTTTCATACAGCACATAGCATATAATAGCATACTTAGCTCATGCATTCAAAATCCATTAATATTTACTAAGCATGTTACTTCTCATATAACAGACATATAGGTTTACTTTTCAAGTATATCATCAAAGATCAACTTTCAAATTTCATACATATCTCATATGCATTTCATATATATACATCAACATTCTCATAGCATAATATAGCTCAACTAATAGTTATAGAATTTATATATCAACTACGACTTGCCTGATTCATAATTTATCAACTACGACTTAACTGCTTAAAGCTTATCTGCACTGCGTGTATTCCTACACAGTTATATAATCATGGATTCTTACCCATTAGTCATACATTTCATACACTCCTAATATAAGAATAAATATTGTTTCCTAACTTGGTCTCATTTTTACTTGAACTTAGGATAACCATGAGACTAGCTCATTCTACTATCATATTTATTTAAAAAATCTTATTTCATATCTTGTAGTCCTTAAGGACAACATATAACCATAATTGAAGACTATGCAGTTAACGAAATGCTCTTGGTCACTCTGCAGAACGGCGCGGCTGCACTGAATTTAAGCTTGGGAGAGCTGCGGCCGCGCTTACTCCCTGCCAAAACCAGACTTGAGCTTTTCATTGCTCAGTTTAGTCCTAACCTACTATGCATTCTAATACATACTATAAACATACATTAAGTATGTTCAGATATTTCTTCAAGGTCACATTTCAAATCATTTAGTTTTGAATTACATAGCTCTATGTTGAATTATTTACATCAACAAGGCTTAACAACTTCTTTTAACAAAGGTTCAATGTTTATAAGCTTTTAAACCTTATATTGGTACTAACAAGCCTTTAATACGCATGCTCACACATATCTAGATATTTACATAGACATAACAAAGTTCATTTACTTGAAAATTTATTATAAACCATGCTTGAAAGGTCCAATTCATGCTTAGCTAGATGATGAACATATTCGTCATGTCTAGAGGCATAAGTTGTCTTAGTATGCATGCTAGAAAGGTCAGAGTATATTTTACACACTATTTGAAACTATTAGTTCTCAAAACTTTCGAGTTTTCTTTCAAAATATTTTAAACCAAGCTATATCAATCTAGTACATGCAAAGTAAGTATAAAACTACATTTCATGCACGTTGATATGTGTACATAGGGTCCGAGGTCAGAACTCAAAGGACACCAAATTCATTCAACTTCCATTTCTAAAAAACTTTGAGTTTTCATTTAGAAAATCATGTTAAAGCATTTCATTATGACTAAAGTAATCTTAGCCATATGACATGTCTATTATCATGCATATTCATGTTTTATCACTTAGAATAACATATTTTATCGTCGGGAGCACTATACTTGCATACGTGCATGCTCGACGCCCTACGATTGCCTCATAATACACATCAGTCCTAAAGATGACTATTTTCCCCTTTCTAAAGACCTCAAATGGAAATATTTAAAGAACAACAGTTGTAGGTATATTCGTTCTCATTTCGGATCATCTTGAATTGCAACAATCGGAGTATGTAATGAAAAAGTTATGGTCGTTTTACCAAAACAGGTTAAAGAAGTCACACTTAACACACTTTGGGCACGACCGCGCCCAATTCCTTCACACTTCAGCACGCCCGCGCCACTTGGCATCTCCTGGGCTGCTCGCCCGCACTCCTGGGCAGCACGCCCAAGCTCCTGGAAAGAGCACCTGCGCTACTGGGCAGTGCGCCCGCGCTACTGGGCAGCACGCCCGCGCTTGGCCTTGCCCTTGGCCAGATTACAATTTTCTCAATGTTCTTACTTCAAATCTTCATAACTTCTTCATTTTAAGTCTGAATTAGTTGGTTTTCGATTCTATGGATTTGTAACTCATAAAACTACAACATACCAAATAATCAACAATTAACATAAACATTAACTAACCTAAATATTAATCCAAAACTCATGTTCATACTAAATTTACATATTTTGACTAATTTAACGAATTCATTCACTACGAATTCGTTTCTAAACCAAATTGGTCTGTTTAACTTCCATTGTTTTTACATTTGACTGTATTATCAATATCTAACAACAACTTATAGATTACAACAATCCTTATCCATCAATTTTGTGACTCAAAAGAAACTATTTCTTATAATTACAAAGAAATTACAAAACTTAGAACTCAAGAGCATTAATATCAGTAGCATTACCTCTTAATTGCTGGAATTTGCTAACCAGAGCTCCAATTGTTCTCAATTCTCCTAACTCTCTATAGCTCACTTCTCAGCCAACTTAAACAAATAGGGAAAGGATAGGAAGGAGACTCTATTTATAGAGGAATCATTATCCAAACAATAGCTTTGCCCAACAATTTAAACCAATAGGAAGAAGAAGAGTCTAGTGAATTGAGAAGAGTAAGTTACCAACTCCACCTTCCTCCATCATTAGCAGCTATCTAGCCTTTACCGAGCTTAAGCAATAGAGGAGTAGGATATGCCAATGGCCATTCACGTATGTGAGAGAAATGAGACTTTATAATTGGGACAAAGCTTATAATGCATTTTATCAATTTGGACCATATAGTAAATTTTTATAGCTTAATATTGCTACATTATATAAAGTTATGGGTACATATAAACAAACATATATGTGCACCCACATAAGTACATTCATAGTTTAAATATACACCAATACCTAATATCATATACCTCATTTACAATGATTTAATTCAATTAATATTTTAATATAATTCAGTTGGGTACTCTCAACCCATTATTTCCTATCACATTTTAATATCACAATGATTATTATCAATTATCTATATCTTCCATTAATTCTCTTTTTATAATTCTAGTTAAACTTTTAGTCTGATTTAACTTTAATACACATGCCCCTTTATTTAAGATAACCATTTTCCTTATAATAATTAATATGTACAATACCAATTATTACACTATAATTCTTCAATTCCTTTTCTTCCACAAATTATCCCACACATTTTAGTTCACCATAATTTAATTATTAACTTAATACATAAATCTCCAACCAATATCTATTTATAATTATATTGGTTTTCTTCTACTATCCTTCACTTATTTTCCATTATCATCTTTCAAATATTAAATCCTTTCATATATTATCATATTACGTAATATATGAAAATACCAAAATTAATTAACATAATCATTTCATTTTCTTCATGTAAAGTGTAACGATTCGAAATTTCAAATTATAATTTTAAATATTTATTGAAATATATAAATATTTATTTGAGGTGTTTATTGTTGAATAAATAATTATTGATGTGATGGTCGTTAGAGATTTGTATTATAGCATGAGGTGTTATATGGTGGCTAATAATTTAATATGGTATGGTATAGTAAATTATCAAATAAAATTATAACATGAATTATAATTTTGTGATGTTTGCTAAAAGGCTATATTTAATTAAAATATAGAATGTGATTAATTTAATTGATTAATATTGGATATGGAGATCCATATAATTAATAGGTGATTATAATTTATAAACTAAAGTGTTTATTAAAATAAATTAAAAAGGATTTAAAGTAGTTTTTGCCAAACAAGGCTTAAGTATTTCAATTCTTTAAAATTTAAATGGTTTGCCAAACAAGCCTTATGACTTTTGGGATTTCTAGTTTTTGAAAATCAAATAAAATAAATAATATAAATAAAATAAATAAAATAATAAATGTAATATATTTATATTATATACGTTCCTTTTAGTAACTGATATTAGTTATTAGGTGTATTAAGGTTTCAGTTTTTGATTTTTACGCTTAAGTTAGTCTATGGTTTAGCCTAAGAGAGGAAAACTAAGAAGTTCAGAGAACTTGAGAGAGAATTGGAGAGGAGCCTTAAGAATTTCTTAGCAAATTCAGTGTTTAACAAGATTGTGCAAGCTAATTGAAGGTAATTCTCCATAATCTCTATATTATGTATATATATGTATATGTATGGATGAGTTCATGGCGTGAGGTTTCAAGCTCTGTGAATTCTAGCTTTCCGTAAATTGTGTTACATAATTTGTTGATGGTAATTAGATAGAGTGATGATTAGAAAGTATGTTTAAACAATAATTACATGCTAATTTCGGTTTACAGTAGAAGAAAATTTCGACAGTGTATGTTTATATGTATTTTTTTCATATGTTCATGAAAAGTATCAATTTTGGTGGCCAATTAGTATGTGAAATTATAAATTGAAGCTTGTATATGTTAGTTCAATGAGATACGAGCATAACGTAATTGAAATGGAGTGATTTGGCCAAATAATGAATTCACAGTGATGATTTTTGGGATGAATATAAAAAAATTGGAGTTTTATATGAAAAACATGAAAATTGAGAAATTAAAATGGTTCTAGTGTTTATTAAATTATGCTAAGTGGTTGAATAGGTTAGCAATCATGTCTATGATAGTTGTATATTAATTTTGTGTGTTATTATCACTGTTTGATGGGTTAAATTTGTGTTAGTTGGCTTAAGAAAAGTGTCGTGGCTCTATTCTGCAAAACTCAGTTTAGCAAGTCGCGCGGGCGCGCAGTCCTTAGGCGCGGGCACGAAGCTGTCTCGCGGGCTCGCGGTATCCCCATATAAAACATGCGCGGCCGCGCGAGTGCCCATTTTTAGACACTGAAGTTTGTTTATTCTACAAACTTTGGTTGTTCGTTGTAGTTTAGCTTAAGGTTATGGACTGTGAGAATCATGTAACAACAAGGTTAAATAGAGTCATGTTATGTGGATTATGAATTCAAAATTTTAAAAGTGATTAGTAAATCAAGAACGCGTTACGTGGTAATTTAGTATACATAATGAAAGTTAGACAAGTGTTGCGAAGTATAACACTTGGAATTTCTGAAACGTATGTGATATTGAAAGACTTGTGTGTAAATGATAAGTTTAGCTAGAAGTGTACATGTTATGTTATGTTAGCATATCTAATAGATATGTGGTTCTAAACTAATATGTAGGTGAACATGAGTTTAATATTGTAGCTTACGCTCAAGGCAAGTTTTCTAACTCTACAATTACATTGAGCAAGTTTCTAAACTCTTATCTTTTACATTGAGAAAGTTTCCTAATTCTTTAATTTCGTTGAGTTAGTTCTATTATTGCATGGAGTAACTTTATTCTTTGATGGAGCAAGCTTATTGTCTTAACTGTTATTGAGTAAGTCAATTGTTCCTAAGATTCATTCGAGTAAAGTTTGACTCTAATGTTATTTGAATTTCTTATTCTAACTTGTTTCTGATTAAGCAAGTTCTTGAGTTATATTCTTGTATAATGAACACAGTTTGAACTCTCGTCTCTATTATTGAACTGTTTTTAATCCTTGCATGAATTATTACCATGTTGGGCAAGTTTTTAGTTTCCAGCTTGGTATCAGTCAATGTATGTTCTGTAATTTCATTTCTAATGTTATAAGACTCTAACCTTAGCTTGTATACTGTTCCAGCAAAGGTTTACCATTTTCTTCATTTTGTTAAATACTTATGCTCTATAGTTATTTCAATCATGAGTTTAATATGTATAAGCAGTTCATTTATGATTCTCAATTATTCTATGTTATGTTGTTAAACATCTGTTGTGATTATCAAACACTGTTAATTCAACTAGTCCTCTAGTTGATGTTAGTTGAACTTCAAATTACCCTTGAAAGCTTATCCAAACCAAAATTTCTTTGGTGCGGACTTGTACTCTAAATACTGAGATGAACAACCCTACTATTATTAGGGGATAACTTACGCGTAGTGTTAAAATATTTGTGCACAACACATTGTACGAAGGGCTGATCCCCCTAAGTATGAGGAGTCCTTATAGTCTTATGATTGTTAAAGTTGGAGTTGAAAGATTACTCACAACTTGTGGACATAGTTCATGGTCTTATGACCCTCAGTTATGTATATTCCATATTTTGGATTCCAGTTCCTGATTATCATTGTTAGAGTACCATTCAGTTTTGATGAGCCTATTCGTTGGCAATTATTATTGTTATTCTCATGTTGATTCATTATTATATCCAGTGAGCAATTGTTTTTCTCACTCTTGCATATGTATATACTCATTGCGGCTAAAGTGGAGAAGGTAGATGAACCTTCAACTAGCAAAGGAAAGGGAAAATTGTACAAGTGATGCTGATTTGTACTTTTATTTATTATGATGATCTCAAACTTTTTAATAATGATGTGATGTAATAAATTTTATTTCCGCACTTGAATGATGTTTAAAGGTTAGATAACCTGGGAATATTTTGAGTGTAACCCTATTTAAGGGAAGGATTTTATGATTTTAATATTATTTATTTGGGTAAATAGTATGAATGTATATATAGTGAGCACCAAATCTTGTAGTAATGAAGTACCTAGATTTGGGGGTGTCACAGGTTGGTATCAAAGCTTTAGGTTATGAACCTTAGGTAGGGAAAATCATTAGGAAGTAACCTTTGCAAAGATAGTGATGATTAACTGTTATCGAGTTTTAGGAAAGAGAAAAGTAATAAAATACTTATGTGCTTATGTGATTACAACTTATGTGCTCGTGAGTGTCGAGTAGTAATGATTAGTAATTAAAACTAAAAATTTGGTTGACAGGATGGCTAATGTAGGAGGTTCCAGTCAAGTTAGAGAAGAGGAACCTCGAGATATTCAGGTGATTTGGGAACAACTACTGCCACGAGAAATAGTTCTGTCGGTCACAGTAGTTGAGCAGGAGAGAGTACCTGATGAGGGTGATGAGATAGAGACGGACGAGGAGGATCCTGTTGAGCTGCCACAGTCGGGGGATGAAGAGGACGAGGAGGAAGAGCTTCCACTTAATTTGATAGCTGCCCGTATATACGACTAGGTGTATGACCTCAATGTGGAACTTCAAGACACCGTCGAGGAGTTACAGGAGATAGTAGCTGAACAACAGACCTCGATGGTACAGAAAGACGATGAGATCCAGGATCGAGAAGAACGACTGAAAAACATTGAAGAGAAGCTGGTCCCCACTGAAGGAGAATATGAACGAATGATGGAGAAGATTGCAGAACTGGAGAATAAGTTGAAAGAAGAATCTACAAAAAGGACAAGAGCCGAAGACGCGTACAGTGAAGCTTATCAACGAGACGGAATAACAGAGAGGGATGCGCAATCAAAGAGGAGGAAGATGGAAGAGATGAACAACGTATTCAACACCGTGATCAATCGAGCTCAAGATCGAGTCATGGGTTATCCGATTCGATTCGAGATGCTACCATCATACATATTGGATCGCCGAATAATGTTCCGAATTATGGAGGAAAGAGCGTCGTAAGGCTACACAATATCTTAGTAGGATATTATAGAGAATGTAATTGATTGGTGATTAGAAATAAATGAAATGTATGTCCCGGGTGTGATATAACCAATGGGATAGATGATGATAATGTTGTCCTGCAACTATTATAGTTCAGGAAAGTAATGTAAATAACAGTGATGCTATTGTTTTGATTTTTTTCAAGATTATGAATGAATAAAAGTTATTATTTTATTCGAGTGTTATGTGTTAAATGATGAACTTTTATGATGTGCAACCTAAGTATTTAATACTTAAAAAGGTTGAATAAAAGCTAATGGGTGTATTTTAACATGAAATGGCCTCAAGACGTCAACCACCATGACGAAGAACCACTGAGGAAAACAACAACAATGTGGAAGGAAACCCAGTTCAGCAGCTAGTGACATTTTTGACGGGTGATTAACAGAATCAACCCTAGAATCAAGGTACTACGTTTAAGGATTTCAAGGCAGTTGGACCACCAGAATTCCGTGGGTCCATGAATTCAATTGAAGCATAGACCTGGATCATGGAAATCGAGAAGGTTTTTGATGTGGCTAGGGTAGAGGAGAATCAGAAGACTGCTTTTGCAACGTTTATGTTGAAAGCGGAGGCTAGCTATTGGTGGCAAGCCAACAAAACTCGGGAAGGACCAGGAGTGATGACGTGGGATAGGTTTAAGGAGTTGTTCTTCGATACCTATTTCTCAGAGAGTTCGAAGAGTCAGCTAGATGTTTAGTTTTTGGAACTAAAGCAGGGATCGATGTCGGTGTCTGAGTATGCTGCAAAATTCAACGAGTTGGCGAGGTTTGCGCCATATCAAATCAGAACAGACGAGCGCAAGGCAAAGAGGTTCGAGCAGGAACTGAAACCCTGGTTGTACAGTAGGGTTTCCCTGTTCTAATTGAAGACATTTGCAGCGGTGATGGATAAAGAAATTCTCGTTGAAAGTGGAGGTGAGGTAGTAACAAAATATAATCAAAAGCAGAGGAAGAAGAAAAGTGAAGGTGAAGCTAAGAGTGGTGGTAGTAACGACAGAAATGGCAACAATTTGAAGAGGAAGTGGAATGGGGGAGCTGGAAAATCAGTAAAGAAACTAGCAAAATAAGAAGTTCAAAGCATGCGCTACGTGTGGAAAGTTTCACAAGGGTGTGTGCTTGATGGGGAAGAGAGTATGCTTCAATTATGGCCAGGAGGGTCACATCGCCCCAAATTACACTCAAGCTAAGAAGAATGTGTGTTTCACGTACGGGTCCAAGGATCACTTTGCACGTGAATGCCCTAAGAAGAGGTCTTGTGAGATAAATGGGAGCAAGGTAAATGCTAGTGGAGGTGTGCTGGCTATTGCAGGACCAACGTCAACAAATAAGCCCACAGCCAGAACCTTCAACATGACGGTGCAGGATGCGGTTCAATCAAAAGATGTTGTGTCAGGTATTATCCCAATCAATAATATAGATGTATATGTATTATTTGATTCAGGTGCTACTAGGTTTATATCTGATGAATTTTCTAAGAGGTTAGAAATACCTTGTGATGAGTTACAAATCCTTTAAACATAGAAATTGCGAATAGGGAAGTGATTCCTGTTAGGTTCGTATACAAGAAATGTAGGTTGAACAATAAGGGGAATGTTATGAAAGTAGATTTAATTCCGATAAAACTCGGAGAGTTCGATGTTATTTTGGGAATGGATTGGCTGTTTAATTATGGAGCAATAATTGACTGCCAAAAGAAGTGTGTAAACCTTATGACTCCGTCAAAGGTAGTTTTTCATGGTAGCAAATCGCCTAGATAAATGAAATGTCTGACGATGGTGCAGGCTAAAAGGTTACTGAGTCAGGGCTGTGTAGGGTATTTAGCTTATATAGTCGATACTCAAAAGGAGAAGGGTGTGAAATTGGATGAAATACCGGTGGTTAGGGAGTTCGTGGAAGTGTTTTCGGAGGATTTGCCAGGACTTCCACCTGACAGAGAAATTGAGTTCGTGATCGACTTAACGCCTGGAACCGCTCCGATATTAAAGGCCCCATACAGAATGACCCTTGTGGAAATGAAGGAACTAATGGTGCAACTGCAAGAGCTGTTAGACAAGAAGTATATTCAACCGAGTGTGTCACCGTGGGGAGCACCGGTGTTATTCGTGAAGAAGAAGGATGGGTCGATGCATCTTTGTATTGACTATAGGGAATTGAACAAAGTCACTATTAAGAACAAGTATCCACTGCCAAGAATAGATGACTTGTTTGATCAATTGAAGGGTGCTAGATATTTCTCAAAATAGATTTGAGAAGTGGGTATCATCAATTGAAAGTAAGGAAGGAGGATGTACAGAAGACAACATTCCAAACTCGGTATGGACATTACAAATTTTTAGTGATGTCATTTGGTTTGACAAACGCCCCTGTAGCATTCATGGATTTGATGAACAGGGTGTTTAAACCATTTTTGGACAAATTTGTGGTGGTATTTATCGATGATATTCTGTCGTACTCCAAAACTCAAGAGGAATACGTGGAACACTTACGTCTGACATTGGAGACGTTAAGAAAAGAAAAGTTGTATGCGAAATTCTCAAAATGTGAATTTTGGCTGGAACGTGTACAATTTTATGGGCATGTAATTGATAAGGATGTGATTTCGGTAGATCCATCAAAAGTTGAAGTTGTGATAAATTGGGAACAACGAAGAACTCCATCAGAAGTAAGAAGTTTCTTGGGGTTGGCAGGCTATTATAGACGGTTTATCCAGGATTTTTCCAAGATTGTCACTCCGTTGACAAATTTGACAAGGAAATCTATAAAATTTGCTTGGATGGAAAAGTGTGAGGAAAGTTTTCAAGAATTGAAAAAGAAGTTAAGTGTGTCACCTGTGTTGTCGCTACCAGATAATACAGGAAACGTTTTGGCGTATAGTGATGCTTCACACAAAGGATTGGGTTGTGTCCTTGTGCAGAACGACAAGGTTATTGCGTATGCATCAAGGCAACTGAAAAACTACGAAAAAGGATATCCGACTCGTGATTTAGAGCTGGCGGCGGTTGTGTTCGCACTAAAGATATGGAGACACTATCTCTACGGAGAGAAATGTGAGATCTACACAGACCATAAGAGTCTGAAGTATATTTTCACACAGAAAGACCTGAACATGCGACAAAGGAGATGGATGGAACTGATAAAAGATTATGATTGCGAGATCTTTATCATCCTGGTAAAGCTAACGTGGTTGCAGATGCCTTGAGCAGGAAAGGCAGAGAAAAGTTGATGTTCTTAACTAATAAGGAGGAGCTTATTTCAGCAATGGCAAGGCTAGAGCTGGAAATAAAATTTCCAGAAGAATCCGATGAAAAATTGTTCCAGATAGAAGCTAGTCCAACTTTGGTGGACGAAGTGAAGAATGCTCAACTACGGGATGAAGAATGCAAGAAAATAAATGAAAGTGTGATCGAGGGTAAAGAAGCGAAGTACCAGGTAGATACTGCGGGAATGTTAAGATTCGAGGGACGAATTTGGGTTCCAGTAATTCAGGATATTAAAGAAGAAATCTTGATGGAAGCACATAGCTCAAGATATTCAGTTCATCTGAAAAGTACGAAAATGTATCAATATTTTTTCGAACATGAAAAGAGATGTTGCAGAATGCGTTGCAAAGTGTTTGACATGTCAGAAAGTGAAGGCCGAGCATCAATGACCAAGCGGGTTACTTCAGCTGTTGGAGATACCGGAATGGAAGTGGGAGTATATCACAATGGATTTTATGGTAGGTCTTCCAACGACTCAGAAGGGATACGATGCAATATGGGTGATAGTGGACAGATTAACGAAATCTGCACACTTTTTGCCAATAAGGATTAGATTTAATCTTGATCAACTGGCGAAATTATACGTTAAAGAGATAGTCTCAAGACATGGAGTTCTAGTTTCAATCATATCAGACAGAGATCCAAGGTTCACATCAAATTTATGGAAGAAACTACAGGAATGCATGGGAACGCAATTGAATATGATCACAGCGTATCATCCGCAAACCGATGGGTAAAGTGAAACAACGATCCAGACGCTTGAAGATATGCTCAGAGCATGCATCATGGATTTAAAAGGAAACTGGGATGATCATCTACCGTTGGTGGAATTTGTATACAACAACAGTTACCACGCGAGTATTGGTATGCCACCGTACGAGGCGTTATACGACAAAAAATACAGAACTCCACTATACTGGGATGAAGTTGGAAAACGTCAACTGTTAGGCCCTGAACTGGTACAGTAGACCTGCTAAAATTGTCAAACTCATCAGAGCAAGACTGGTAGCTGCTCAAGATCGACAGAAAAAGTATGCTGATCAACACAGGCAGAATCATGAGTTTAAAGCAGGAAATTTCGTGTTTCTGAAAGTTTCTCCTCAGAAGGGGAAAATTCGTTTTGGAAAAAAAGGAAAGCTCAGCCCAAGGTTTATTGGACCTTTCGAGATTTTACAAAAAGTGGGGGAGGTGGCTTATGAGGTAGCTTTGCTTCTAGAATTAGAGCATGTGCACAATGTTTTTCATGTGTCGGTGTTGCGACCGTATAAACCCGATTACAAGAATGTAATTGAGTTTGAAGCGTTACAGTTCAACAAATATTTGTCTTACGAAGAGATTCTTATCCAGATAGTTGACAGAAAAGAACTAGTGCTCAGGAATAAAGTGATACCTTCTGTGAAGGTGATATGGAGAAACTACAACGTCGAGGAGGCTACGTGGAAACTCGAAGCAGAAATGATAAAGAATTACCCTGACTTATTTGTTTAGTATGTGTCTTCGATTCTGGGGACAAAATCTTTGTAAGTAGATATGACGATTTAATTGTTTGAATTGTGATTCTGGTGACAGAATCCTTGTAAGGAGGGAAGGATGTAACGATCTGAAATTTCAAATTGTAATTTTAAATATTTATTGAAATATATAAATATTTATTTGAGGTGTTTATTGTTGAATAAATAATTATTGATGTGATGGTCGTTATAGATTTGTATTATAACATGAGGTGTTATATGGTGGCTAATAATTTAATATGGTATGGTATAGTAAATTATCAAATAAAATTATAACATGAATTATAATTTTGTGATGTTTGCTAAAAGGCTATATTTAATTAAAATATAGAATGTGATTAATTCAATTGATTAATATTAGACATGGAGATCCAAATAATTAATAGGTGATTATAATTTATAAACTAAAGTGTTTATTAAAATCAATTAAAAAGGATTTAAAGTAGTTTTTGCCAAACAAGACTTAAGTATTTTAATTCATTGAAATTTAAATGGTTTGCCAAACAAGCCTTATGGCTTTTGGGATTTCTAGTTTTTGAAAATTAAATAAAATAAATAATATAAATAAAATAATAAATATAATATATTTATAATATACATTTCTTTTAGTAACTGATATTAGTTATTAGGTGTATTAAGGTTTCAGTTTTTGATTTTTACGCTTAAGTTAGTCTATGGTTTAGCCTAAGAGGAGAAAACTAAGAAGTTCACAGAACTTGAGAGAGAATTAGAGAGGAGCCTTAAGAATTTTCTCAGCAAATTCAGTGTTTTGCAAGATTGTGTAAGCTAATTGAAGGTAATTCTCTATAATCTCTATATTATGTATATATATGTATATGTATGGATGAGTTTATGGCGTGAGGTTTCAAACTCTGTGAATTCTAGCTTTCTATAAATTGTGTTACGTAATCTGTTGATGGTAATTAGATAGAGTGATGATTAGAAAGTATGTTTAAACAATAATTGCATGCTAATTTCTGTTTATAGTAGAAGAAAATTTCGACAGTGTATGTTTATATGTATTTTTTTTCATATGTTCATGAAAAGTATCAATTTTGTGGCCAATTAGTATGTGAAATTATAAATTGAAGCTTGTATATGTTAGTTCAATGAGATACGAGCATAACGTAATTGGAATGGAGTGATTTGGCCAAATAATGAATTCACAGTGATGATTTTTGGGATGAATATAATAAAATTCGAGTTTTATATGAAAAACATGAAAATTGAGAAATTAAAATGGTTCTAGTGTTTGTTAAATTGTGCTATGTGGTTGAATAGGTTAGCAATCATGTCTATGATAGTTGTACATTAATATTCTGTGTTATTATCACTGTTTGATGGGTTAAATTCGTGTTGGTTGGATTAAGAAAAGTGTCGTGGCTTTGTTATGCAAAACTGAGTTCTGTAAGTCGCGCGGGCGCATAGCCGTTAGGCGCTGGCGCGCAGCTGTCGCGCGGCATCCCCATATAAAACTCGCGCGGCCGCGCGAGTGCTCATTTTCAGACACTGAAGTCTGTTTATTCCGCAGACTTTGGTCGTTCATTGTAGCTTAGCTTAAGGTTATGGAATGTGAGAATCATGTAATAACAAGGTTAAATAGAGTCATGTTATGTGGATTACGACTTCAAAATTTTAAAAGTGATTAGTAAATCATGAACGCGTTATGTGGTAATTTAGTATACATAATGAAAGTTAGACAAGTGTTGCGAAGTATAACACTTGGAATTTTTGAAATATATGTGGTAATGAAAGACTTGTGTGTAAATGATAAGTTTAGCTAGAAGTGTACATGTTAAGGTATGTTAGCATATCTAATAGATAATGTGGTTCTAAACCAATGTGTAGGTGAACGTGAGTTTAATATTGTAGCTTACGCTCAAGGCAAGTTTTCTAACTCTACATTTACATTGAGCAAGTTTCTAAACTCTATCTTTTACATTGAGAAAGTTCCCTAATTCTTTAATTTAGTTGAATTAGTTCTGTTATTGCATGGTGTAACTTTATTCTTTGATGGAACAAGCTTATTGTCTTAACTGTTATTGAATAAGTCAATTGTTCCTATGATTCATTCGAGTAAACTTTGACTCTAATGTTATTTGAAATTCTCATTCTAACTTGTTTCTGATTAAGCAAGCTCTTGAGTTATATTCTTGTATAATGAACATAGTTTGAACTCTCGTCTCTATTATTGAACTATTTTTAATCCTTACATGAATTATTACCATGTTGGGCAAGTTTTTAGTTTCTAGCTTACTATCAGTCAATGTATATTCTGTAATTTCATTTCTAATGTTATAAGACTCTAACCTTATATTATTTACTGTTCAAGCAAAGGTTTATCATTTTCTTCATTTTGTTAAATACTTATGCTCTATAGTTATTTCAAGCATGAGTTTAATACATATAATCAGTTCATTTATGATCCTCAATTGTTCTATATTATGTTGTTAAACATCTGTTGTGATTACCAAACACTGTTAATTCAACTAGTCCTCCAGTTGATGTTCGTTGAACTTCAAATTACCCTTGAAAGTTTATCCAAACCAAACTTTCTTTGGTGCGGACTTTTACTCTAAATACTGAGAGGAACAACCCTACTATTATTAGGGGTGTCACATAAAGCACATATGTAACACCCCAGTCCCACATCGAAAGATAGGGGAAAAATTATGTCTGCATATAAGGAAATAAGTTACTACCAATAGTACTTTCAAGTCATGACCTTTTAGATGAGCCTGTGGTGGGCTTATATGACCCAAGAAAATACTATTGTGCCAGTGGTTTAAGACCTTATATTGATGGATTTGATTCGATTTTGGACTTGGGATTTGACCCGAGATTTGTTCCGAACTCGGGATTTGACCCGGGCTGTTAGTATTGAATGACAATAAACCTTGCTTGAATAATATTAAGCCAGGGCTATGAATTATTAAATATACATTAAGTAATAGCAAGCTGAAAATAAAACTTGCTCATTATGAGAATAGCGTGTGTCAAGTAATTGAAATAAGACAATTCGACATTAGAAATTAGAATTCAAGAAAATTGCATTCACAATGAATGAATGACAATAAAAAAACTTGTCTAACAATAAACAAGTTAGAGTACATCAATAAGTGTTGGAATTCAAAACTTGTTCGAATAAAGTTAAAGTTATAGTTTGCTCAAATAATGATTAGGAATACAAGAATTCGCTTAATGAAAGTTTAAAGTAATAAACTTGCTCAATGTAAAAAGATATGGTTTAGAAACTTGCCTCAAGCGTAAGTTATAATATTAAAACTCACGTTCACCTACACATTTTAGTGGAATGACAATATCTATTAGACATGTTAACATCAACTTACAAAATAACACCACTTCTAGCTAAACTTGTTAATTTAGTACAAATCTTATGCTACTATAAAAATATCAAAAATCCAAGTGTTAACCTTCACAACACTGAATTAACATTCATTATGTACACTAAGTTATAACATAACGCGTTCGTACTTACTAATCATTTTTTCACAACTTTGAGTTTTTCAATGACATATCACGGTTCTGTTTTAACCTTCTTACTACATATTTGATACATTAACATAACCTTAGACCAAATGGTAATGGTACTCAAGATCAGCAGCAGCAGCAGCAGAAGTCACTGTCTCAGGACAGGGTATGGCACAAATGCGTCATACCTAAGCCTGGGACCGGCACAGCTGCATCGTTTCTGGCCTTGGTACCGGCACAGCTGTGCCGGTGCACAAACAGAAGCAGAAAGACGGTGAACAATAGCAGAAAGACGGTGCACTAACACGAATTTTACCCACAAAACAGTGAAATTAACACATACGATTGGTCTAAAACTATCATAAACATGCTTCCTCACATATTCATCAATATAGAACAATTTAACAACCATTTTAACTAATTTACTTCCTTAAATTTCATGTTTTCATATAAACACTCAATTTTTGACATCCTTCACAAAAATCATTACCTGTGATTACAATTCTACACTGAATTACTTCATTCAAACCATGTTCTCTTTGTTTCTTAACGAACTAGCATAAACAAGACTCAATTTACAGTTTAGCATACGAATTATCCACCAAAATTGGTATTTACACAAGCCATGTGACAAATATATACACTGTCATTATTTTTCTACTTTTAACTGTAATTAGCATACAAATTCCTTGTTTAAACATAAACTCTAGTATTACACTTACGTACAATTGCAATAATTCAATGGTAAGGCAACAATTCGAAAAAATATTGCATTCACAGAACATAGAATGTTATGCTGTAAACACACACACAGACAAACACATATATATATATATATAATAAGATTATGGAAAATACCTTCAATTTGCTAAGATAATCCTTGCTAATCAATTGATAATCACTTTGAAAATTCTTAGGTTTCCTCACAATCTCTCTCAAGTTCTCTGTATTTCTCTTAGGCTTAGCAACTAAGTTTATGCGTAAAAACCAAACTGAACAGTAAGCATAAACAAAACTGATAGGTAATACTAATACACCTACTAATTACTATCAGTTACAAATAAAAATATAACGTATATGTTATAAACTTATTTTATATTTTATTTTTTTTATTTTTTTTATAATTCAAAATCAAAAAATCCAGAAGCCATGAACCTTTGTTTGACAAAAAGTCTTTAACATAAAGACTTAATATTTTAAGCCTTGTTTGGGTTAAATCAATTTAAAACTACTTTAAATATTTTAATAAATAATCACATATTATTTATTTGAATTTCTATATCCAACATTAATCAAATAAATTAATTATACATGCCATATTTTAAATAAATATTCCACTTAAACAATTATTGCAAAGTTATAATTTCATTATAATTTTATTTAATAATTTAACACACCAATTTAAATTATTAAATTAAAACAACAATATAACATCTCATGTTATATTACAACTCTCTAAATTATAAATTAATTTAATTTAGAATATTATCTAATAAATTTAATTCATAAATATTTACTAATAATAACCACATCAATAAAATATTTATTTCATCAATTTCAACAATAAACACATCAAATAAATATTTATATAATTCAATAAATATTTAATATTACAATTTGAAATTCTGGATTTTTAAATCATTCCTTCCTTACAAGGATTCTGTCCCCAAAATCACAACTGAAACAATCAAATCGTCACATTCTTCCCTCCTTACAAAGATTCTGTCCTCAGAATCGAAGACACCGACTAAACAAATAACTCAGGATAATTCTTCATCATTTTAGATTCGAGTTCCCATGTAGCCTCTTCGACGTTGTGCTTCCTCTATATTACCTTTACAGAAGATATCATTTTATTCTTGAGCACTTGTTCTTTCTTATCGACTATCTAGTTAGGAATCTCTTCATAAGATAAAGCTTTCCTGAATTGCAATGGTTCATACTCGATCACATGATTGTAATCGGATTTATACAGTCGCAACACCAACACATCAAAAACGTTGTGAACATGTTCTAATTCTGGAGGTAAAGCTACCTCGTAAGCCACTTCTCCCACTTTTCAGTAGTATGTCGAAAAGTCCAATAAACCTTGGGCTTAGCTTTCCCTTCTTACCGAAATGAATTTTCCCCGTCTAAGGAGAAACTTTCAGGAACACAAAATTTCCTGCTTCAAATTCGCGATTTTGCCTATGTTGATCAGCATACTTCTTCTGTCGATCTTGAGCAGCTACCAGTCTTGCTCTGATGAGTTTGATAACTTCAGTGGTTTACTGTACCAGTTCTGGTCCTAACAGTTGACATTCACCAACTTCATCCCAGCATAATGGAGTTCTGCATTTCTTTCCGTATAACACCTCGTATGGAGGCATACCAATGCTTGCATGGTAATTGTTGTTGTAAGAAAATTCCACCAACGGTAGATGATCATCTCAGTTTTCTTTAAAATCCATGATGCATGCTCTAAGCATATCTTATAGCGTTTGGATTGTTCGTTCACTTTTACCATCGGTTTGCGGATGATATTATGTATTAATCTTCAATTGCGTTCCCATGCACTCCTGTAGTCTCTTCTAGAAATTTGAGGTGAATCTCGAATCTTTATCTGATACTATTGACACTGGAACTCCATACCTGGACACGATCTCTTTGACATATAGTTTTTCCAGTAGATCAAGATTAAATCTAATCTTTATTGGCAAAAAGTGAGCTAATTTCGTTAATCTATCCACTACCACCCATATCGCATTGTATCCTTTCTGAGTTATTGGAAGACATACCACAAAATCCATTATGATATGCTCCCACTTCCATTCCGGTATTTCCAATGGTTGAAGTAATCCGCTTGGCCTTTGATGCTCTGCTGTAAGACCCCAACTTTTATGAATAAAGATTAAATTTCTCTCGAAATATATTTTTGAATATTATGGTGTGGATATGATATAATGTTATAGTTGTGGGTAATATTTACAAATTTCGCAAAGTAAGCAAGTGGTTATATAATATTCGATTGGTCGGAGAATATTCGTTTTAACAGGGAATATTTGTACGATAGCACAATCATTGGTGGACCCCACAATGGAAGTATTATCGTAGTTAGAAAATGAAAAAATTATCTTTTTATAAAAATAACGGCGAAAGTTTTACCGTTAAACTGTTGAACTACCCGGTAATAAAAGTACAGTAATACACGTGGTTGCATAGTAGCACATGATATTGATTATTGATGCTTATGTGAGAAGTCACTCAGTTATACTCAATTATTGCTACAGTAATTGTTGCATCATATCTCATATTATTGATTCAATTATTGTCACAGTATCATCTGCATAATATTTTATATTATTAAATCAATAATTGAGATGACAAAGTTATTCATATTATTATTTGCAATATTGACAATGTCTAGAAGTTCTATCAATGAGAGGTTTGGTCACCTAATTGCGCGCCAATAAGGAGAAAATATCCTTATCGGAAAGCTCCCTCTTTCCTGGGAACGACCTGGTTGTTAAATATTGTGAGTTATAATATTAATGATGAATAAGTTCGTGTTGATTAAAGATGAAATTGATAGTTCTATTGTGTTGGGATTATTAGTTGTAGTGGAAATTGACATTTATTTCGATAATAATTGATGTTTGGATGTTATACTGACCAATCGGGACAATTAATCGGATAAATGAGCAATTAATTGCTATTAATTCACATGCTTATAACTATTTGTTCACATGTGTATACTATTGATTTACATTCATGTATTATTACGGGAGGTGGTGCAAGATTAATAATACTTGCATGAATAAGTTAAAAATAGAGGTATAGATGGAGGTACTATACTGTAATTCGTATTTTTACATGTATAGAACTATTGATTCACATGATTGAACTATTGATTCACATGATATACTATTAAGGGAGGTGGTGCAAGTTTGATAATACTTGTAGGTCTAAATTAAAAATGAAGGAAAAGATGAAGGTATTATGCTGTAATATTTTGAGCCCCAAACGTGCAATTATCGAAACTATATTTTCCTATAAATAGAAGCTCATTCTTCCTTCATTCTCACCAATTCTCTAAGACTCACAAGAGCAATTATAGAGAGAGAAGCTATAGAGAGAGAAGCTATAGGGAGAAAGAAGAAGAGTAGTATGCTACTTCACTACTCTAGTATCTAGTCTTCTTCTGAGGTAAGGGGTATTATTTATTTCATATTCTGAAGAGATATTATTTTTCGTATTCGTATGAATATTATTTTCGTTCAATATTTATAAGGAATATCATCTTTGTTCAATATTCGTAGGAATATTATTTTCGTTCAACAGTTGTGAGGGGTATTATTTATTTCATATTCTGAAGAGATATTATTTTTTTGTATTCGTATGAATATTATTTTCGTTCAATATTCATAAAGAATATTATCTTCGTTCAGTATTCGTAGGAATATTATCTTCGTTAAATATTCGTTGGAATATTATTTTCGTTTAAGAGATGTTATTTTTGTTCAATATTCACTTGAAATAATATTTTCTTCCATACTCTGTAGTATGTAAGTAATATTATTTCATTTCAGATTTTGAATTCTATACTCATTTTATTGAAGATTTGGCTTCGATACTCCATGAAATTAGTAGAATATCCGTGATATTTGCGCTTCATCTAGTATATTTTCATGGAAATATTATTCTGAGCTTTCTTAATAATTATATTGATCTTTTCATGATGGAATACTATTCATGAGTTACTATTTATGGGTTACTATTCATCTGATTACTATTCACTTCAATATTATTCACTCGGGTATTCGGGGCACTTTTCATGCCAGAGTACTATTCACAAGTTACTATTCACCCAATTACTATTCACCCAAATATTATTTACTTGGGTATTTGGGGTACTTTTCATGCCGGATTACTATTCACGAGGTACTATTCCCGAAGTACTATTCACAGGGTACTATTCACGGGGTACAATTTACCCAAAAAAATATATTTCTGTTCTGCCCAAATTATTTTTGGTGCATGAATATTATTCTTGAATTTTACTCCACAAAGCAGTATCATGTTAACAATTTGGATATTTTTAAATTCTGGATAAATTTAAAGTCTTTAATATTTATCCTTGATTTCGTTTGATTAATGCTTATATCATTGTCATCATCCTCATGCTTATATTATGATGAAAGTCATCTTTGGCTTACGTACAAATATGGACTGTTGATTATTGGTTTTACAGTTGTATATCTTTGGCTTACGTGCAACGATGGACTGTTGATTATTTGTTTTACAGTTGTATATCTTTGGCTTACGTGCAAAGATGAACTATTGATTGATGAGTATCATTAGCTTACGTGCATAGTTGAACTATTGATTGGTATGATTATGACCAGGAATCATTTGGTATAATCATGACCCGTAATGTTACAAATGATGTGGTAAAAGTCCTCATTGGCCCGTAGTGCATTGATGGACAATTGTTGGTATGATTACAACCATGGATTATTCGGTATAATCATGACCATTGTTGAAAACACGAATATCCTTGGCCCGTAGTGCATGGATAATTCGTGGTCGTAATACTAATGAATATCTTTGGCCGTAGTGCAGGGATGATTCTATGATGTTGATTTTTTATTAAGCTGAGTCTCATCGATAAAATATTGATAATACACTTTTAATTCGTAGAAGATAGTAGATATCATGCTCTACTTAACTCTTCTAAAATACAGATGTATGTCTTTGGCCAGTAGTGCAAAGATGAATTGTTAATGAATATCTTTGGCCCGTAGTGCAAAGATAAATTTATTAGTATGATTATGAACAAGAATTGTGATTTGGTATAACCATGATTTTTGATGTTTCAGGTAAAGACAGGTGATGAAAATTATCGTCGTCCTGGGTGCGAAGAGGAATTTAGAATCACAATTATGATTATAAGTTATTCACATGATTGTGGACAGGAATTGTTGATTGATGTTACAGGGATAAAATATTGTTGGTGGACTTTTAATGTGGAGTATATAATAGACCTTATGGTCTATTTGACTCTTCTAATGGATTGCTCGTTCAGCTGCAACTATGGTTGAAAAGTTTTATCATCTACCATATGTTTTAAATCTCTGATTTATTACTGATGAAGGCTATTGATAATTTAATTATCTTTAGTCATAATATTCTTTGTTGGGCTAGTTGTGCTCGCCCTTTTTTGCTTCACAATTCCTTTCAGGTAATAAGAGTGTAGCTAGGTCGAGTGGGGGTAACAGGGGATTAGAACGGTGGTCTATAGTTGTTGAGGTTTCCCCTAAAATAGTATGGAAATAATTTTATTGAGAATTCCAGATAAGTGTGTTGTATTTAATACGTCATTTTAACCGTTGATTTTGGTGAACCGAATAGGGAGAGGTGAACCCAACTTTGGAAGAGTGTTTTGCCACTATCATACAAGATCTCTAATGACAGACAACTTTGTGTTATCATAAGACAGGGTTGTGCACATGCACTTGATAATTATATCTATGAGCACTACCTATATAATCTTGGAGTTTGGTTGAATTATAATTCTCAATTGGAGACAATGGAGATAATTATATATCAAGAGAAGACTCACCATTGGAAAGAATATGACATTAATCTTCTCGTTTTTCTTTAGGGTCTATTGGGTCAACTAAGAATAATTCTCGAGTCATATGATATATATCATAACTTAAATGCATTGCCTCCCATGTACGAAGGTTTCCTTGATAATTGTCCAAAGATTTTAGTTTCTAAAATAGTTATTAACTATACTATTATGTAAAGTACCATTGTAAGGTGTTGTGGTCGAGGCACCATGAGAGTTACATATATTTATATTAAAACTCATAGCTTATCTGTGTCGTACTCTGCACAACAGTTCAACAGTTGTATAAAAGAAGTTTATAATTGATTTCTGTAGTGTGATATCTGGTGACTCAGAATGGGTCGTGTGAACCTATTTTTGGGGCGTCACATCTGCCTTCACTCTCTGACATGTCAAACACTTTGCAATGCATTCTGCAACGTCTCTTTTCATATTTGGCCACTAAAAGTGTCGTCGCAAATCTTAATAAATTCTTGTACTTCCAAGATGTATCGAATATCTTGAGTTATGAGCCTCTATCAAGATTTCTTCTTTAATATCCTATACTGCTGGAACCCAAATTCGTCCCTCGAATCTTAGCATTCCCTATGTATCAAGTTTATACTTCACTTCTTTTCCCTCGACCACACTTTCCTTTATTTTCCTGCATTCTTCATCCTGTAGTTGAGTGTTCTTCACTTTGTCCACCAAAGTTGGACTAGCTTCCATCTGATATAATTTTCCATTGGTTTCTTTTGGAAATTTGATTTCCAACTCTAGCATTGCCATTGCTGAAATGAGCTCCTCCTTATCGGTTAACAGCATCAGCTTTTCTCTACCTTTCTTACTCAAGGCATTTACAGCCACATTAGCTTTGCCTGGCTGATAAAAGATCTCGCAATCATAATCCTTTATTAATTCCATCCATCTCCTTTGACACATGTTTAAGTCCTTTTATGTGAAAATATACTTCAGACTCTTATGGTCTGTGTATATCTCACATTTTTCTCCATAAAGGTCGTGTCTCCATATCTTCAAGGAAAACACTACTGCCGCCAACTCTAAATCATGAGTCAGATACCCTTTCTCATAGTCTTTCAATTGCCTTGATGCAAATGCAATGACATTGCCGTTTTGCATAAGGACACAACCCAACCCTTTGTGTGAAGCATCGCTATAGACCACAAAGTTCCCTATATTATCTGGCAATGACAACACATATGCCACACTGAGCCTCTTCTTCAATTCCTTAAAACTCTCTTTGCACTTTTCTATCCAAACAAATTTTACAGATTTTCTCGTCAAATTTGTCAATGGAGTGGTAATCTGGGAAAAATATTGAATGAACCGTCTGTAATATCCTGCCAATCCCAAAAAACTCCTCACTTCTGATGGAGTTCTTGGTTGTTCCCAATTTATCACAGCTTCGACTTTTGATGGATCCACTTAAATTCCATCCTTGTCAAATTACATGCCCAAGAAATTGTACACGTTCCAACCAAAATTCACATTTAGAGAATTTCGCGTACAACTTTTCTTTCCTTAGTGTCTCTAGCGTCAAATGTAAATGTTCCACGTGTTCTTCTTGAGATTTAGAGTACACCAGAATATCATTGATGAACGCCACCACAAACTTGTCTAAAAATGGTTTAAACACCCTGTTCATCAATTCCATGATCGCTTCAGGGGCGTTTGTCTAACCAACAGACATCACCAAAAATTTGTAATGTCCATACCGAGTTCGGAAAGCCGTCTTCGGTACATCCTCCTTCCTTACTTCCAATTGGTGATACCCACTTCTCAAATCTATTTTTGAGAAATATCTAACACCCTTCAATTGATCAAACGAGTCATCTATTGTTTTTGCTAAATTTGTTTGTGTATTTAATGCAAAAATTTTGATATTACAATGAAGATCAGATCATAGTCCTCTTCTCCCGAGAGGACTAAAACACCTAGAAAAAGCTAGGAAACCAAAGACCTAACCTAATTACAATTCCCTCATAACCCGAGGTTAGGTCAATAGAAACACTAAATTAGGAAAAGAGCCGATTAGTTACAACAAATATTATATTGGACAAGGCCCAAAATAGAACCCATCCGACTAATTGAATGTCAAGCCCACGTGGGCATATATCAGCTGAGGTGGACCACATATACTGAATTAAGCTCCAAATCCATGAAACATAAATAAGTGCAGCAACACTCTGCCCAAAACAGTCATGCCAGACCTACCCTGCACCAAATGGACCAAAGGCAAGGAAAATCGGCGAGAAAGGACGCCCAAACCGGCGACATCCCAAACGATCGCCTTGAAGGAAACCAAACACCATTGAACAAAAGCAACAAATGCTTAGATGAACAGGGGAACAACAAAACACACCCAATTAGTCGAAACATGATTGACTCAGTAATCCTCACATCCGGGAAAGCATCCGGAGCAGGTGAACCAAGAGAGTCAACCAGTTGAGCAACCTCAGTGAGATCAGCACCATTTCACAGGACCCAACCCAGATTTCGACAACCCAAGTCATAGATTCCGACAGAATATCAATAGCAAAACCAAAAGCAACCTTGAAAATCAGTCGAACAAGTCCATACAGACTAAAAATTCATGGCAACCATCTAAACAACATCCCACGAAAACGATGAGAAGCAAACCAGCTGGCAAAAATCGAAAACCCCGGTCGGAACTTTTGGCGAACTTGAGCAGCTGTCCCAAGAGAAACCAAAAATCTAAATGTCAGGTGGTTTTGGTTCCATAATCCTCAATGTTGGTCTAGGAGTACTTACTTTTAAGCACGACTTGAGAACATGAATAGTAGACAAGGCATCTTTTTGAGTATGTTGAACCTTTGTAAACAAGAGCTCGGTCTTGTCAAAATGTGTAAGACCCCAAATAATTAATAAATAAAATTTAATTTCCTCTAATTATTATTTTGAATAGTAAGGGTTGATTTGATTAATGTGGATAGTTATGGGTAAAATACGTAAATATTTCAAAATAAGCAAGTGGTTATAAAATATTCATTGTTGTCAGGGAATATTCGTACGACGGTGCAGCCATGTGTGGGCCCCATAACGGAAAGCGATTGGATGAAGAAAATGACAAATATAATTTGTTTAAAAATAATGGCGTAGTTTTTACCGTTAATACTGTTAAAATACTCGGTGGTTAAAATACAGTAGCACACTGTATTGAACCAATTATTGATTCTTACGTAAGAAGGCACTACTCAATAATGGTTACAGTAATTACTATTCAGTATTTTATTTTATTGATTCAATAATTGCTGCGTTGATATTTTATATTGTTGTTGTTTCAATAATTGTCATTACACAGTATTTTTCATTATCGAAGCAATAATTCATATTATCTGAATAATATTATTAGATAACATTATTGGCAATGTCTAGAAAGTTCTGTCTAAGGAGAGGTTTGGTCACCTAATTACGCCAATAAGGAGAAATTCTTATTGGAAAGCTCCCTCTTTCCTGGGAACTGCCTGGTTGTCAATATTATGATTCGGTAATATTATTTGTGAATAATTAATTATATATTCATATGATGAGAAAAATATTGATTTTATGTGGATATAGATGGAGAAAATTTTTAATGTGACAATTGTTTAAAATTAATATTTTATCTTTTTCTGATAAAATAATTCATTTAAATATATTATTTTAATAATATATTAACGGTGATATTTTTATAATGAATGTGGGATATATGAGTATATGAGGAGGAAGAGTATTTTTGTGGCATTAAATGTTTAACACATATTTTGTGTGTTGGTGGACACAATTATTGACCAAAATTTGATTATATCTTGTAAAATCGTCCTTTGTGGATTTTGGTGAATTTCTGTTTGGAATTTGAAAAAACTTTCTTCTGCAAAGTTGTAGAGAATTGAATTTCCTATCAAAAGTAGTGAGATTCGAATTTTCTGATAAAAAGGGCTATTTGTTATGAATTATTGAAGTTCCGAAGTTCCGAAATAATTGATTTTTGGAAGTTTAAATTATTTTAAATTAGAAAAACGTTTTTTAAAAGTTTTGTGAGTTGGGTGGGCTAAGGTAAATGTGCTGAAATTAGGATTAAAATGATGCGTATGATTATTTAATAAATATTAATATTTTTATTAAATTTTCTACTTTGGTGTTCTAAGCATTTTCCTATAAATAGGGTGCTTAGGTTAGAATTGAAAATCACACCAGAAACTGAAGTTTTCTCTCTCTATATTATCGAGCATATTCTTGTGAGTATTTTGAGTATACTTTGAGTATTGCTATACGGTGCAAGTTCAAGTCATAGCCTATATCCGGTGTTTCATCTAGAAGTACTGTCATTCGAGGTAAGGGATGTTATTTTCTTCTCAAATGATATTATTTCTTCAATATCATTATGCTAAAATATTGGTTGGAATTTTTTTATCAAATTTGAAACTTTTTCATGTTGGGGGTTACCATTCACGAGTTACTATTCACGAGTACTATTCACGAAGCATGATGATGTTTTTTGTGAAATTTCTATATTTTGGTGTCAGAGTTACTATTCACGTATACGGCACTATTCACGTATACGACACTATTCACGGATACTGCACTATTCACCGAAAAATGAAATTTCTTCTTTTCGTCCAAAATATCTATTCTGAACACTAGCTTTGATTGTATCCATGTTTTAATCATTCTTGAATTTTAACCCACTCTGATTACTTATGAAGTATTTTTGAATGAGAATTGTTTAAAGAACGAATCCTTAATATTTGTTCTTTTTCTTCACTGGATTCATTTTCTTTAAAATATTTTTCATCATCCTCAGTCATAAATGATGAAATTACTGAATATCTTTGGCCTATAGTGCAAAGATGAATGATTTCTTGATGAATATCTTTGGCCTGTAGTGCAAATATGAACAGGTGTTTAGATGAACATGACCAACTGATGAATATCTTTGGCCTGTAGTGCAAAGATGAATATTTGATTTCAGACATATATTGATTGATGTTACAGGGATAAAATATCGACGATGAACTTTTAAATTCATATATAGAAGATAGTAGTTTGCATTCTCTACTTAACTCTTCTAATGAATTATTGTTTCTGCTGCAGTTGTTGATTTAAAACTAGTTGTCTATTGTATTCTATTAGACTTTTCCCCGTTGAAGACTAACGATAATTTGTTGTATATTATCTTAGTCATAATATTCTTTACTGGGCCAGTTGAGCTCACAATTTTCCTTTTTGTTCCATTTTTCTTCTCAGGAGGCAAGAATGTAGCGAGTACTAGTCAGGGTATAGAATGAAGGTTCTAGAGAGAGTTATTTAGTAGTCCTCACCATTTTTGTAAAATAATGTATCAATAATTATGATGGGGAATTATTTGTGTGTGGATATTGTCTAGATGGCAATATTTGTATTTAAACTCACAGTTTATATGTTGTAATAATAAAGTTGTAGTTATTTTTGTACCATGTATTTGGCGACTCAGAATGGGTTGGATGGAATGGACCTATTTTGGGGGACGTCACAGTTGGTATCAGAGCTTAGGGATATGATCTCTGGCGGAGATCGGGGAATAGAACTAGGAGGGGAGAGACGAGTAAATCGTTCGCTAGTGTGTCCTACCTAAGCTTATTTGTTAGTTGGTTAGTATATAGGGATATTATGTGATATATTGATTTACGTAATTAACCCTTGTTTTATGACAGTATTTGAGAATGTCGACTGAGAATATTAACAGTGGAAATGAGACCGTGGAGACGCCTGTACTCACCAACGAGGAGAACGTGCAACAGGCTAGCAATATTCCTCTTGTAAACAACACCACCTGAGCAGACGATGAACGACGGGATGTTTAGGAGCTTTTTGCTGTTCTTGCAAAATCAGACGAGGGAGACTCGTGTTCAAAATACAGGAGGAAATGATAGCAATTCACGGGTGGTCACAGCCAAGCAGTTCAAAGAGTTGGGACCACCAGAATTCTAGGGAAAGCCGGATCCGATTAAGGCGGAGACGTGGGTCAAACAAATTACCAAGATATTCGATGTCTTGGGATGCGCAGAGGAATAGAAAGTTCCATTCGCTACTTTTATGTTCCTTAACGAGGCAGATTACTAGTGGAAATCTGTGAAGCGTACCCATCCAGCTGCACTCAGTATGTCATGGGAGACGTTTCAGAAACAGTTCAATGACAAGTACTTCCCTGAAAGTATTCGTCATATGAAGGAAGTGGAGTTTATTAGACTGGAGCAGAATAACATGACGGTGTCCCAGTACGAGGCGAAGTTCACGGAGTTATCCAGGTTTGCACCTCATTTGGTGGAGAATGAGGAACGTATAACGCAGGATGTTTCTGAGAGGTTTGAAACCCGGCATACGTCAGTATCTCATTTCTCATAAATTTTCTCTCTATTCAGATATTGTCAACATGGCTCAGTTGTTAGAGCGAGATAACGAGTACGTTCAACCGAGGAACCATAACCAGGATCATACCGAAGATAACAGTCATTAGAATAACGATAACCAGCGGAGAAAGAAGAATACGGATAAAGGCGGTAACCACTCTGGTGGTAATCGTGGCAATGAAAATAAAAGAAACGAGTCGGGAGGAGATTTTAAAAAGAGGAGATTCAATAACAACCATGTGAAGACGTCAGTTCCAGTAGCAACTTGTTTTAAGGGAGGAGAACGACCACCGGTCGTATGCTATAAATGTGGAAAAAAGGGACACATTAGCCCAAACTGTCCACAACAGTTCAAGGTATGCTATAATTGTGGAAAGGAAGGACATATTGCTCGAGATTGTACGGTAGCGAAACCTAGTTCAGCGGGGACGGTGACTCAAAAGACTGTCCCAGAAAAGTCAAAGTCAACGGTTCCTGAAAGAGCGTTTGTTGTGACTGGTCAAAATGCGAGGAACCCAAACGAGGTGATCACGGGTAAGCTATTTATAAATTCTTGCGAAATTTATACCTTACTTGATACCGGTGCTACCCTTTCATTTATCTCTCCTGCTTGTGCTCAACGTTTAAACTTGACTCCGGAGAAATTAGACTTTGACCTATTTGTGGAAACTCCGTTAGGAGAAACTTTCATCACATCCACTGTTTATAAATCTTGTTTGATTCAAGTTGGCACCATCACCTTACCTGTTGACCTTATCTCTTTAAAGATACTTGCTTTTGATGTGATTTTAGGGATTGATTGGTTAACTACTCATCATGCCAAAATAGATTATTTTCGTAAGGTTGTTAGTTTTCATATTCCTAACCAACCTGTTGTACGAATTCAAGCAACTAAACCATTAAAATCAATCACTGTCATATCTAATCATAAAGCTATTCGTTTATTGAAAAATAGATGTCAAGCTTTCTTAGACCATGTTATGGATTTGAATAAAGACACGTCAAATTTGAATAATATTCCTGTTGTTATTGACTTTCCTGACGTATTTCCTAAAGAACTTCCCGGTCTACCCCCAGAACGTGAAGTTGAATTCTTTATTGATCTTGAACTTGGTACAAAGACCATTTCTAAAACCCATATCGAATGGCTCCTATTGAACTTCAGGAGTTAAAGGTCCAACTACAGGAATTGTTGGATATCGGTTTCATTCGTCCTAGTACATGTCCTTGGGGTGCTCCTGTTTTATTCGTAAAGAAGAAAGACGGGAGTATGCGACTTTGTATTGACTATCGGGAATTGAACCATGTCACCATCAAGAATAGGTATCCTCTACCTCGTATTGATGACCTATTTGACCAGTTTCAAGGAGCACAATTCTTTTCAAAGATCGATCTTCGTTCTGGATATCATCAGCTGAAGATTAGAACTGAGGATATTCCAAAGACTGCCTTCAGAACTCGGTACGGGCATTATGAATTCTTAGTCATGTCTTTCGGATTGACTAATGCTCCTGCGTCTTTCATGGATATAATGAACTGAGTATTCAAGTAATATTTGGATCAGTTCGTTGTTGTTTTTATTGATGACATCCTCATATATTCCAAAAGTCGTGAACATCATGAGCACCATTTGAAGCTGGTACTCCAAAGGCTTCGTGAAAACAAACTATATGCCAAATTGAAGAAATGCGAGTTCTGGCTTGAGGAAGTAGCATTCCTGGGGCACGTGGTGTCGAAACAAGGAGTATCTGTTGATCCGGCGAAGATTGAAGCAATACAAAGTTGGGAGCCACCGAAGTAGGTGACTAAAGTACGTAGCTTTTTGGGCTTAGCTGGTTATTATCGGAGATTCATGGAAGGGTTTTCTCGAATCGCTACTCCATTAACCCAGCTAACTCGGAAAGATACAAAATTCGTTTGGAGCGAAGAATGCGAGAAGAGTTTCCATGAGCTCAAGAGGAGACTCATTTCAGCTCCTGTTCTAACAATACCATCTGGTACGGATGGATTTGTTATCTACAGCAATGCTTCAGGCAAAGGGTTAGGATGTGTTCTCATACAACGTGGAAAATTCATAGCCTATGCCTCGCGACAACTTAAAGAGTATGAGAGGAATTATCCTACTCATGATCTAGAGTTGGCAGCAGTCGTTTTCGCGCTAAAGATATGGAGGCACTATCTATATGGGGAGAAAGTGGAGATATATTCAGACCATAAAAGCCTCAAATATTTCTTCACGCAAAAGGAACTCAACATGCGGCAACGACGTTGGCTTGAGCTGTTGAAAGATTACGACCACACTATTCAATACCATCCTGGAAAAGCGAACGTGGTAGCTGACGCGTTGAGTAGAAGATCATATGCAGGAACGAGTGCGATGATGTCAAGTATACGCATAGAGCCAACTTTAATAGAAAAAGTTAAGGTTGCTCAAGCTACCGACCCGATGCTGATGCGTATGAAGAAGAAAGTACAAGAAGAAGCTATTCCGGAAGCGAGAATTGATGAAGAAGGAATACTTCAAGTCCACTCTAGACTTTGTGTTCCTAACGACCCTGATTTGAAGTACAAGATTATGATGGAGGCACACAATACACCATTTTCAATCCATCCTAGAAGTACTAAAATGTATCGTGATCTTCGACATACATTTTGGTGGAACAATATGAAGAGAGAGATTGCAAAGTTTATCTCAATGTGTTTAACTTGTCAACGTGTAAAGGCGGAGCATCTAGTGCCTAAGGGTCCGTTGCAACCACTTGAGATTCCAAAATGGAAGTGGGAACACATTACCATGGATTTCGTTATGGGTCTTCCTACGGTTTCTCAAGGCATCAATGTTATTTGGGTTATTGTTGATAGATTAACCAAGTCTGCTCATTTCTTACCGATACGGGAGACTTATTCCCTTGAACGTCTTGCTAGTATATATGGAAATGAGATTATGAGGTTGCATTGCATGCCAGTATCCATAGTTTCGGATCGTGACCCAAGATTCACTTCAAGATTTTGGGTTAGCTTGCAAAAAGCTATGGGAACGAATTTACCATTCAGTTTGGCATACCGTCCTCAAACGGACGGACAATCAGACAGGACTATTCAAACTCTTGAAGATTTATTAAGACTCTGTGTCCTAGACTTCAAGGGCAGTTGGGATAAGTATTTACCATTGGTGGAATTCTCCTACAACAACAGTTATCAGGCAAGTATAGGTGTGGCTCCATTTGAAGCATTATATGGACGAAAGTGTCGCTCTCCAATATGTTGGGATGAGGTGGGTGAAGCAACATTGTTGGGACCCGAGTTAGTACGTATGACTACCGAAAAGATCCAAATGATTCGACAACGTATACAAACGGCACAAGATCGACAAAAGAGTTATGCGGATCTTCATCGAAAGGACGTGGAATTTAGTATAGGGGATCATTTATTGTTGCGAGTTGCTCCATGGAAGGGAGTTACAAGATTTTGGAAGAGAGGAAAGCTCAATCCACGATTTATTGGTCCATTTCAAATTCTTGACCGAGTAGGAAATATAGCCTATAGACTCGCGTTACCTCCGAGTATGTCTCGTGTTCATAATGTGTTTCACATATCTGTATTTCGTAAATATGTGAAAGACCCGAACCACGTTATTGAGTTAGAACCGGACGAGATAGCCAAAGACTTAACGTATGACGAGGTACCTAGTCAAGATCTTGGATAGGAAGGAGCATGTCCAACGTACAAAGGTCATACCACAAGTTAAAGTTTTGTGGAGGAATCATGCTATAGAGGAAATGAACTGGGAATTAGAAACAGAAATGAAAGCGAGGTATCCTCATCTTTTCGAAACACCAGGTACGTACGTCAATTTCGAGGACGAAATTTCATAAGAAGGGGAGGTTGTAAGTCCCCAAATAATTAATAAATGAAATTTAATTTCCTCTAATTATTATTTTGAATAGTAAGGGTTGATTTGATTAATGAAGATAGTTATGGGTAAAATACGCAAATATTTCAAAATAAGCAAGTGGTTATAAAATACTCATTGTTGTCGGAAATATTCGTACGACGGCGGAGCCATGTGTGGGCCCCATGACGGAAAGAGATTAGATGAAGAAAACGACAAATATAATTTGTTTAAAAATAACGGCGTAGTTTTTACCGTTAATACTGTTAAAATACTCGGTGGTTAAAACACAGTAGCACATGGTATTGCACCAATTATTGATTCTTACGTAAGAAGTCACTACTCAATAATGGTTACAGTAATTACTATTTAGTATTTTATTTTATTGATTCAATAATTGCTGCGTTGATATTTTATATTGCTGTTATTTCAATAATTGTCATTACACAGTATTTTTCATTATCGAAGCAATAATTCATATTATCTGAATAATATTATTAGATAACATTATTGGCAATGTCTAGAAAGTTCTGTCTAAGGAGAGGTTTGGTCACCTAATTGCGCGCCAGTAAGGAGAAATTCTTATTGGAAAGCCTCCTCTTTCCTGGGAACTATCTGGTTGTCAATATTGTGATTCTGTAATATTATTTGTGAATAATTAATTATTGATTCATATAATGAGAAAAATATTGATTTTATGTGGATATAGATGGAGAAAGTTTTTAATGTGACAGTTGTTGAAAATTAATATTTTATATTTTTCTGATAAAATAATTCATTTAAATATATTATTTTAATAATATATTAACAGTTATATTTTTATAATGAATGTGGGATATATGAGCATATGAGGAGGAAGAGTATTTTTGTGCCATTAAATGTTTAACACATATTTTGTGTGTTGGTGGACACAATTATTGACCAAAATTTGATTATAGCCTGTAAAATCGTCCGTTTGTGGATTTCGGTCAATTTCTGTTTGGAATTTAGAAAAAATTTCTTCTGCAAAGTTGTAGAGAATTGAATTTCCTATAAAAAGTCACGAGATTCGAATTTTTTGATAAAAGGGCTATTTGTTATTAATTATTGAAGTTCTGAAGTTACGAAATAATTGATTTTTGGAAGTTTAAATTATTTTAAATTAGAAAAACGTTTTTAAAAGTTTTGTGAGTTGGGTGGGCTAAGGTAAATGTGTTGAAATGAGGATTCAAATGATGCGTGTGATTATTTAATAAATATTAATATTTTTATTAAATTTTCTACTTTGGTGTTCTAAGCATTTTCCTATAAATAGGGTGCTTAGGTTAGAATTGAAAATTACACCAGAAACTGAAGTTTTCTCTCTCTATATTATCGAGCGTATTCTTGTGAGTATTTTGAGTATATACTTTGAGTATTGTTATACGGTGCAAGTTCAAGTCATAGCCTATATCCGGTGTTTCAACTAGAAGTACTGTCTTTCGAGGTAAGGGATGTTATTTTCTTCTCAAATGATATTATTTCTTCAATATCATTATACTGAAATATTGGTTGGAACTTTTTATCAAATTTGAAACTTTTTTATGTCGGGATTACTATTCATGAGTTACTATTCACGAAGCATGATGATGTTTTTTGTGAAATTTCTATCTTTTGGTGTCGGAGTTACTATTCATGTATACGGTACTATTCACGTATACGACACTATTCACAGATACGACACTATTCACCGAAAAATGAAATTTCTTCTCTTCGTCCAAAATATCTATTCTGGACACTAGCTTTGATTGTATCCATGTTTTGATCATTCTTGAATTTTACCCCACTCTGATTACTTATGAAGTATTTTTGAATGAGAATTGTTTAAAGTACGAATCCTTAATATTTGTTCTTTTGCTTCACTGGATTGTTTTCTTTAAAATATTTTTCATCATCCTTCAGTCATAAATGATGAAATTACTGAATATCTTTGGTCTGTAGTGCAAAGGATGAATGATTTCTTGATGAATATCTTTGGCCTGTAGTGCAAAGATGAACATGTGTTTAGATGAACATGACCAACTGATGAATATCTTTGGCCTGTAGTGCAAAGATGAATATTTGATTTCAGATATATATTGATTGATGTTACAGGGATAAAATATCGACGATGAACTTTTAAATTCATATATAGAATATACTAGTTTGCATTCTCTACTTAACTCTTCTAATGAATTGTTGTTTCTGCTGCAGTTGTTGATTTAAAACTGGTTGTCTATTGTATTCTATTAGACTTTTCCCTGTTGAAGACTAACGATAATTTGTTGTATATTATCTTAGGCATAATATTCTTTACTAGGCTAGTTGAGCTCACCCTTTTCCTTTTTTTTCCATTTTTCTTCTCAGGAGGCGAGAATGTAGCGAGTACTAGTCGGGGTATGGAATGAAGCTTCTAGAGAGAGTTATTTAGTAGTCCTCACCATTTTTGTAAAATAATGTATCAATAATTATGATGGGAATTTATTTGCGTGTGGATATTGTCTAGACGGCAATATCTATATTTAAACTCACAGTTTATATGTTGTAATAATAAAGTTGTAGTTATTTTTGTACCATGTATTTGGCGACTCAGAATGGGTTGGATGGAATGGACCTATTTTGAGGGCGTCATAAAACGAACTTTTTTCATAGCACTTGAGTCAGGGGTAGAACCCTTAACAACCAAAGTACTAGAAAATTTTGAGACCTTTTCCTTTCCTTTCCCTGTAATAGGTGATGGAGTATTCTCCGAATAGCAAGGAGCAAAAGATGGATAATCCTTCCTTTTTTGGTAATTCCCTCTAATCAAACCTGAGCTTAGATTTCATTTCCTCCTTTTTCCCCTAACGAGGCTGTAGGGAGCAAGTGGAATCTGAATGACCATAGGTTTTGCAAATCATACATTTTCGGGGCTGCCAAGGAATATCTATGACATCCCCAAATTCGAGCACTTAAACCCCACAGATTTGGTGTTCACTGTCCAAATAAATCATAACTAACTACCCATAAACAAAGGATATAATTAAACTCAAAAGTTTAAACAATTAATTTCCCATTAAAGGGTTACATCATCTAAAATAAATTCCAGGTCATCTAACCTTTATTACAATCATTCGCGGAAAATTAAAACATGATTATAACTAAATCCATTACATAAGCTTCATAAATAAAATATAAATTAAACGTTGTCGTCTAATCAAGCACTTTGTCTTTGCCCTTGCTTGTATAAAGCTTTTCAAACTTTGTAACTTTATCTGCATTATTTTGTGCAAGAGTGAGCAAACAATTGCCCATAAGAATGATAATATACAATAACGTTTTATGAATGACAATTAACTGAGTTTTCAATGGTAAAGTATTGTTACCGGAACAAGAAAATTAATTCAATAGCTATGAATTTAAAGGAATAATGAACGTTTAAGTTAACAATATATAACAACATCAAAGAATATACTAAGTGTCACAAGACCACGAACTCTATTCTAGGTTTACAAGTATTTCTACTTTAACCTTTAACAGTCTAAAAGACTATAATCATCATCTATGTCCTAGGTTCATAGGTGTTTCTACTGTAACCTTTAACAGTCTAAATGACTATATAGACCATTATTCCGTACTCCAGGTGATCAACCCTTTGTACTATGTATTGCGCAAACATTTTAACGCTATTGCCTAGCTCTAAAATAATCCCATGATGCAGGGTTGTTCATCTCAACTTAGATTATCACGTTCTGAACCAAGGGAAGTTTGGTTGGGAATTAACTTCAAAGAAAGTCTAGATTTTTAGAACGCTCATCAACCAAGTATTGGTTGAATCAAATAGGAACCAATAACTATTCAAGGGTTTGATTATAATATCTTCATGATCAAGGTATATTTATGAATCAATAAGGGCTAGAGTATTAATAATTTCTAAGTTGAACAAATGTTATCATTGACAACATGCTTTCAAAATTGTGTGAGTACATAAACAAACCAAAGGAAGTTTGGTTTGGGTAGACTTCAAGGGTAATTTAGAGTTTAGAACATTCATCAACTAAGGATTAGTTGAATTAGTAATGAATCGATAAGCAACTCAGAATTCGATACAATAACGTAAGATAATACAATGATATTGAAGAACGAAGATGAAACAACATTTATTAGTAGTTGAATAAACACACTTCTTACAATAATAATACAGACTTTGAATAAAGAGATAAAGATTAACTAACTTGCTCAACAATAAAAGAGTATAGACTTTAAATAACCAAGGTAATCAATAAATAAACAAAGATTAACTAACTTGCTCAACAATAAATGAGGGTTAAAGAACTTGCATGACAATAAATCGTTAAACAAGAGATTGGAAATAGAGAAATTGCATAAGTATAACATAACAAGTGAAAAGTAACGTTGCTGGATAATAAAGTAGCAAAGGTTAGGGAACTTGCCTCGTACGTAGGTTAAACAATCACTACTCACGTTCACCCCAAGTCCTACAGATACCATATGTATTGACAATACACATTAGTTACACGAACATTACCTTCATGAGTTGCTTTCTTACTTTTAGTATAGCTACTAACTAAGTTTAAGTTTAAATAATATCGCATCTTTTCATGAACATTACTTTTTAGCTTTATTACAACTACTTAAGTGATCATGTCATTGCACAACATACACATTAACAACTTGATACAACATCCTATTACATGTCCAACACGTTATCATTAAGTTATACTAATACACAAAGGATTGCACTTGCATTCGCGTATCCCGACGCCCTCCGATTGGCTCCAAATACACAACAGTCCTAAAGATGGCCATTTTGACCCTTCATAATGATTTCCAATTGAAAACTTTAAAGAATAAAAGTTATAGGCCTATTTGTCCTCTTTCCGAATTATCTTGAATCACCTCAATCGGAGTTCGTATGAAAATGTTATGGTCATTTTACTACAGGAGGTCAAAAATGTCCAACCCATACCACTTTTCCAGCATTGGGATGCGAGATAGTGGCGCTGGGGCGGGAATTCCAGTGCCGGGCTGTGAATTCCAGTGCTGGGGTGCGAACTTCTGGCCTATTTTTGGCGCTGGGGCTCCGAATTACAGAACACCCCAAAACAAAACACAAAATAAGCTATGTCTTAATTTCTAACACCAATTAACATGTATAACTTATGTAAATTACACATAAACTTCACCAAGCATACAAATATTAAATTAACACAACTTAAACCATAATTCTAGAAAAATTAAATACTGGAATAACATATTTTAAAACCAAAAACTCCATTTTTGATACTTCTTGACACAGTGAACACTGTAATCATAATGATACACCAATTTGATTCTTTTGAATTAAGTTCTCTTTATTTCTTAACAAACTAACTAACATAGTCACCGTTCAATTTCAAACACTAATTGATCATCATAATTGCTACTTACATAAGCCACATAAGAAATACATATACTGTCAAAATTTTCTACTTTTAACTTTAATTAGCATTGCAATTTCCGGTTTATATACAACTAAAACCTCACCAATAATGAATAATTACAACCATTCATTTGTTTAGCAACAATTCAAAATATGAAATTCACAGAGTATATAAAATTTTGTCGTGAAACACATATAAGCACACATGAATATATATATATATATATACGGAAAGGATCAAGAGCATAATTCTTAAATAGTATAATTTTATCAAAACTATATAGTTTTGATAAAACGCGGTGGTATTTTTGTAAATACCATATATATATAGAGAGTTCGGATCAGGTCCGGACTCCCGAATTTTAACAAAATCTGGACCATTTTTTTTTTTGCTTTTTTTTAAAACAACTAAAAAAATATTATGGAACTTGAATTTTTATATAATACAGTGTTTTGGGTGTGATTTGGATACATATAACAAAATATATCTGTACAGTCTAGGCAGACTGTACATATATTAGTTGGTGTAGGTATTAAAAACACACCCAAAACACTGTATTATGGAAAAAATTTAGTTCCATAATTTTTTTTTAGTTGTTCTACCAAAAAAAAATAAAATAATTGGGTCCGGATTTTGGATCAGGTCCGGACTCCCGGACCTGATCCGTGTTCTCTCTCTCTCTCTCTCTCTCTCTATATATATATATATATATATATATATATATATACGGGAAGGATCAAGAGCATAATTCTTAAATAGCATAATGTCTTAAATATCATAATTTTATCAAAACGACGTAGTTTGATAAGACGCGGTGGCATTTTTGTAAAAACGCGGTGGCATGGTATTTAGAAAAATGCCACCACGTCCCTCTAAAACTACGTCGTTTTGATAAAATTATGTTATTTAAGGCGTTATGCTATTTAAGAATTATGCTCTTGATCCTTTTCGTATATATATATATATATATATATATATATATATATATATATATATATATATATATATATATATATATAATACTGAGTTTGTGATCATACATTCAATTAGCGTGATAATTCCTTGCAATTGCAGACACTTCTCTCAAATTCTCTCAAGCTCCTCTCTCAATTCTCTATGTCAAGCTCTCTTTTCTTCTCTCTTCTCAGTATAGCCAAATACCAAGTTACATAGTCTAGCTAACACTTAAGCGCAAGGAAAAAAAACTGATAAACCTTAATACTATTACTAATTACCATATCAGTTACTAACTAACGTATATATATTATAAATATATTATATTTATTATTTTAATTTATTTTATTTAAATTCAAAAATTAGAAATCCAAAAGCCATAATGCTTTGTTTGGAAAAACCCTTTAAATTTTAAAGACTTAATATCTTAAGCCTTGTTTAGTTAAATCAATTAAAAGTTACTTTAATTTTATTTTAATAAACCTTTTACACTATAGTTTAAAATCTCATATTTATACCTCTATATTGAACATTAGTTAAATAACCAATTACAACGTACTAATCAAATTTTTCCACTTAATCCAAATATCACAAAAGTATAATCTCATTATAATTTTATTTAATAAATTAACATATCACTATAATTATTAAACTAAAAAAACAATATAACATCTCATGTTATATTACAACTCTCTAAATTATAAACTAAATTAATTTAGAATATTATCTAATAAATTTAATTCATAAATATTTAATAACAACAATCACATCAATAAAATATTTATTATAGTGTTATCTAATAAATTTAATTCACACATACCTACTAATAACAACCACATAAATAGAACACTTATTTAATTTATGAAATATTTTAAATTACAAAATAACAACTTCATTAATAAAATATTTATTTAATTTAACAAATATTTTAAATTACAAATAAAATCTTGGATTGTTACAATATCAATATGAATTTCATGGGGAGCACAATTCTCAATTTGAACTTTAAAAGACTTAGGTAACTGAGTTGTGACTGCAATATCAATACAAACTCTAGCAAAAGAGAGTTTATTGCCAAATTTAGTAGCATCATCGATAAACAGAGGTTTGCCAAAATGACTAACAAGATAGGCAAACCCATCATCGTGCCAAAGTGGGAGTGGGACATTATGAAAATTAACCCTAGATAGGAACAATTGTATGATCATGATTAAGAAAATCTATACCCGCTTGCCATCTTTGGAGGATCAAAAGAGATTTACCAAAGTAAGTATGTCCACGAGCAGCAATAGGAATAAGGTCTTCCTCCATCCTGAAACAGAAGAAATAAAGGCCATTTCCTTTAAAAACACCTTTGTTACCTTGTCACCCCAAATCTGTTTTGCCCAAAAGGTTGCAAAGTGGATAGACTTTTTCCCTCCAATAAAATAGCCCACAAGAGAAAGAGACCAAGAAGTGATCCGGGGTTGTGAGATTTCAGGAGGTATAGCAATAATATCATGATTATTTAGAAGACTGATATTATGATTTATGAGGTGGGAGATATCATGAGGCTGTTTATTTTTATTAAGAATAGATTTGGGAGGTAAAGACCGAGAATCTGTCCCTAATTCAAGGTCACCAAACTTCATTGGTGGAAAGAGGGTTGGGACCCCACAAGTCCCACGTGAACTCCCACTAGCTGGAGAAACATTATCAAATTTTGAATTCAAAAAGCAACTAGAGAGTTGGTCTAAAATAGGGGACCCACGGTCAACCCCAATCCCACCCACCTGAAGGCTTGAATTTCTGTCCATATGCTCCTTGAGGGTACTTTCGGCAGGAAACCCAAGGCCATGAGGCATACTTACAGATTCAAGACAGTGAGATCCACTCAACATTTTAGGTGCAACAGAGTGAGAATGACTCAGCACCTCATCACCTTTGCCATCAGAGGAGCTAAGTTGATCAGGAAGATCAAAATCGATAACTTTTAAACTTGATATGGCTGATTTGAAACAAGTTCTTGAGGAGCCAAAGGATTTATCATCCACACTAGCATTCCCAAAGGAGCCGTGCACCAGCTTTGGCCAAGGTTTCTTAGAAGCAGAGTTAGATTTCGAACTCTTCATTTGCTTACCAATGGAATGACTCACTCAAACACGGAGTTCAGAGTAAAACATGGAAAGAAATCTCTACAAGGATATTATAATCACTAACTGAAGAAAGAAAAGATCAGAAAATCACTAATCAAAGATTAGAAATAGATCCAACAAAACAAAGTTCATATCTAAAATCTGGAAGAGGAAAGATAGAGAGAAGGGAGAACTTCTCTCAACACCAGCGCTCCCCAAGGTGATACGCTTGGCTGAATATACTTCTTATCTAGAAGCTCTTACAATTGTACCATCAGTTCCTTCATCTCCACCGGAGCCATTCTGTACGAGGCCTTCGATATTGGAGCAGTTCCTAGTGCTAAATCGATCACAAACTCGATTTCTCTATCGAACGGAAGTCCTAGCAAATATTCTAGAAACACGTCTACAAAATCCTTAACCACTAGTATCTCCTCCAATTTCATCTCCTTCTTCTTTTGAGTATCGACTATGTAGGCTAAATATCCTACACATCCTCGACTCAATAATTTCTTGGCCTGCATAATCGTCAGACACCTTGCTTGTCTAGGCGATTTGCTACCATAAAAAACTAACTTTAATGGAGTCATAACATTTACACACTTCTTTTGTAAATCAATTATCACTCCATAATTGAACAACCAATCCATTCCCAATATAACGTCAAACTCTCCATGTTTTATCGGGATTAAATCTACTTTCATAACATTCCCCATAATATTCACCCTACAGTTCTTGTATATGAATCTAACAGGAATTACCTCCCTATTCGCAATTTCTATGTTTAAAGAGAAATTCAACTCTTCACTAGGTATTTCTAACCTCTTAGCAAACTCATCAGATATAAACGAGCAAGTAGCACCCGAATCAAATAATACATATACATTTATATCATTGATTGGGATAATACCTGACACGACATCTTCTGATTGCACCACATCTTGCACCATCATATTGAAGGTTCTGGCTGTATGCTTATTTGATGACGTTGGTCCAGCAATAGTCAGTATACCTCCACTGCCATTTCCCTTGCTTCAATCTGTCTCACCAGATTTCTTCTTTGGACACTCGCGAGCGAAATGGTCCTTCGACCCTGCAGGTGTAGCAAACATTCTTCTTGGGTTTATTGCAATTTGGGGCCATGTGACCCTCTTGGCCATAGTTAAAGCATACCCGCTTCCCCCTTAAGTACTGTGAAACCTCCAAATCAGAGTACTTCAATACAATAGATTTGGTGGTCACTATCCAATTAAACCATAACTAACTACCCATAAACAAAGGATATAATAAAACTCAAAAACTTAAACAATCAATCTCCCATTAAAGGGTTACATAATCTAAAATAAATCTTAGGCCATCTAACCTTTATTACAATCATCAGTGGAAAATTAAAACATGATTATAACTAAATCTATTACATAAGCTTCATAAATAAAAGATAAATTAAACATCGTCTAATTAAGCATCGTGCCCTTGCCCTTGCTTGAAGAAAACTCTTCAAACTTCTTAACTTCATCTCCATTATTTTGTGCAAGAGTGAGCAAACAATTTCCCACAAGAAGGATAGTATACAATAACATTTTATGAATGACAATTAACTGAATTTTCAATGGTAAAATACTCTTACCAAAACAATAAACTTTAATTCAAAAGCTATGAGTTCAAAGGAATAATGAATGTTTAAGTTAACAATAGATATCAACATCAAAGAATACATTGAGGGTCACAAGACCACGAACTATACTCTAAGTTTTCAAGTATTTCTACTTTAACCTTTAACAGTCTAAAACACTATAACCATCATTTATGTCCTAGGTTAACAGGTGTTTCTACTATAACCTTTAACAGTCTAAACGACAATATGGACCATCATCCCGTACTCCAGGTGATCAGCCCTTTGTACTATGTATTGTGCAAACATTTTAACGCTATTGTGTAGCTCTAAAATAATCCCCTAATATAGGGTTGTTAATCTTAGCTTAGATTATCAGGTTTCGAACCAAAGGAAGTTTGGTTGGGAATTAACTTCAAAGGAATTTTAGATCTTTATAATGTTCATCAACTAAGTACTGGTTGAATAAGTTAGAGACTAATAACTATTCAAGAGTTTGATTATAATATCTTTATGAACAAGGTATATCGATTAATCAATAAGATCTAGAGTATTAACAATTTCTAAATTAAACAAATGTTATCATTGACAATATGCTTTCAGAATTGTGTGAGTACATAAGCAAACCAAAGGAAGTTTGGTTTGGATTGACTTCAAGGGTAATTTAGAGTTTAGAACATTCATCAACTAAGGATTAGTTAAATTAGTAAAGAATCGCTAGGCAACTTAGAGTTCGATACAATAATGTAAAATAGTATAATGTCATTGGAGAACAAAGATCAAACAACAATTATTAGTAGCTGAATAAACACATTTCTTACAATAAAATTGTAAACCTTGAATAACTAAAGTAATCTCATTTGGAATAAAGAAACAAAGATTAATTAACTTGCTCAACAATAAATGAGGGTTAAAGAACTTGCATAACAATAAATTGCTCAAAAGGAGATTAGAGATAGTGAACTTGCATAAGTATAACATGACAGTGAAAAGTAACCTTGCTGAATAATAAAGTAGCAAAGGTTAGGGAACTCGCCTCTTGCGTAAGCTATATAATTACAACTCACGTACTCCAATGTCCTACACATACCATTAGGATTATCACATCAATTAGCTACATACATTAACCTCATAGATTCATTTCTCATCTTAGTTAAGTTATAACCTTTAGTTTAAGGTCTAAACATAATACTAAACCACATAACACAATCTGAAAACTCACCAACACATACATAAGACTTTTAGCATCCAAATCACATTTTTAACTCTTATTAATCAATACTACATTTCTCCTTAATCGAACTTGAAGTTCAATCAAGTGCTTAAGTCTTCCTAGGACTTATTGATTTTACATTAATCACCTTCCATATCCTATTATGTTTATTTCAGCAATCGCAAGTGTTAACATCAAAACACTTATTCACTATTCATTGTATACAATAAGTCATAACATAACGCGTTCGTACTTAATAATCATTTTTTTCACAACTTTGAATTTATCAATGACATATCACGGTTCTGTTTTAACCTTCTTATTACATATTTGACACATTAACATAACCTTAGACCAAATAGTAATGGTACTCAAGATCTGCAGTAGCAGAAGAAGTCACTGTCTTAGGACAGGGTATAGCGCAGCAACGCCATACCTAAGCCTAGGACTGGCGCAGCTGCGCCGTTTCTAGCCTTGGCACCGGCGCAGCTGCGCTGGTGCAAAGACAGAACCAGAACGAGCACTGAACAGTAGCCATTTTTAGCCCAACTAACACGAATTTCATCCACCAAACAATAATATTAACACATAGAATTGGTATAAAACTATTACAAACATGTTTGCTAACATATTCAACCAATTAGAACAATTTAACAACAACTTAAACTAGTTTAATTTCTCAAATTCCATATTTTCATATGAAAACTCCATTTTTGACATCTTTTACAAAAATCATTACTGTGATTACAATTCTACACCGAATGACTTCGTTCAAACTACGTTCTCTTCGTTTCTTAATGAACTAGCATAATCAAAACCCAATTTATGGACTAACATAAAAATTGTCCACCATATTTGGTACTTGTACAAGCAATATGAAAAATATAAACAATGTCATTATTTTTCTACCTTTAACTGTAATTAGCATACAAATTCCTTGTTTAAACATAACCTCTAGCATCTCAAACACATACAATCACCATAATCAGCTGTATAACAAGAATTCAAAAAAAATTGAATTCAAAGAGTTTGAAGCTTCATGCCGTAAAACTCATATATATATAAGATATAATTTTTTTAGAGAAATACCTTTTATTGCTTTGGAAATCCTTTCATTGAGAATCGCTTGAACACTCGGAACTTGCTTTGAAATCCCAACCTTTTCTCTCTCAAACTCTCTCAAATTCTTCTCTGAAAACCCTTTTCTTTCCTTCTCTTTTATTAGGCTTAAGCCAATTATTTTTCACGTATAACCAAATACACCCGACGCCTTCAACCCAAACGTACGAAACATCTATATACTTAATATAATAATAATTACATGTCAGTTATAACATATTTAATATATATTATTTATATTTATTTTATTATAATTCAAAATTAAAAATCTCAAAGCCATAAGGCTTTGTTTGGCAAAAAGTCTATAAAATAAAGACTTAATATTTTAAGCCTTGTTTAGTAAAAACTAAATTAAACTCCTTTAACTTATTTTAATAAAGATTTCCATATCCAACATTAATTAAATAAATTAATTACACATACTATATTTTAAATAAATTTTCCACTTAAAGAAATATCACCGAATTATAATCTCATTATAACTTTAATTAATAATTTAACATACCACTTTAAATTATTAAATCAAACAACAATATAACATCTCATGTTATATTACAACTCTTTAAATTATGAATTAATTTAATTTAGAATATTATCTATTAAATTTAATTCATAAATATTTAATAACAATAATCACATCAATAAAATATTTATTAGAGTGTTATCTAATAAATTTAATTCACACATATCTACTGATAACAACCACCTAAACAGAATACTTATTTAATTTAAGAAATATTTTAAATTAAAAAACAACAACTTCATTAATAAAATATTTATTTAATTTAATAAATATTTTAAATTACAAATAAATATTGGATTGTTACATTCTTCCCTCCTTACAAGGATTCTGTCCTCAGAATCATAACTCAAATAATCAAATCGTCACATTCTTCCCTCCTTACAAAGATTCTATCCCCAGAATCGAAGACATAGACTAAACAAATAACTAAGGGTAATACTTCATCATTTCAGTTTTGAGTTCCCACGTAGCATCTTTGACGTTATGGTTCCTCCATATCACCTTCACAGAAGGTATCCCCTTATCCCTGAGCATTTGTTCTTTTTCTGTCAACTATCTGGATAGTAATTTCCTAATATGACAACTATAACAGTTCTTACTTGATCACATGCTTACAGTCGGGCTTGTTTGATCATATTACCAAAACATAAACAAAAAAACATTGCGAATGCGCTCTAATTGTAGAGGTAAGGATACCTCAAAACCATCCTTTCAACTTTATCAATGCTTCCTATACTATAACCGTTTTATACTTAATATAGTTCATCAAACTTACCACACTTTGAAAATTTAGGAACTTGCCATAATTATATGAGTTAAGGAACTTATCCTAGTCAGACCATAGGCGTCCATTCGCTGAGGGGTTCAAAACATACCATATGATTATGAGTCACGAACTTACCTTATGCTTTAGTTTTAAGAATTGAACCTAATCTTAATATCATCTAACCTAATCTTAAAAACCTCTAAATATCAAATATATACATGAGAAAAGAATCACCTTTCCTCCACACATATATTGATAGCGCGATATCGATATTTCAATGATTATCAATGTGGCGCCCCTCCTCTTGAGGAAGGTGAAATTCCTACAGATTCTGCCAAGAAGACCAACTTGTCTTGGAGTGATATTATGGGTAAACAGTCTGGGAAATCTTCCTGAAACCTTTCGTACCATCCCCTTCCCCCCCCCCCACCTTGGCTGATGGAATCATCACAGTCTGTCCACCTAAAGAGATGATAAGCAGAGGTAACCAGCTTTGGGCCTCAAGTTTGGTTGGGTACTTCCTGCAGTCTTCACTTCCTTTTAATGTTGTGGAACCAATAGCTCGGCGGTTATGGGGATATTTGGGCCTCTCAAATGTTTTCCTTCATAATAAAGGGTATATCTTCAAATTTGATTCTATTTTTGACCGAGATAATATCCTTGCCTCTAGTCCCTGGCATTTTACTTCAAAAGGCATTGTTCTACAGAAATGGAAGGAGGGTGTAAACTTCTTCAAGTCAGAGTGTGAGGTGTTCCCGGTATTGGTAAAGCTCACAAACATTCCCCTCTCTTACTGGTCGGATGAGGGAATCAGTTATGTAGCAAGTGCTATTGGGAAACCGTTATTCATTGACGAAATGACCTCACAAAATGATTTTTTACAATTTGTTCTCGTTTACATTGAGGTTAAAGCTTCCTTCTCCTTTCCTCCTTCAATTCGTGTGGCTGTTAACACGGAGCATTCCTTGGATAACATTTTTGTACCTATTGAAGTTGAATATCAAAGCAAACCTCCCTCATTCCCCACATGTAATGTATTTGGCCACTCTCCAGTTAAATGCCCCAAGGCAAATTTTAAATGGATTCTGAAAGGCTCAAAAGCTCCTTTGGTTAGCACATCTGGTTCCACCCGCTCAAATCCTGCAACCATTATCATTCTTCTGAGCAACAGGCTCCTGCTCCTGGTCATAATGACTGGGTGAATGTATCTCGTGATGTTAAAACTGGTACTAGTTCATTTGTTCCTAGTAACGCCTTGTGCATTTCCAACACCTTTGCCCCTATAGATGAGGATGATTATCCGAACACCTCTGATTTCGAATCCCTTACTACCCCAAACCCTTTAGTCTCTAAACTAAAGGTGGTTGATGAAAAGGAAGGCAAAGATCTCAAAAACAAGCAAAGCTCTAGTAATGATAATCCTCAAGCTGCAAAGAAGAGGAAAGGGAAAGGCAAGGCTAGTTTGTCCCCCTCTTAGTTTATTTTATGTTAGCTTCCTATAATATAAGAGGTCTAAATAAAATGCCAAAACAGGCTTTTGCAAAACAGCTTATAGCAGATAATAAAATCTCTATTTTGGGTCTCCTTGAAACTCGGGTCAAACAAGCAAAGGCTTCAAAAATTTCCAGGAACATTTGTCATTCTTGGAATTGGGCCTTTAATTACAATACTCATATCAATGGCAGAATCTGGGTTGGATGGAATCCAAATCTTTGGAATTTGGATGTTATTTTTGTTTCCTCCCAAGTTATACACTATAAAGCCCAATCTGTTGAATTGTTTAGTACCACCTTTCTAATATCTTTTGTTTATGGCTCAATTCTTATATGGAAAGGAAGGACTTATGGAACAATTTACTTTCTATCTCTCCTACTAGTAGTTGGTGCATGATGGGTGATCTTAATCTTATTAAGGACATATCTAAAACAAACAATGCAAATGATTCTTGGGACATTGGGATGGAAGAATTTAAATCCTATATAAATTTTGTTGGTGTTGATGGCATTCGGGGTGTGGGCTCCTATGTTTACTTAGTCTAACATGCAGCTTGCTTGACCGGTGCACAAAAAATTGGATCGTGCTTTGGGGAACTCTGATTGGTTCACTAACTTTAGCATGTCTCATGTCACCTTTGCCCCCTCGTGGTTTATCGGATAATTATTTGGTTCTTCTTCGGACTGGTATACAGCTCCCTCAAACTAAGCGTCAGTTTTAATTCTTTAACCAAATGCTTCATCTTAAGGGTTTCAATGAGGTGGTAGGCAATGCGTGGACTACTTCCATTTCTGGGAATCCCTTCCATGTTTTTTCTGAGAAATTGAAATGTACTAGACATGCTCTGGTTTCACTAAACCTTACCACTGCCAATCTCATGTCTCTAGTCCGCTCAGCAAAAGAGGAACTGCACTGGGTGCAGACTTTACTTCATGACAACCCATTGGATCATGCCCTTCTGGAGAGAGAGAAATCATGCCACCACCAACTCTGGACTGCTTTGGAAAAAGAGGAAATTCTTCTTCAACAGAAATCTAGAGCTAACTAGGTTAGCCTTAGGCGATCGTAACTCTAGCTATTTTGCTAACATAATGAAGAATCGTTGGAACTCAAATAAAATCCTATGCATTATGAACTCGGCAGGTTCTTTAGTGCATGGTCAAAGGAGCATTGAGGATGTTGTTGTTGTTGTTGTTGTGTATTTTGACACTCTTTTTAACACAATTGAAGAGACGTATCCTAGGTTTGCAAATTTTGAAAACACTCCTTTGTGTCTGGTCAGTAATGAACAAGCCATTAAGCTGGGAAGCCCAATCTCAGATAATGAAATCTTGGAGGTTCTCAAATCCATGAAGTGAGATAAAAGTGCCAGGGCCAAATGGTTTTAATGTCAATTTTTTCCTTAGTTCCTGGGATATAGTGGGTGTGGATTTCCTAAAAGCTGTCCACTACTTTTTTGAAAATAGTAGGATGTCAAGAGGTTTAAACTCGACTGTTCTTGCTCTCATTCCTAAAAACTCCAATCCTACATCCATGTCTGACTTTTGCCCCATCTCTTGCTGCAACACGATATACAAATGTATTGCCAAAATACTCTCCAACCGGCTAAAGGGGGTTTTCCTTTCCTTGTGGACAAAGCTCAATTGGATTTTGTTAAAGGAAGGTGTATTAGTGATAATATACTTCTTACTCAAGAAATGTTCTCAGGCTATCTCAGATCCTCTGGTCCTTCTAGATGTGCCATAAAAAATGATCTCACCAAAGTTTTTGACACGGTTAGATGGGATTTCCTTTTTGACACATTACGAGCTTTCAAATTTCGATCTCCTTTTATTGGCTGGATTAAAGCATTTATCGCTAGTGCCATTTTTTCAGTAAAGGTCAATGGCTCTCTTGCAGGGTTTTTTGGGAGCTCTAAAGGTCTTAGACAAGGAGACCCACTCTTTCCTTTTCTCTTTGTTCTGGTCATGGAAATGTTATCCCTCAAACTGAACAAGGCTGCCTCTGTTCCGACTTTCACATATCATTGGAAAGCCAAAGAATGCAAACTTACTCATCTTTTATTTGCGGATGACATCTTGATTTTTTGTCATGCATCATTCCCATTTGTATCCATCATAAACTTTTGCATTCTCTCTTTCTCACTGTATTCTGGACTTATTCCAAACTCTCACAAAAGTCTTTTTTTCCTCTCAAAGAAAGACCCCTCTGCTATTAGGGAAATTTTTTCTCTTCTTGGATTCCAAATTTGAACACTACCTTCAAAGTTTTTGGGAGTTCCCCTTCTGTCAAAAAAGCTTTCAAAGGCTGATTACATTCCACTCATTCATAGGATCACAAACCGCGTAACCTCTTGGACATCAAAGGTTCTATCATATTCCAGTTGGCTCCAGTTTATCAAAACTACTCTCTTCTCTATTCAAGTTTTCTGGAGCTCCCATTTCATACTACCGAAAGCGGTTATCAAAGAAATCCAATCCATCTTATCTCGGTTTCTATGGAAAGGGACAACCCTTGAAAAATACTGTGCCAAAGTCGCCGAGGCCAATATTTCTCTTCCATTAACTAAAGGTGGTCTTGGCATTAAAAGATTATCGGACTGGAACAAAGCTCTTATTCTTCAGTATCTTGTTGACATTATACAACCAAAATCATCTTCTCTTTGGGCAAACTGGATCCAAGCCACAACTATAAAAATCAAATCATTCTGGCAAGTTGAATACAAAGCTGTAAGTTCCTGGATATGGAAACAAATTCTAAAGCCTAGGCCACTTGCATTACAACACCTGCACTACCAGGTTGGAAATGGCCGGGACACAAACCTATGGTTCGACCCTTGGCTTATGGACACTGCTATAAACCCATCCAGTTATCTTCTGTCTAATACTGGGATTCCTCTATCGGCTACTGTTAGTCATATTATTAGAGGTAAAACTTGGTCTCTTCCTCAAGGCAACCATCATGACACTATTATATTACACCAGAAACTGGAAAATCTTCCTCCTCCTACCCAACAGCGAGATAGTATTTTATGGGACGCTTATGACCTTAAACTTGTTAAAGCTAAACAAATCTGGGAGGCCATTCGTTCTTGGCAGCAACCTGTCCCTTGGTGCTCAATGGTGTGGAACAAAATTCATGTTCCTCGATTCTCTTTTTTCTTGTGGCTAGGCATTCTAAAGAGGCTTCCCACCAATGATAGGACCTCAAGATATTCTGGGACATCATGGAATTGCCCTCTGTGCAACCATCATCCAGAAACCTTTGATCAGCTGTTCTTTAAATGTGATTTCTCAAAGACTATTTTTCATACGGCTACAAATCTTGGTAATTGGACTTCTTTTCCAATCTCTTGGGAATATCCTTAGCCTAACAGTGGCGGTTTGCTTCTACAAAGTCTGGGAGGCTAGGAATAAAAAGATTCACTTTGGCACTCTTCCTCCTATGACTAGTCTTGCAAAGGATGTCATTAATATCATTAAGTCTAGGTTATCTACTTGTAACTCCTTCCTCAAAGCTACAAATAGTCAATATTTCTGTAATTGGTTTATTACTAACTAGTTGAGTTCGGGCTTAGTTCCTTGTATAGTTTCTTCATCTTGGGCCTGTCCATAGATGATGTAGCTATTTTCTGGGGTACCCCCCTCGCCTTTGTATCTTGGTTCTTTTTTATATATACAAACAAAAATTAGCAAAAAAAAATGTGATAAACCAAGTATATGCACAAAACCTATGCCCATACAACGGTTTGTACGACATGGTTACCATATGAGTCCTCAATTGAAATCCCACCTAACATTACCTTACTCTTAAATTATTTTTTAACTTTCCCTTAATTTGTTCAATAAGAATTCCTCATATCATATTATCTATAACTCCTCGTGCGCTTAGCATGCCTTCCGATGCCTGGATTTTCATTTAGTTTGCCAATCGATTTACAAAAGATATGACATACTTATTTTTAATTGCATTCCACACGTTCTTGCAAACCTTTCTGAAAATTCGATGTGAATTGTGAATCTTGGTTCAACACAATTGATACTGAAAACACCGTGCCTTGAAACAATTTCTTTAACATATAACTTGTGACAACCCGAGAATTTGGGCAATTTATTAAAATCTTAAATGATTGATTTAAGGTCAAATAATAGACCTAGACAGAAAATAAGTGTATGCATTTGATGTTATTGGGAAGGAATTTTGAGGGTTTCAAAATTCTGTGAAGGATATAGGTGAATTTATGTGATTAAGTTCTGTGTATATGGTTAATGATCTGTTCAGAATGTGGTTAAGGGTCATGGGTTGATCAGATAAATTATATCTGTGTCAAACCCTAATTATATATTAAGAACGTCAACGTTCGGTTAGAAAATCCTAGCGATGGATAAGAAACCCCTAGAAATCGGTTCTGGAAACCCTAGTTTCGGTGCATGGAATTGAATCGTAATATATACGATAAGATCACCCCGTGATCTGATAAAGGTTATGATATGGGAAATGAATCAATCTAATGATTGAAAAGTTTACAGCAAGATGCTGTGTGAAAGTTGTACTATGAAATGGTACTATGAAAACTCATAAAAGAGTTATAGATTATCAATACTAATTGAATTCGTATTGAAAGGGGGGTTAAGATTAGGTGGGGATTTCAATGAGGACTCGTGTCAGCAACAGAGTTGTATGATTCCTTGTATGTTGTATGATTCCTTGTATGGGCGGGGAATTGTACTTGGTGTAAAAACTACTCAGTTGGTGGCATTGGTAATAATTGAAATGTTGTGTCACGCTAATTATTATATATAGATAAATAGGTCATAGGTAGAGAATATAGGATTAAGTACGAGTTCTTAGAACTCATACTTATGTGACATTCTTGACTCATAGTTATATGAAATGTTTATGAGCCCCTCAGCGAGCGGACGCCAAAGGTCAGACTAGGGTAAGTTCGTAAACTCATATAATTGTGGCCAGGTTATGAACTCATAAATGTGGTTTTATGAATTGGGTATAGTTATGTGTGAATGGAGTGTTAAGTATTATATGAACAGATAGATTCTTAAGCAAATGATCATTAGTGGAGACTTAGGTTTTCCTAAACTCCTAGCTATGCTAGACTTCGAAATTTTTGACATCAAGCTAAATACGCACTATGTACCTTTTAAAAAAAATGTAGACTCGTAACCATTTTTGAAACGGTTTAAATTACAGTCTATGCTACTTATTTCGGCTAGACGTAAATGTTTTGAAATATCAAAAAATTGTTTTTATTTATCACTTATGTACCATGTAACCTGGTGCAGAGATGATAAAAATGATAGAGTCATCAATGCATTATTACTTAGTGTGAATTTGACCTGAAGTCACTATTCTACTATGGTATGATGTAGTATGATAAAATCACCAAATAACGGAATCCTCAACGGACTGTTAATACAGTGCGGCATCATGACGTCATTCTCGAAAATGTTTTCAAAAATTTTAATTTGCCAACGGGGTTTGGCTACACCTAAATAATTCGATTGAAATGAGTTATTGATATGAGTCTATGCTATTTGATTCAGCTAGACTAATGTTATAAAAACTCCAAGTGTTCATTGAAAGAATTTTCCCGAACCAAATTGTTTTGGTGCGGAATCCTATGATAAGACTGAGGTGAACGATAATGTTTGGATAAATAATCCAATCTAGTAGCGTAAATATTCGCTAAAAATTATTAATACGTTATGCATGACGTATGAGTACGATAGGCTAATCACCTAAAGTACTAGCAACGGTAGTTTACCTTCTTTGTGATTGTAAACAGACCAAGTAATGTTTTGTTTTGCGGTATAAATACCGTTAACACAATGTGTTCATGGTCTATATGACCCCTCAGTACAATTTCAAAACTTTTACTCTGGTGAGAGGTGTATTGGGTAGCATGTAATAATGTGTGTGAATGGTATATGTGTGAATGGTGTAAGGTGCACGGTGTAAGGTGTAAGGTTCATGTGTGAATGGTGTAAGGTGCACGGTGTAAGGTGTAAGGTGAATTTCGGGGACGAAATTCTTATAAGGAGGGGTGAATGTGACAACCAGAGAATTTTGGCAATTTATTAAAATCTTAAATGATTGATTTAAGGTCAAATAATAGACCTAGACAGAAAATAAGTGTATCCGTTTGATGTTATTGGGAAGGAATTTTGAGGGTTTCAAAATTCTGTGAAGGATATAGGTGAATTATTCAGGATTAAGAATTTATGTGATTAAGTTCTGTGTATATGGTTAATGATGTGTTCAGAATGTGGTTAAGGGTCATGGATTGATCAGATAAATTATATCTGTGTCAAACCCTAATTATATATTAAGAACGTCAACGTTCGGTTAGAAAACCCTAGCGATGGATAATAAACCCTAGAAATCGGTTCTGGAAACCCTAATTTCAGTTCCGGGAAATTCAAAATCCTAAATCGGATATTGAAAACCCTAGATTGGGAATGCAATGTAAGTACAAGGTTAAACGTCATTAATATTAAATTAATTAGGGAAAACCCTAATGAATTATCAAAATCTTAATTGATTATTTGAAAATCCAGATTGTTCAAGAACATGACTTCCGTCAGAACTTTGACCGTCTAGATCTCATTGAAATTTTGTTGTTATGTTGATCGGTTGTTATAGAAAACTACACTAACAAACATATTACACACTTGAGCCTTTATATCACACAAACAAATCTTAGAATCGAAGCTCTATGGATCCAAAGGAGGTACCTTGACTGTTCTTCATTTTCTGGGTAACCCAGAAAATGAAGAACACGTCTGTCAGAACTTTTGGAAGCCCAGATCTTTCTGTTTTGATATATAACTGCCATGTTGTTTGTTTAGGATTGTAGTATTGAGTCAATACTATAATTGGAACACCTAATCGAACTCATATGCTTCATGATCCAAGATCTATAGCCGATCAAACCTACCCACTTGGTCATTGACTTGAATTTATGGGAATTTGCCAAGAACACCAAGAACACCTATAGCGACAGAAAGCTGTCGCTATATGGCCCTTTAGCGACACTTAATTTCGGAAATTACAGAAAAATGATTAAAAATTAGAAAAAAAATAGTTTTTAATTATTAAAAATACATAATAAATTCCGAAAAATTATTTTAAAGTCTGAAAAATAGTTTTTAACTATTTTGAGTATATTTTGAAAATATTTAATATTTTTGGAATATAAATGGTATTTATTTATTTAATTATCATATTAAATAAAATATTTTAATTCATGAAAAATTATTTTATGGTATAAGAAAATATTTTAAGTTATTTTTGATGACTTTTAATATTTTGGAATGAATTTCATTAATTAATCAATATTAATGATAATTAGTTTATTTAATAGATATATTAAATAAATTAAGGAAAAATGGAATTAATGCTTTATAAATCATGTAAAAATGATTTAAGTGTTATAAAAATATTTTAAGTTATAAATTATAACTTTTGATATTTTGGCATGAAAATATTAATATTTTAATATTAATAGCAATTATCGGATAATGGATTAAAGTGTTGGAAAATCATATAATTATGATTTTAAAGTATTAAAAATACTTTGTGATATTATAATTATATTATAATATTATGTAATAATTTTCATTAATATTTTATATTAAATAAATATTAATAATTAAGGAATTTTGTGGTATTTAATTCATTTAAATACGGTTTAATGATTGAAAAATGTTGATAAATGGTAATAATTATCCGAAAATTATTACGAGCCTAGGAAAAATGTTTTGTCTGATTAGAAATTATCTGTGTTATTGGTCAAGTGTTTAAGCAGAGTTTAATTGAACTTAAACTCGAGTTTTGTCCGACTAGACCGTCGGGATGATAGAATTGTGTCGGTTTCAAGTTAGACTGAAATAGTTTGACTTGATGCTATGTCTTATGTGCTGTATAGACTGATAGGGTTATGTGCTACGTGTTTAGGTTATTCTGTGTGTATAAATATAACAGTATTATACTGTAATGATATTATTCTAATTATTAGAGATCTATATATTAATATTAGGTGTTCGGGTAAAGCGTTATAAATTGCGTTGCGGTAATCAACGGTTCACGCAAGTTTTCTATGTACTTAACTCTAAATAGAGTGTTTTATTCAAGCTTATGGTTAATCATTGCTGATTACCATGAAAATTGTACTCTGTATATCTTGCATGTATAAGTCAGGTATGAAAGGCTGATCACCTTCATTACCAGTTGGTTCAGAAATGTTTGTTCATGTATAAAACTTGTTCAGTCTAAAGTTTGTTCGTGCTAGTTCTCAATTATATTGATGAATTATAGCAAGCTCATTATTCATACTCTTCAATCATGATATATTGTTGTATATAAACTTGCTGGGCAACTTTCATGCTCACCCTTGCTATATCATGATAAACATTGCAGATAAGGCGAACGTGTTCAGATACAGGAAAAAAGTTAAGGCCAAGTTCAGCTTGGGATAAAACGTGCGGCTATCTTGTAATAGTTTATTTTGATAAATTTTATTGTGTAATAGATATTCTATGAATTGTGTCTAAGTTAAGGTTACTCGACCTTGGGGAATAGTGTGTAATGTATTGTATAAACAATTTATGTTTATATCTTCCGCAAACAGTTATAGAAATAGTGAACCGAGTCCGAGGTGATTTGGGGCCCGGATTCGGGGCTGCTATATAACTTTGTACATTAATCGATAAGTAATATGCTAACTTTGACATACCATAGAATCTATCACCATATCTTGTCACTAATAGTATTATCGAAGGCAATATATACTTTTGTGCTCCCTAGTTGATTCAATATATAAATTTTATGCAAAAACTTCATTTTCAATTCTTGGTATTATCAAAACATAGTTTCTTCCTTCTATTTTCAACTATCCTTCAGTATCGATTAGAATTTCCTTTATCTTGGAGCTACTCTTCTTTTACTCTGTCCAACAAAGTTGTACGGTTTTCCATCTGAATACGTTCTCCTCTGACTTTTTCATATATCTTACCTACTACCACAAATTTATCCTTTCTATTATGAACCCATCTTGCACATTTAACAAAAATAACTACTACATGTTCCTTAAGACGTCGGCAACCACATTCGTTTAGGCGTTTGCATTCACAATCCTTGATCTAACTCCAACTATCACTTTAACGCGTACTAAAATATCCCTATAAGAGAATATACTGTAGACACTTATGGTCTTTTTATATCTCCATCTACTACCCAAAAGTAATATCATTAAATCTTCAGGGCAACCACTATTAGCTCTAGTTCCGAATCGTGAGCCGGATATCCTTTCACATAAAAATTTTAATTGACGTGATGCATATAGAATTACCCTGTCATTCTGCCTAAACACGCAGCCTCATATATTGTATAATGCTTCACTATATAACACAAAATTTTCTATATTATCTGGTAGAGACATCACATGTTCCATACTAAATTCTTCTTCAATTCGTGAAAATTCACTCTATAATTTCCTGTCTATATAAATTCCATCAATTTTTTTGTTAAGTTAGCTAACGAAGTGACTATCATGATCATCACATATCCCACAATATTTTTTAATAACTTCTTGATTTACACCATCGATAGATAACTCTACCATATAGACGACTTTCAACTAAAAGAACAAAATATTAACAAGTTAAAAGAAAGCAACACTGGCAATTCCACACATCAAGTTAAAAGGTATCACTATTCACACTTTCTATATTTAGGGAATAATCTAACTCTTCCCGAAGCGAATCTAGTTTCTAAATGAATTCATCAGGCATAAATTAACAAGTGGTACTTGAATTAAATAACACGAAGTTATATAAATAACTGATCGGAACCATACCTTGCATTGCGCCCTGCATCGTTGATGAGTGAGTTTTATACACATGAATTGGATACATTCGGGCTTAATTTATTATTGTTCTCAAGTCTTTTAAGATGTTTTTATGTGTTTGTGTCTATTCAAGCATGTTTTATATTGTTTTGTAGGATTTGGGACAAAAGTTAAATGGATCGACGTTCAGGGTGGCTAGATTCGCAGTTTTTGGCTTGCCATTTACACAGCAGTCACTTCAGGGCCAATTTTACTATAGCTCCGGACATTATTTTGAAACACTTCAAGAATAAAAGTTGTAGATATACTTCTCCTCTTTCCAGAACATCTTGAATCATCTAAATCGGAGTTCGAACGAAGAAGTTATGGACGTTTTCCCAAAGGACGTCAGAGCAGAAAATGTTAGAATTTGTACCAGCGTTGGGGCGCTGGGGAAGGGCCTGGTGATGGCCTGGACGCGTTTTGGGCGAATTTTGACACCTTTTTGACTCCAAATAGGATTGGGTTTGTTCATAAGCTAAAAATTAGACTTGTAATCTATAAATACATGATGTAAGGCATAAAATAGGGGGGGATTACATAGCTTAGATTAGAGATACACTACATTAGATTAGAACATAACCCTAGTTCTTATTAGTTTTGGAGATTGAAGCAACTTGGAGATCATTGAAGATCAAGAACAAGAGCAAGAGGGGAGCATCAGATTTGCTGACAACAGATTCTATTCTCTTCTCTCATCTTACTTTTATCTTTTAATGTCTATTCAATTGTGAATTCTTGGTTTTAATTCATTAATTATGAACTAACTCTTTCCTTAATATTTCAATTGAACTTTTTATGGCTATGAATTAGTTATGCATTATATTCCAGTTATTTATGTTAAAGTGAGTTGTTTATCTTGTCTTGTGCTTATTGCTTAATTATCTGATCAGTAATTACTTTGTTACTCTAGAAGGAATTGGAAGAGGAATTCTAGGGTTAGAAATGGGCATGATATCATGTGACTTAGTTATTTGCAAAGTGAATAATTAGGTTTGTGAATTGAATGGAAATATCTGTTCACCGCATGTAACACATAAGGAATTGGGATTAAAGGAGTTTAATTCACTTATTTTGCATAGGAATATAACAAGATTAATCTGGATTAAATAGAAGGTAATTGATCACTTGGAAAATGACTTTTGGCATTTGAGAATTCCTGTTAACAATTCAGTAGGCATAATAATTGGGATAATTGGATAATTGATTTATAATTCATAATTGGGGATATTGAAGTCTTAATCTTTATTTATTTGAATTCATTCGTTAAAATCTTAGTTTTAATTGATTAATTTAGTTTTCTTAATTAGAAAAATAACGATTTGAGATTGTTTAACTAAAATTGATTTGGTTAAGAGTTAGTAATTGGTGATTTTTATTAAATAATTCCTCGTGGGAACGATACTCTACTTTCACTTTATTATTTGTTGACCGTGTATACTTGCACGTATTCATTGATTGCGAAATCGATCAACAAATTTTTGGCGCCGTTGCCGGGGAATTAATTTAATAATTATTTTCTAATATTAATTTCAATCAAATTAGTCTTAATTTAAATATTTTTATTTTTATTTTTAATTCTCTTTCTATAATTCTCTCTTTTCAGGTACCATGGATGACTTTGTGTATCAATGGCCATACACGAACATGACTCAACCAAGGGGAGCAGAGATTTAAAGACTCGAGAAACTTTCTGCATTGTCTGCACAGATTGAGACACTTTCGAGGATGTTTGAAGCTTTTGAAGCTCAGCGTCGTCAATGTATGGCGGTTACTTGTGATTATTGTGCTGGAAATCATATGAGTCATCAATGCGCCATCAGTTTCGAGCCGCTATAGTATAGTGGTGATTACCCCAATAATTATTTCTATCCCAACAACTATCATCAGGATTGGGGGTATCACCCGGATTTTTCATGGAGTAACAATCAAGCTGCAGCTCAACCACCTAGACAACAACACACCTCCGGATTTCAAAATCTGACTCAACAACCAGAGAGGATATCAAGTTTGGAAGAAGCCTTAGAAAAATTCATTAGATCTTCTGACAAAAAGAACAAGGAACAAGATAAGAAATTGAGTCAAGTAGATCTTACTTTGCAAAGCCATGGGGCATCGTTAAAGAATCTGGAAAATCAATTGGAACAGATAGCACATGAGTTGAACAACCGTCCTCAGTACACCTGGCCCTATGACACAGATTCCGAGACTGATGGTGAGCCCGAGCCAAATCTACAACTGGATGAGCCACGAGATAAAAAAGAGGAGACAAGTGGGGATAATGACAACAAGGTCGATGAAGAACTAATTGTGAGACCCAATGATGATGAGCCAATGTTGTTTACGCCTCAAGTTCCTTCTCCTCCATAGTTCAAGAGTCCGGTTAGATTTGCAAAACCTTGTCCGATTGGTAGTCATGTCGTCGGCAATACTCTCTGTGATGTAAAAGCAAGTACACCTTCGAAACCATGGTGCGATGAGCTGGAGAAGATAGAAGAAGAAATTGTTGTGTCTGACAAGCCTCAATGCCAGAATATATTCGCAGACACAATGGAGAAACCACCTAGATGTTGGACGTTCTTGAATGTGATCTTATCTAAAGAAAGCATGCTAGGTGACTTTAATACAATGGCTATTACAAATGGGAACCTACCAAAAGCTATATTATTTCCGATGGATGGAGGGTTTCTCAACTTTCGAAGAGGAATTGGATAGCGTTGACCAGACAAAGTCAGGCTGAAAGACTGTAAAACAAGCGCTTATTGGGAGGCAACCCAAGTTTAATTTTTATTTTTAGTTTTTATTAAGTTTTATATTAGTAGTTTTGAATTTGCATTTATTTAGGATTTAATAAAATTGCTTCTATCATGGTTTTACAGGTTATTCAAGTCAAATTCAAGTGTGGTGCCCAATTTGTTCCATGTGCTTAGCCTATTCTCCAAACTTTGCGGACAAGGAGGAAGATTGCTATATTTTCAGGGAAGTCCTCTGCTTTAATTTTTTCTATTGTAGCCATTGAGGACAATGTCTAGTTTAAGTTTGGGGGCATTTTAGTGTCGTATTGCATATAGTTAGTTATTTACATTGTAGTTCGTTATGTTTTCGGGTTATTTACATTTAGTTTTTGCATTAAGTTTTTTTGTTAAATTTTTTTTTTAAAAATCGCAAAAATAGTAGTTAGTTTACTATGTTTGTTGCAGTTAGTTTATATTTGCATGATTCCAACTGTTAGATAGTAAAAGTCTATTTTGGCCAATGATGAGACTGGAGTTAAGTAGATAAGTATAGTATTGAATATTCAGGCTTTGATGTGATTTCTTGTTATGAATTAAATCTTTTCCTGTTTGAAACTGATATAATTAAGGTTAGCACATTAATAACAGCCATAATGACTGATTAAGTTTAAATTGATACATAATGGATTTCTTAAGGATAATAATAGTGTGAAGGAATGAAAGACATGAATAGGCGGAGATGGCTAAATTTTGATAAAAACTTAAGTTTGGGGGGAAAATTTGAGGTATATAAGCTTTAAAAAAAACATGTTGAGTCTTGTGGTGGGTTGAGGAGAAACACTCCCCATAAACACAAGCGTGAGATGGAGCGTAAAACGCACTCACCTACCATCTATCAAAAAAAAAAAAAAAAAAGAGAAAAAGAATTTTTTTTTTTTACCGTGGCTAGTTTTGTTTCGGGGCCTTTGTTACTTGAGTAAGTACGCCCGAAGGGGTATCTTAAAACCTAGCGCCCTAAGGTCTTATATGGTCTGGGAGTCGTTGGTCGAAAGCTCGCTAAGGGGTGACACTGTTAGCCTAATGGAATGAGACATTGCACAACCATGGTTAAAAAAAACAATAAATCGGGAAAAGAGCAAAAAGTCCCCGTAATGAAAAGTAAAGCATATGTATCCCAGATTGGACTCTTGAACTTGGTGGATGTTTGACTTTAGTTGGATCTAGCTTGTTCGTTAATTTTGTGAGTTTTCACTGTATGATGCCTTCGAAGATATCTATTATGTCTTAAATTTGATTTTATATCAGTTAACATTGTTGTGGAGCACACACGCACTATATCAGTGATAACAGTCTAAGATTTGATGATTGATTGGGAAATTACTGATTTGTTTTAATATGATGTATTATCATGTTTACTTGATTTCTCTAAGGCCGGTTAAATAGACTTGTTTCTATCATTACTGTTGGATTCGTAGGCATATAGATTAGTTTCATTACATTGCATTACATTACATTTTTGTGTTTTTGCTTGAGGACAAGCAAAGGTTTAAGTTTGGGGGTATTTGATGAGTGAGTTTTATACACATGAATTGGATACATTCGAGCTTAATTTATTATTGTTCTCAAGTCTTTTAGGATGTTTTTATGTGTTTGTGTCTATTCAAGCATGTTTTATATTATTTTGTAGGATTTAGGACAAAAGTTACATGGATCGACGTTCGGGGTGGCTAGATTCGCGTTTTCGGCTTGCCATTTACATAGCAGTCACTTCAGGACCAATTTGGCTATATCCCTGGACATTAATTCGAAAACCTTCAAGAATGAAAGTTGTAGATCTACTTCTCCTCTTTCCAGAACATCTTGAATCATCTAAATCGGAGTTCGTACGAAGAAGTTATGGCCGTTTTCCCAAAGGACGTCGGAGCAGAAAATGTTAGAATTTGTACCAGCGCTGGGGCGCTGGGGCGCTGGGGAAGGGCCTGGTGATGGCCTGGACGCGTTTTGGGCGAATTTTGACACCTTTTTGACTCCAAATAGGATTGGGTTTGTTCATAAGCTAAAAATTAGACTTGTAATCTATAAATACATGATGTAAGGCATAAATAGGGGGGATTACATAGCTTAGATTAGAGATACACTCCATTAGATTAGAACATAACCCCAGTTCTTATTAGTTTTGGAGATTGAAGCAACTTGGAGATCATTGAAGATCAAGAACAAGAGCAAGAGGGGAGCATCAGATTTGCTGACAACAGATTCTATTCTCTTCTCTCATCTTACTTTTATCTTTTAATGTCTATTCAATTGTGGATTCTTGGTTTTAATTCTTTAATTATGAACTAACTCTTTCCTTAATATTTCAATTGAACTTTTTATGGCTATGAATTAGTTATGCATTATATTCCAGTTATTTATGTTAAAGTGAGTTGTTTATCTTATCTTGTGCTTATTGCTTAATTATGTGATCAGTAATTACTTTGTTACTCTAGAAGGAATTGGAAGAGGAATTCTAGGGTTAGAACTGGGCATGATATCATGTGACTTAGTTATTTGCAAAGTGAATAATTAGGTTTGTGAATTGAATGGAAATATTTGTTCACCGCATGTAACACATAAGGAATTTGGATTAAAGGAGTTTAATTCACTTATTTTGCATAGGAATATAGCAAGATTAATCTGGATTAAATAGAGGACAATTGATCACTTGGAAAAGGACTTTTGGCATTTGAGAATTTCTGTTAACAATTCAGTAGGCATAATAATTGGGATAATTGGATAATTGATTTATAATTCATAATTGGGGATATTGAAGTCTTAATCTTTATTTATTTGAATTCATTCGTTAAAATCTTAGTTTTAATTGATTAATTTAGTTTTCTTAATTAGAAAAATAACGATTTGAGATTGTTTAAATAAAATTGATTTGGTTAAGAGTTAGTAATTGGTGATTTTTATTAAATAATTCCTCGTGGGAACGATACTCTACTTTCACTTTATTACTTGTTGACCGTGTATAATTGCACGTATTCATTGATTGCGAAATCGATCAACAATCGTCATGTTGGTTGATTGTTCGGTTGGTCGACTCGTCGGAGCTGATTCTATAATAACCAGTTTGCTACTGCCCCCTTTGCTTCCACTTGCTTTTCCTACCGCTTTCTTTGGGCACCCTCGAGCCAAGTGCTCTTTCGATCCAGACGTGAAGCAGGCTCCCTTCCTCGGTCTTGAAAATTTTGGTGCAATGTGGCCCTTCAAACCACGATTAAAGCACACCCTTTTTTCCTTCAAACAAACACCTGCATGTTTCTTTCCGCAGTTGCTACACGCCTCCACCTTCTTCTGTTCCTTCCCTTGCTGTTTTTCAGCATTAATATTATTATCCCACTTTCTTTTCCAAGCGTTACTGGTATGGCTATCACCCACCTTATCATCTTCACTCTTCTTTCCCTTCTGCTTTTGATTGTATGTTAGCGTATTACCTTCGTCATCTACGTCAATCGTTCTTTCCAGCCCTGTTGTGAACAAATTTGGTTGGAACATCGAGATTTGATTATATAACCAGAAATTCAGTTGATTTGTCAATGCTCCCACCAGAAAATTTACCAATTATAACACTGGATTTGCGTTAGCTTCCCTATTATATGTATATTCCTTGGGGCTCTGTTGACGCTGTTGTCTTCTTCTGGGTGGTATCTTACTGTTTAAAACTTACACCATTAGATCATTGTTCATTCTCGCATTAAAATCTTCAAACTTATCTCAACCACTTATAGACAACACATAATATATCTTAATTAACAATGATGTTTTCATTCATTTATTACATCACCACATCACAAAATAGCCTCACTGCTATTTATATTATTTATCCTGCATTAATAAAATTTTAGGATTACGTTATCATATATCCCACTATTTATTTCAAAAGTCAGGATATACATCTTATTAATTTTCATCGTGATTTATATATAATCTTAATGTTTTTCTTGCTATCTACAAGAACGTTCCACATTGTACAACTTCATTGTGCTCTTGCTCCATGATACGAATCATTGACGATCCATCACATACCAAAGATAAATCTCAACCTATACAAAAAATAGAATACTTAATTCTAAGTTCCATCATTCGCTTGGCCTTCTTCAACTTGTCTTCTACACGATCTATGCGTTTAGAAGCCTTCACCCATGCGTCTTCAGCTCTCGCACGCTTTGCTGACTTCTTTCCCCAGTCATTCATGCGCAATCTTATTCCTAGCTTAATAACTACCTTCTTTAATATTCTGACTGAGCTAATATCCGCTCTACATCTGCAAGTTGTGCAATAAGGTCTTGAGTTACGACATCTTCTTGCGCTAACGTGGCTTGGTCCTTTACTGCTAGACCTTCTAATTTCCTGACCTTCTTTCATAACTCAATGTTATGACCATACACCTCATTTGAGGAATCCCCCCCCTCCTCGTACTCATACTTCACCTTTATCACCCCAAATTTATCCTGTCGTTCAAACTCAAGACTATACCCAAGTGCTACAACAAAAATCAATGGGTATGGCTTTCCCAATACAAACCATACTCAGACTGTATGAACTTCTCAAGGATCCTAATCCCTATCTTCCTTCATCAGTCATTCAGACAACAAAGTTTTAACAACCCCACAACTTGATATGTATAATACTCGTTACTCTTAAGTACTTGCGAGCACATAAGTCATTAACACATAAACACATAAAGTCTTTTATCATTTTATCTTCAATGAATTTCCCTGAATTCATTCCTTAGAACTCGATGAGAGTTTATCACCTCTATGTTTTTGATCTCCTAGAAGGTTATAGCCTAAGGTTTCCCCACCTAATGTTCATAACCTAAAGCTTTGATATCAACTTGTGACACCCCCAAATCCGGGTACTTCAATTCAACAAATTTGGTGTTCACTAACCAATTAAATCATAACTAACTACCCATAAACAAAGAATATAATAAAACTCAAAAACTTAAACAATCAATCTCCCATTAAAGGGTTACATAATCTAAAATAAATCCCAGGTCATCTAACCTTTATTACAATCATCAACGAAAAATTAAAACATGATTATAACTAAATCTATTACATAAGCTTTATAAATAAAAGTTAAATTAAATGTCGTCTAATTAAGCATCGTCCCCTTGCCCTTACTTGAAGAAAACTCTTCAAACTTCTTAACGTCATCTGCATTGTTTTGTGTAAGAGTGAGCAAATAATTGCCCACAAGAAGAATAGTATACAATGACATTATATGAATGAGAATTAACTGAACTTTCAATGGTAAAATAATCTTACCGGAACAATAAACTTTAATTCAAAAGCTATGAGTTCAAAGGAATAATGAACGTTTAAGTTAACAATAGATATGAACACTAAAGAATACACTGAGGGTCACAAGACCACGAACTATAGCCTAAGTTTTCAAGTATTTCTACTTTAACCTTTAACAGTCTAAAAGACTATAATCATCATCTATGTCCTAGGTTAACAGGTGTTTCTACTGTAACCTTTAACAGTCTAAACGACTATATGGACCATCATCCCGTACTCCAGGTGATTAGTCCTTTGTACTATGTATTGCACAAACATTTTAATGCTATTGTGTAGCTCTAAAATAATCCCCTAATATAAGGTTCTTCATCTCAGCTTAGATTATCAGGTTCCGAACCAAAGGAAGTTTGGTTGGGAATTAACTTCAAAAGAATTCTAGATCTTTATAATGCTTATCAACCAAGTACTGATTGAATCAGATAGAGACCAATAACTATTCAAGAGTTTATTATAATATCTTCATTAACAAGGTATATCGAAGAATCAATAATAGCTAGAGTATTAACAATTTCTAAATTGAACAAATGTTATCATCGACAATATGCTTTCAAAATTGTGTGAGTACATAAGCAAAGCAAAGGAAGTTTGGTTTGGGTTGACTTCAAGGGAAATTTAGAGTTTAGAACATTCATCAACTAAGGATTAGTTGAATTAGTAAAGAATCGCTAGGATACTTAGAGTTCGGTACAATAATGTAAGATAGTATAATGTCATTAGAGAACGAAGATCAAACAACAATTATTAGTAGCTGAATAAACACATTTCTTACAATAAAATTGTAAACCTTGAATAAATAAAGTAATCTCATTTGGAATAAAGAAACAAAGATTAATTAACTTGCTCAACAATAAATGAGGGTTAAAGAACTCATAACAATAAATTGCTCAAAAGGAGATTAGAGATAGTGAACTTGCATAAGTATGACATGACAGTAAAAAGTAACCTTGCTGAATAATAAAGTAGCAAAGGTTAGGGAACTTGCCTCTTGCGTAAGCTATATAATTACAACTCACGTACTCCAATGTCCTACACATACCATTAGGATTATCACATCAATTAGCTACATACATTAACCTCATAGATTTATTTCTCATCTTAGTTAAGTTATAACCTTTAGTTTAAGGTCTAAACATAATACTAAACCACATGACACGAATCTGAAAACTCACTGACACATACATAAGACTTTTAGCATCCAAATCACATTTTTAACTCTTATTAATCAATACTACATTTCTCCTTAATCGAACTTGAAGTTCAATCAAGTGCTTAAGTCTTCATAGGAATCATTGATTTTACATTAATCACCTTCCATATCCTATTATGTTCATTTCAGTAATCGCAAGTGTTAACATCAAAGTGGTAAATCGCAAGTCTTCCTAAGAATCAGTTCTTGCTGTAATACCATTAATAAATGTATTGCAAAAATCCTCACGAATAGGATTAAAGTGGACTTGCCAGTTCTTATTGACCAAGCACAATCGACATTTGTTAAGGGTCGAAGTATAAGTGACAATATACTCTTGGCTCAAGATCTCTTTAAAGGCTACACAACGAATTCTGGCCCTTCTCGTTATGCTCTCAAGATTGACCTTCAGAAAGCCTTTGACACGGTCAGGTGGGAATTCCTCCTAGATGTCCTTAAAGCTTTTCATTTCCTATTAATTTTCATAGGTTGGATCAAGGCCTGTATTACTTCATCTAGGTTCTCCATAAAGTTAAATGGTACTCTTGCCGGATTCTTTGGTAGTTCACGTGGGCTTCGTCAAGGAGATCCCCTCTCCCCTTTCCTGTTTGTTCTTGTGAAGTACATGCTTTCTCTAAAACTTAACAAAGGGACCTCAGTTGAAGAGTTTGTTTTTCATTGAAAGGCCAAAGTTTGCCAACTTACTCATCTTCTGTTCGCAGATGACATCCTTAGTTTTCTGTCAGGCGAGCTTACCTTCGATCAATATTATTAACTCTTGCATCCAATCGTTCTCTCTTTACTCTGTTCTGATCCCTAATGTACATAAAAGTCAATGCTTTCTCTCAAATACTGATCCTCAGACCATGAATAGTATCCTATCATTACTCAGATTTCAGATAGGTTCGCTACCTTCTAAATTTCTTGGAATTCCACTACTATCATGTAAGCTATCCTATGCTGACTCTATTCCTCTTGTTCAAAGGATTACCTCTCGAATTTCTACCTAGACTTCCAAAGTCCTTGCCTACTCTGGTCGTCTTCAGTTGATAAAGTCTATCCTATGTTCCTTCCAAACCTACTGGTGTAAGCATTTCATGCTACCTAAGGCTGTACTCTGTGAGATTCATTCCCTGCTTAGTAGACTTTTGTGGAAGGGGCCGAATCTGGGTAAGTCTGGGGCTAAAGTGGCTTGGTCTCAACTCACATTACTAACGAGTGAAGGAGGATTAGGCATAAAAAGAATCCTAGACTGGAACTCTGCTTTATTGATGTAACACTTCATTCAAATTATCAATCAAGATACTAAGTCACTTTGGGCTCGATGGATTCAAAACACTCTCTTGAAAGACAAGTCTATTTGGCAAGTTAAAGCAGGACCCAATTGCTCGTGGACTTGGAAACAAATCCTAAAGCTTCGTCCAAGTGCTCTTCATCATTTGAAGTACTGCATTGGGAATGGTACTCAAACTTCTCTTTGGTATGATCCATGGTTGAATGGTACCTCCCTCAACCCCACCATAGCTTTACTGTCCAATTCAGGTATTCCACCAAATGCGAAGGTTAGCCATATTATATTGAACTCCTCATGGAATCTCCCTGCAAGCAATCATCATGATGTTATTCTTTTTTGGCAACAAATTCTTCAAGTTCCAATTCATCCTAGACAGAATGAAAAATTTTGTGGGACACTCAAACACTACATTTGGTTAAGTCCAATCAAATTTGGGATTCTATTCGGACTAGGAACTCATTAGTTCCATGGAGCACAATCCTTTGGCACTAATATCATGTGCAAAGATATTCATTTTTACTGTGGCTGGGACTGCTAAGGAAACTACCTACGAATGACCGAACCAAGAATTACACGGGTTCGAATGGGGTGATCATATGGGTTAGTTTACCTCTCAATGATGTTTCTCTTCCTTCTCTCTAAAATTCTCTTATCCACCTACCCAATCCTAGTTGCTTTTCCCTTTTACCGTTAACTCCTTCTTTCTTCTTTTATTTCCCTGCCCAGCCTTTCTAAAACTTTCGGTTCTCACCTACTTTCTCAGTTTGCCTTTTCTGTCTTTCTCCCCCGTTTCCTTCATCGTCCCACTGATTCCGGGCTCATCCGTCGCTTCCATCCCACCCCTTTCTCCTCCTTCCTCCCTTTTCTGGGTTTTCCTTAGCTAATATGGTTGACTACTCTCATCTCTCCGCGGGTAACTCCGAGAGTAGCTGCTCACGTTCTAGCTTCTTTAAGTTTGGGGTCTCTGGCCCTTTTTCCAACTCTTTTGCCACTCCGGTGGATGATATGGTAGAATATAATGATGTGGCCATTCCCACACAGATCAGCACTGAAGACTCAGTATCTAACAATGACAGTCTAAGCAATCCTATTTTGGATCCCCTAGCTCCAAACCAAGTGCGGGACATTTTTAAAGCAGCATCTCATCTTGATCAGCAAGATCGCTTAGATGTAGTCTCCAAAAGAAAGAAAAACCAAGCTCTTTTGGATTTTATTAAAGCTCATGGCCATTCCATTAAGGACTTGAACGATTTCGTTCGCACTGGTACAGTGTCTACTGCCCATCAACCACATGGTCCTCCACAGATTGTCCTTGCTCCTCCTGCAGGATTAGGGGTGGGTCCTCCTGTTGCTACTCCGGTGGTAGTGGCGAATGCTACTCCTACTCCTCACCCCCCACCTGCTCCGGTGCTTCTGCCTGTCGAGACTAGTCCCCAAGTCTTGGAGCTCAGTGGTAGCACAATCTGGTATTCATATGGGCTTGAACTTTTCTCCTCCCTTGGAATCTTCGTAGACCATTACTATTAAGCCTTCAGCTGAGGTGTTACAGAAAGGCATCAACATCTAGTCTTCTAGTCTTGTGGGTCATTTCATCTAATCTAAGCTTCCCTTTAAGTTAGTAGAAGCAACTGCTAAGAAGCTTTGGGGTAACCTTAGGTTATCTAAAGTTTGTCTCCAAGATAGAGGTTTCTTTATCTTTAAGTTTGATTCTCTGATGGCCAGAGACAATTTTCTAGTCTCCGGTCCTTAGTACATTGCCTCCAAGATTCTTATCCTTCAGCCTTGGAAAGAGGGAGTGGACTTTATCAAAATAGAGTGCAATAAGATACCAATTTGGGTTAACTTTAGCAATATTCCTCTTTCTTATTGGACCAAGGAGGGTTTTAGTTACATAGCCAGTGCTGTGGGTCGTCCTCTTTTTACTGATGAACTGACTTCTAAGCTTGAGCCTTTGAGCTTTGCTCGAATATGCATTGAAATGAATGCATCCTCCTCCTTTCCCACTTCCATTAATGCGATGGTGTTCAATGGTCCCTTCCTTCGTCGAAGAATTTGCTACCATAAAAATTGAATACTGGAGCAGGTCTCCTTCTTGCCCGGATTACAAATGCTTTGTTCACTCACAACTTAAGTGTCCCAAGTCTAATTTTCAATGGATCCCGAAGGCTTCCTCTGGATCTTCTTCCATGCATGTGGGTGATCCTCCAGCCACTAACTCCCATGTTCTTGCCCCCCTGCCCCCCCACCTCCCCATGACCTCCATAATGATTGGACCTCAGTTCTTAAGAGGCCCAAATGCTTATCCCATGTCCACTCTTCCCCTCCGCCTACTGCCAATGCATTCTCTCCATTCTCTACTTCATCCTTTCCTGATGCTGAGATCGATTCTCCCATCCCACCCAATCCTCTTCTAGACAAACTCAAGCAGGTTGACGAAAAAGATCGTAGAGAACTCAAGCAAAAAACTCATCTTGGCAAGGAACCTATCAACAGTTCAAAGAAAAGGAACAAGGGTCCTAGGGGGTCTCCCTTTTCTAACTAGATCCCCATCTTATCCATGATATATTTTTGTTCTTATAATGTCAGGGGACTAAATAAGAAGCCTAAATAGGCCTTTATCAGGAACTTTTTGGCATCTAACCATATATCTTTTGATGATCTTGTCGAGACCAGAGTCAAGGCTCCTAACGCTGCCAGGTTGTCTAAAGCTATCTGTCGCAACTGGGACTGGGCCTTCAATTATGACCATCATCCGAATGGTAGAATTTGGGTTGGATGGGATCCCCTTATTTGGAGAGTGGAAGTTTGCTTTCAATTAGCCCAACTCAACTACTGCAAATTATCCCGTGTCAATGGCGGTTACCCTCTCCTTGTTTAAATTATCTATGGGTTCAACTCTGCTATTGAGCGGAGACAGTTATGGCATGATCTCTCTATTCTGTCATCCAGTTCTGCTTGGTGCATCCTTGGTGACTTTCACTCTATATCCCAGCATCATGAATCTGATGGGGGTGATTCTTCTTGGGACCAAGGTATGACTGATTTCAATGATTGTTTGAGCGATCGGGGTCGAGGATATTCGGGCCATTGGTCCTAAATTCACTTGGTGGAATTATCAGACTAATAACCCGATCTTCAGGAAACTTAATAGAGTTCTTGGTAAATCCTCTTGGTTTTGCTCCATGTCTGATTCACATGCTGTATTTAGGCTTCGGGGGTTCTCGGATCACAGCCCTATTATCCTTAACACCGGACTCCATCTTCATAGAGTCAACAAGCCTTTCTAAATTTTTAATTTCATGCTGGATTTGGAAGGGTTTGTTCCTACTATCTCCTCCTGCTATAATGTTTATATTCATGGAAATCCTATGTTAATCCTCTCGGAGAAGCTAAGGCAAACCAAGAAAGCCCTAAGTGCCCTGAACTCCTCTACTGGCAACCTCTCTAACATTGTGTGCACCCTACAACTAGAGTTGTCTGCCATTCAATCCTCTCTCCATGATGACCACTTGAACGCTTCTCTGTTAAATAGTGAATCTATTTGTAACAAGTCCCTTTGGAAAGCTCTTGCTCTTGAAGAATCCCTGATGATGCAAAAATCTAGAGCCATTTGGCTTGCCCAAGGCGATAAAAACTCTGAGTTTTTTGCTAATGTCATCAAGAGTAGATGGAACCACAACAAGATTATGGCCATGACCGACAGTTCAGGCGACTTGATTGTGAACCAAGTTGGCATTCAGAATGTTGTTGTTTCCTACTTTCAGGAGCTCTTGGGCTCCTCTCATGACTCTTACCCGAGTTGTGATGAGCTTAAACCTTTCATCACCAAACAACTCTATCCTCTGCAATCCTCCTCTCTAACTGCTCCTATCCTTGACTTTGAGATCCTTTTGGTTCTCCAGTCCATGAAGAAGAACAAAAGCCCAAGCCCAGATGGCTTTAACGTCAACTTTTTCCTTCATTGTTGGGACATTATTGGTCCAAATTTCACCTCATCTGTTCAATATTTCTTCAATTATGGTCATCTTCCCAGTGGGATCAACTCCATGGCTATTACTCTGATTCCCAAGTCAGATAATCCCTCTCTAATGTCTGATTTCAGACTCATTTCTTGCTGCAACACCATTTACAAGAGCATCTCTAAGATCCTGGCTAATAGGCTCAAAATAATTCTCACTTCTCTCATTGATCATGCCCAATCGACCTTCATCTCGAGTAGGAGTATTAGTGACAACATTTTGCTTGCCCAATAGCTTTTTTGCAATTACCATAGGACCTCAGGTCCTGCCCGGTGTGCTCTTAAGATTGATATTCAGAAAGCCTTCGACACTCTTAACTGGGGTTTCCTCTTTGATCTGCTTTGTCTCCTCAAATTTCCTCCTACTTTTATCAATTGGGTTCACTCTTGCATCACTACGCCTATGTTTTCTATCAAAGTTAATGGTACACTTTCAGGTTACTTCGAGGGTGCTAGGGGGATGAGACAAGGGGACCCCCTTTCTGCTTATCTCTTTGTGTTTGCCATAGAAGCCTTCTCTATGATTTTGAACAAGGAAACTATATTGCCTAATTTCAAATTCCACTGGTGATCTGAGTCTTGCAATATCACTCACCTCTACTTCGCTGATGACCTTTTGCTTTTCTGCCATGGTGACTTGCACTCGGTGTCTATCATTCACTCTTGTATCCAGCCCTTCTCCATGTTCTCTGGACTTATACCGAATGCCTTGAAGAGTCACTATTTTTTGTCTAATGTTGATGATGTGGTGAAGGATAACATATGCTCCTTGCTTGGGTTTCCCCTAGGTGAGCCTATCAAATTCCTTGGGGTTCCCCTTATTTCTACTAAGCTCACTCATTCGGATTTCATGCCCCTAATCCAAAGGACCACGACTAGAGTTTTTTCCTGGACTTCTCGCCCCCTCTCTTATTCTGGAAGACTCCAACTGGTTAAATCCTGTTCTCTTTGCCATTCAATCTTACTGGGAAACCCATTTCATTCTCCCAAAGTCTGTGCTTCGATCTATACAATTAATCCTATGCAGATTCCTTTGGAAGGGTCCTTTCCTTCTATGTTATGGGGCCAGAGTTTCCTTGAAAAACTTATCTCTCCCCCACTCAGAAGGAGGTCTAGGACACAAGAACCTTACAGACTGGAACTTGGCTCTCATTCTCCTTCACCTCCTTAAGGTCATCTTCCCATCCCCTTCCTCCTCTTGAGCCAGATGGGTTCAAAAGTCAATTCTCAAGCTTAGAAATTTCTGTCATATTGGAATTCCCTCTGATTGCTCTTGGATCTGGCGTAAGATTCTCAACCTTAGACCTCTCGCTCGCCACTTCCTTACCTATAAGGTTGGCAATGGTACCACCTTCAGTCTTTGGCATGACCCTTGTCTCCTTGGCCAGCTGGTAAACCCTTCTGAGGATATCTTATCCAACTCTCGGATCCCTATTATGACTTATGTCATTGATATGGGCTCCTGGTCCTTTCCCCTTAGTAATCACCATGAGGTCCAAACCTTCCATAATATTTTCTTTGACATCCCTCTCCCTAATGATGGGTGATGACCTCATCATTTGGGATAACCAACCTATTACCTCCTTGAAGGCCAGATCTATTTGGGACTCCATCCGTTCCAGAGCTCCCATTGTCCCATGGGCTAGTCATTTATGGCATTCCTTTCATATTCCCTGATTTTCCTTTACCTTATGGTTGTCCCTTCGCAGAAGGCTCCCAACTAATGACTTGTTCTCGGCCTACTCTAGCTTCCTTCCTTTGATATACCCTTATGCAAGCTCTCTGCTGAGTCCTTCCCCCATCTTTTCTTTGCTTGTCCCTTCTCCATCATTTTCATCTCTTCGGTCTTTTCCTTCATGAATTGGACTGGCTTTCCTCTGGACTGGGACAATTTGGTTGAGTATATCTTGAATTTTAGAGGTGATTTCATGTTGACTGAAATTTTAAAGTTATCCTTTGCTATGACAGTCTACAAAATTTGGACTAATAGGAATTCTAAAGGTTATAACAACTTGAAGATACCACCCCTGGTGTTAGCCCATGATATTATTGCTGTGATTAAGGACCCGACTCTCTTCCTCTTTGAAGTTCCACAAGGCTGCCCATACCTCCACCATCTATAATTCTTGGTTAAAGTGGATTATGGGTTCGGTTTGGCCCTGTTGTTGGTCCCTGTCTGCTCGGTCTGCTTGGCCTCGGTGTGCTCGATCTTGCTGTTATAGTTGCTGCTGGGCTGCTTTGGCTGCCTTATTCTCCTAGCGGTTGTAGGATTAGACTCTTGTATATGGTTGTACTGATTTATTCATTGCTTTCTAGTATGGTGGCTAAAGGATTGTTCCTTGTTCTTTTGATTTATTGTAGTTTTGTCTTTAGGCTTATCTTCATGAGTCGTGTCCCATGATGATCATTCTAAAGCTTCTGGGGTATGCCCCTATGCGATTGTAGTATCTTTTTTCTTTCTATATTCAAACAAACTTAGCAAAAAAAAAAGAATTACACGGGTAGGACGTGGAATTGTCCTCTATGTAACCAACACCTTGAAACCTTTGAGCATTTGTTCTTTAAATGTGCCTATTCTATGGTTATCCTAACTAGTGCACTTGCCTTAGGAAATTGGGCTTCCATCCCATTGACATGTGATGCTCTAATTGGCTACCTCACCAACTACTAAGGCTCTAAACTAACCAAGAACATTTTGAGTCTCACAGTAGCTACTTGCTTCTACAAAGTTTGGGAAGCTAGGAACACATAGATGCACAAGAGTACTACCATTACGCCTAGGTCTCTTGCAAACGACACTATCACTCTTATTAAATCAAGACTCTCTTCTAGTAAATCTTTCATCAAAGCAACAAATTGTAATTACTATTGTAATTGGTTGGTAACTCCAATGGGGGGTAGGTGAGGTGCTGATATGTTATGAGCGCCCATGGGCGAGCATGAGGCTTCGGGAAAGTATGTGGTGAGCGACCATGAGGAGAGCGAGCCCATGTATTGGGCTTCGGGAAAGTATGTGGTGAGCGACCATGAGGAGAGCGAGACCATGAGGTGGGCGAGCATGACTTCGGGCGAGCATGGTTCCAGGCGACCATTAGGTGGGCAAGCCCAAGTTATGGCCTTCGTTCGAGGTGGTGGTTGTGTCCAGGTTATGACCTTCGGGCAAGTATTTGGGCTGCGAGCATGAGGTGTGCGAACCTGAGGTATGAGCCTAAGTTTTTTCGGGGGTGGGGGTCGGTTGTTATCAACTGTATTTTCATCAAGGCCACAATTTGTAATCAATATTGTATTTGGTTGTTAGTTTAACTTGTTATGTTGGGTTCTCTTCCATGTATCGTATCATCATCTATATAACATTAATGATGCTACTATATTCTGGGGTATGCCCCTTAGCCATTGTATTTGGTCCTTTTTATATACAAACAAACTTGGCAAAAAAAAGTGTTAACATGAAAACACTTATTCACTATTCATTGTATACATTAAGTCATAACATAACGCGTTCGTACTTACTAATCATTTTTTTCAGAACTTTGAATTTATCAATGACATATCACGGTTCTGTTTTAACCTTCTTACTACATATTTGACACATTAACATAACCTTAGACCAAATGGTAATGGTACTCAAGATCTGCAGCAGCAACATAAGTCAATGTCTCAGGACAGGGTATGGCGCAGCTGCACCATACCTAAGCCTGGGACCAGCGCAGCTACGCCTTCTTTGGCCTTGGCACCAGCGCAGCTGCACTCGTGCACAGACAGAACCAGAATGAGCAATGAACATCGGCCGTTTTTAGCCCAACTAACACGAATTTCACCCACCAAATAGTAATATTAACACATACAATTGGTATAAAACTATTACAAACATGTTTTCTAACATATTCAACCAATTAGAACAATTTAACAACAACTTAAACTAGTTTAATTTCTCAAATTCCATATTTTCATATGAAAACTCCATTTTTGACATCGTTTACAAAAATCATCACTGTGATTACAATTCTACACCGAATCACTTCGTTCAAACTACGTTCTCTTCGTTTCTTAACGAACTAGCATAATCAAAACCCAATTTATGGACTAACATAAAAATTGACCACTATATTTGGTACTTATACAAGCCATATGAAAAATATAAACACTGTCATTATTTTTCTACCTTTAACTGTAATTAGCATACAAAATCCTTGTTTAAACATAACCTCTAGCATCTCAAACACATACAATCACCATAATCAGATGTATAACAAGAATTCGAAAAAATTTGAATTCACAGAGTTTGAAGCTTCATGCCGTAAAACTCATATAAGTTATAAAATTTTTAGAGAAATACTTTTGTTGCTTTGGAAATCGTTTCACTGAGAATCACTTGAGCACTCAGAACGTTCTTTGAAATCCCAGTCTTTTCTCTCTCATACTCTCTCAAATTCTTCTCTGAAAACCCTTTTCTTTCCTTCTCTTTTATTAGGCTTAAGTCAATTATTTTTCACGTATAACAAAATACACCTGACGCCTTCAACCCAAACGTACGAAACAACCATATACTTAATATAATAATAATTACATGTCAGTTATAACATATTTAATATATATTATTTATATTTATTTTATTTATATTATTATAATTAAAAATTAAAAATCCAAAAGCCATAAGGCTTTGTTTGGCAAAAAGTCTTTAAAATAAAGACTTAATATTTTAAGCCATGTTTGGTAAAAACTAAAGTAAACTCCTTTAATTAATTTTAATAAAGATTTTCATATCCAACATTAATCAAATAAATTAATTACACATACTATATTTTAAATAAATTTTCCACTTAAACAAATATCACCGAATTATAATCTCATTATAACTTTACTTAATAATTTAACATATCACTTTAAATTATTAAATCAAACAACAATATAACATCTCATGTTATATTACAACTCTCTAAATTATAAATTAATTTAATTTAGAATATTATCTAATAAATTTAATTCATAAATATTTAATAACAACAATCATATCAATAAAATATTTATTAGTGTAAGACCCCGAATTTTATGAAATGAAAGTATTCAATTTTTTATAATATTATTTTATTTTATAAATGGTTAAATTGATAAAATGTTAATGTTAAGGGTGATATGTGAAATTTTTTGCAAAGTAAGCAAGTTATTATAAAATATTCGTTTGGACGGAAAATATTCTTTTTGTCATAAATATTCGTACGATGGCACAATCATTGGTGGACTCCACAATGGAAGTATTTTCATAGTTAGAAAACGACAGAATTATCTTTTTATAAAAATAACGGCAAAAGTTTACCGTTAAGCTGTTGAACTACCCGGTACTAAAAGTACAGTAATACGCGTGGTTGCATAGTAGCACACGACAATATCCTTACGTAAGAAGTCACTCAGTTATACTCAGTTATTGCTACAGTAATTGCTACATCAAATCTCTCATATTATTGATTCAATTATTGTCACAGTATCATCTGCATAATATGTTATATTATTAAATCAATAATTGAGACGGCAAAGTTATTCATATTATTATTTGCAATATTGACAATGTCTAGAAGTTCTGTCAAGGAGAGGTTTGGTCACCTAATTACGCGCTAATAAGGAGAAATCCTTATCGGAAAGCCCCCTCTTTCCTCGGAACGACCTGGTTGTCAAATATTGTGAATTATAATATTAATGATGAATAAGTTCGTGTTGATTAAAGATGAAATTGATAGTTTCATTGTGTTGGAATTATTACTGTTAGTGGAAATCGACATTTATTTCGATAATAATTGTTGTCTGGAGGTTATATTGACCAATCGGGTAATTAACCGGATAAATGAGAAATTAATTGCTATTGATTCACATGATTATAACTATTTGTTCACATGTGTGTACTATTGATTCACATTCATGTACTATTAGGGGAGGTGGTGCAAGATTGATAATACTTGCATGACTAAGTTAAAAATGGAGGTATAGATGAAGGTACTATACTATAATTAATTTTTTCACATGTTTAGAACTATTGAGTCACATGATTTACTTTTGATTCACATGATTTACTATTAGGGGAGGTGGTGCAATTTTGATAATACTTGGATGACTAAATTAAAAATGAAGGAAAAGATGAAGGTATTATAATGTAATATTTCGAGCCCCAAAATGTGCAATTATGGAAACTATATTTTTCTATAAATAGAAGCTCATTCCTTCATTATTTTTCACCAATTCACTAAGTCTCACAAGATCAATTATTATAGAGAAATTATAGAGACAGAAGCTATAGAGAGAAAGAAGAAGCGAAATCTGCTACTTCACTATTCCAGTATTCATTCTTCTTCTGAGGTAAGGGATATTATTATTATAGTAAGGGGTATTATTTCTTTCGTATGCATGAAGAAAGTTATTTTTTTCAATATTCGTAAGGGTTGTTATACCTTTTTTGTTAAATTTATACTGTATTAAAAGAAAGAAAAAGAACAAAGTACACGGGACAAAACCCCAAGCAGTATACCAGAGCCATCATAGGACATGCCCTATGATGGCTGAAGTAAACCAAAACTAGACACTAGCAAACATGATCCAATAAAGAACAAAATACATCAAACAACCAACAATTGGCTTGGAATCCGTTAATGCAACTGCAAACTAAAAATGAAGCAGACCCACATGTCATAGCAGACCAAATTAGCAACACAGAGTGAAATAGACCATCTGCCCAATACAGATCACAACCCATCCTTCAAATACAGCATAAAGCATCTAAATGACAATCCTCCAGCACAACACAAAGCATCTAATTGACCAACAACTACAATTCTTTATTATTATGTTGGAATAACCTGTCTATGCGAAGTACCACATACATAATGAAATTCTTCTGTTATTCCATTCTTTATTATTCTGATGGAATAACCTGTCTGTGCGGTCTATCGCATGCCTGGTGACTTCTGTTGTTATTCCATTTTTTATTATTCTGTTACAATATCCTGTCTATGCGGATTGCGCATAACCTGGTTCCATTCTTTATTATCCTGTTGGAATATCTTGTTAGTGCGGATTACGCATGACCTGGTTCCATTCTTTATTATTCTATTGGAATATCCGGTCTGTGCGGATTACGCATGACCTGGTTCCATTCATTATTATTCTGTTGGAATATCCTGTCTGTTCGGATTACGCACGACCTGGTTCTATTCTTTATTATTCTGTTGGGAATAACCTGTCTGTGCGGTCTATCGCATGCATGGTGAATTTTTCTGTTATTCCATTCTTTATTATTCTGTTGGAATAAACTGTATATTTGGATTACCGCATGCATGGTGAATGATCCTTTGTATTCATATCTTATTAAATTGTGGAAATGATTTGTCTACGTGGATTATCGCATTGCGGGTTAAAATCCATTTGTAGTTTCGTATAATCTATTATACTTGTATGAGATATCATTTCTTTTGTACTCATCATGGAATATCATTTTCTTTGGAATTTTTTTACGATTTACTATTCACGGGTTACTATTTACCCAATTACTATTCACTATAGTATTATTAACTCAGGTATTTGGGGCACTTTTTGTGTTGGAGTACTATTCATGAGTTACTATTCACGAGTTACTATTCACCCAAATTACTATTCACCCGAATATTATACACTCATGTATTTGGGGTACTGTTCATGTCGGGGTATTATTCATGAAGTACTATTCCCAAAGTACTATTCATAGGATACTATTGCAGGGTACTATTTATCCGAAAAATATATTTCTTTTCTATCCAAATTAATTTTGGTACATGAATATTATCTTGAATTTTACTCCACAAAGCAGTATCATGTTGACAATTTGGATATTTTAAACTCTGGATAAATTTAAAGTCTTTAATAATTATCCTTGATTTCGTTTGATTAATTCATTGTTATCATCCTCATGCTTATATTATGATGAAAGTCATCTTTGGCTTACATGCAAAGATGGACTGTTGATTATTGGTTTTATAATTGTATATCTTTGGCAAACCTGCAAAGATGGACTGTTGATTATTAGTTTTACAATTGTATATCTTTGGCTTACGTGCAAAGATGAACTATTGATTGATGAGTATCTTTGTATTATATGTATAGATGAACTATTTATTGGTATGATTATGACCAAGGATCATTCGTTATAATCATGACCCGTAATGTTATAGATGATGTGGTAAAAGTCCTCATAGGCCCGTAGTGCATTGATAGACAATTATTGGTATGATTATAATCAGGGATTATTCTGTATAATCATGACCATTGATGATTACATGAATATCCTTGGTCGTAGTGCAGGGATGATTCGATGTTGTGGATTATTTATTAAGCTGAGTCTCAGCAATAAAATATTGATTATACACTTTTAATTTGTAAAAGATAGTAGATATCATGCTCTAATTGACTCTTCTAAAATACAATTGTATGTCTTTGGCCTGTAGTGCAAAGAAGAATTGTTAATGAATATCTTTGGCCGTAATGCAAAGATGAATTTATTAGTATGATTATGAGCAGGAATTGTGATTTGGTATAACCATGATTTTTTATGTTTCGGGTGAAGATAGGTGATGAAAATTATCTTTGTCCTGAGTGCGAAGAGAAATTTAGAATCACAATTAAGATTATGAGTTCTTCATATGATTGTGGATAGGAATTGTTGATTGATGTTATAGGGATAAAACATTATTGGTGGACTTTTAACATAGAGAAGATAATTGACCTGCTGGTCTATTTGACTCTTCTAATGGATTGCTCGTTCCGCTGCAACTATGGTTGAAAAGTTTTATCATCTACCATATTTTCTAAATCTTTGATTTATTACTGATGAAGGCTATTGATGATGTAAATTATCTTTAGTCATGATATTCTTTATTGGGCTAGTTGTGCTCACCCTTTTTGCTTCACAATTCTTTTCATGTAATAAGAATGTTGCCGGGTCGAACGGGGATAACAGGGGAATAGAACGGTGGTCTATAGCTGTTGAGGTTCTCCCTAAATAGTATGAAAATAATTTTATTGAGAACTTTAGATAAGTGTGTCGTATTATATACGTCATTTGATATTTAATTTTGTGAACCGAATAGGGTGAGGTGAACCCAAATTTGGAAGGGTGTTTTGCCACTATCATACAAGATGTCTAATGACATACAACCTCGTGTTATCATAAGACAGGGTTGTGTACATCCACTTGATGAGTATATCTACGAGCAATACCTATATGATCTTGGAGTTTGGTTTAAATATAATTTTCAATTGTAGACAGTGGAGATATTTATATGTCAAGAGAAGACTCACCATTGGAAAAAACATGATAGTAATCTTCTCGTTTTTATTTGGGGTCTATTGGGTCAACCAAGGATAATTCTTTGGACATATGATATCTATCATAACCTTGACGCATGGCCTCCCATGTACGAAGGTTTCCTTGAGCACTTCCCAAAGATTTTAATTTCTAAAATAGTTTTTGACTGTACTTTTAGGTAAAGTACCATTGTAAGGTTGTGGTCGATGAACCATGAGAGTTACATACATTTGTATTAAAACACACAGTTTAATTGTGGTCGTATTCTGCACGACAGTTCAATAGTTGTATAAATGAAGTTTGTAAATAATTTTTATAGTGTGATATCTAGCGACTCAGAATGGGTCGTGTGGACCTATTTTGGGGGCGTCACAAATGGTATCAAAGCTTAGGGATATTGTCGCTGGCGGAGATATGAGTGTAGAACTAGGAGGGGAGAGACGAGTAATATACTTCGCTAGTGTGTGACTTACCTAAGCTAAAATTTTTACTTAATACATTGACGAATTGTGATATGTCAATTAACCTTTGTTTTGAAGATATATTCCAGAATGATATCTGAAATACAGGAGATGAGCAATGGGAAAATCGTGATATAGAGGAAATAGCCGGAAAAGTACAATCCGAAAAGGAAGCAAGGTATTCTCATCTCTTCGAACTACCAGGTACGTAAATTTTGAGGGCGAAATTTCATAAGGAGGGGAGATTGTAAAACCCCAAATTTTATGAAATGAAAGTATTCAATTTTTTTATAATTATTATTTTATTTCTTAAATGGTTAAATTGATAAAAGGTTAAAGTTAAGGGTGATATGTGAAATTTTTTGCAAAGTAAGCAAGTTGTTATAAAATATTCGTTTGGTTGGGGAATATTCTTTTTGTCAGGAATATCTGTACGACGGCACAATCATTGGCGGACCCTACAATGGAAGTATTGTCGTAGTTAGAAAACGACATAATTATCTTTTTATAAAAACAACGGCGAAAGTTTTACCGTTAAACTGTTGAACTACCTGGTAGCAAAAGTACAGTAATACGCGTGGTTGCATAGTAGCACACGACAATATGCTTACATAAGAAGTCACTCAGTTATACTCAATTATTGCTACAGTAATTGCTGCATCATATCTCTCATATTATTGATTCAATTATTGTCACAGTATCATCTGTATAATATGTTATATTATTAAATCAATAATTGAGACATCAAAGTTATTCATATTATTATTTGCAATATTGACAATGTCTAGAAGTTCTATCAAGGAGAAGTTTGGTCACCTAATTATGCGCCAATAAGGAGAAATCCTTATCGAAAAGCCCCCTCTTTCCTGGGAACGACCTAGTTGTTAAATATTGTGAATTATAATATTAATGATAATATTAACTGGAGAAGCCAGATCATGGTATACCAGACTAGACAATTCTAAGATCCATAGCTGGGAAGAATTAGCTCATGCCTTCCTCACTCAGTATAGCTTCCAGTCTCAAATGGCTTCTGACCGATACCAGATTACAAAGGTCAAGAAACAGTCTAATGAGTCTTTCAGAGAGTATGCTCAAAGGTGGAGGAGCCTTGCCGCTCAAGTTATTCCTTCTATGATAGAAACAGAAATGGTTATGACCTTCATAGACATACAAGAAGTTCCTTTCTATGAAAGAGTCTTAGCCGGCATTAGCAAGCCATTTTCTGAAATGATCAAATATGGAGAGATTGTTGAGATGGGATTGAAGTTAGGAAAGATCCAAGACCTAGCCGCTATTAAAGCGATTGCTAGACACATCCAGTCCGACACTTATGGAAACAACACTCGGAGGGTCCATAAGAGGAATGAGGAAGATGTTTCCTTGATACTACAGGTCAGAAAGGAAATCAGAACATGCCTATCTATTCCCCCTTTCAAGCACAATCTTCAAACCCTCCATTGCCTAAAGGTAGAGAAGTCAGACGCAATCGAGTGTTCACACCCTTAGGGGACTCACTCGAGAACATTCTCACTCTTCTAATAACTCAAAAGAAAATTACCTATCTTCTTCCACCAGCCAACCCGAGTGGGAAGGATTTTAATGCTAACCGGAAGTGTGCTTATCATGCCGGGGCACGGGGACATGATACTCAGGAATGCTGGGCCTTGAAACACAAGATCCAGGATTTAATTGATAATGGTGAGATCGTGGTGACTAAACCCGACCAACCTCATATGCAAGAAAACCCTCTTCGTTAACACAAAGAAGAAGAGGTTAATATGATTAATTGGAGCAGTGGACAGAGTTCCAATTACGTTGTTAAATCTTCCCAAACCAGCAAGGACGGTGTTGACAAATGGGATTACGCACAGTTCCAGTTTATGATGGAATGGAAGTTGAAAGCTCTTTGCAAGCAAGTTGACCAATTGGCAGAACTAGTGATCCATCAGCACCAAGTCACACGCCAATTAGTCATCCATGAGCATGCTAGTCTCCTTCCTTTTGTTATGAATACTCCATCACCGCCTTTAAGAAATGAAACATTGGAGGATAAAGTTGTAAAAAGAGCAAGTGCCAAAGCCCATTGGGATTTTGCCAATAGAAGGGAATTTACATACCTAGGCCAACCTATAGAGGAGATATTTTAATTGCTGATAAATGAAGGAATAATTACAACACTTATGCCTCCAATAAATCCCCGTTCAAGATGGTTTAATTCTAATGGAGTATGTCAGTACCACTCTCATTCTCGCGGTCACATCACAGAAGAATGATGGGCACTCCGCCACCTCATTCAGAATTTAATTGACAGCGGTGTCCTGCAAAGGGTAGATGACTGACATTTTGTTACTAGAGAGTGGGAACAAATGTCCTACAAAATGGATAGACAACATAGCAATTATATCCGTTGAGGCTGATGATGTTGTCAAACCACTCACCATACAAAAAATTCAACTCAAAGGGTCTGACAATTCTTTGAAGGTGGCTGCATCAGAGTCAGATCTCTTGATATACAGACCTTAGTATCCTGTTGTCAGCCTACAAAAAGTTCCATGAAATTATGGAGAGGCTGAAGGATCTACATCACATATAACTGATGCAGTGTTGAAAGAGAATCCACTGTATCTTCCCCAAAGGGTGATTAAGCATGCCATCAAATCCAAATAGAAATTTCCCATTGATAGGATTGAAGAATTCCTTCGTACTATAGGCCATAATGATGCCAAGGTGGTTTTAAGCTTGAGAGAAGCTCCACAACAAATTTCCATACCAGATTTGGTTTTCTCTTCCGAAGATCACAAGAAAGTATTGCTAAAGGTATTGGAAAAAGCCCACCTACTGAAATCAGTTGATATGGAAAAATTTCAACATCCGGTTGATAACATTTTTAACAACAATGTGATATCTTTCACTGATGACGACATTCCTCTTGAAGGGACTGGTCATTGTAAATCGTTGCACATAGTGTTTCTGTCTTCTGGATATATGGTGGGAGGAGTCTTGATAGATGGTGGATCATCTTTGAATATCTGCCCTTATGCCACCTTGGAGAAGATGAATATCAACCCCACAAGGATCTAAAGTAGCCATACGGTTATCAAATCTTTTGATGGATCCCAACTGAAATGCTGTTGGGGAAATTGAGCTATTAGTGGAGATTGGTCCATACCTATTCAGCGTATCCTTTCACGTGCTCAAAATAGCCACAGGATACAACCTGCTTTTAGGGAGACCGTGGGTTCATATGGTCGGAGTTGTCCCTTCCACCCTTCATCAGCAACTTAAAATACATTATCAACAATAGCCTAGTCATTGTCAATGTTGAGCTAGAATGTCCTAAACAAGGCAACATACCACTCATCAGCTTCAATTCAGAAGTGGAACCGGTCAGTTTCCATGTCCTAGAGGTGAGTAACACTCATTACCATCCCATCAGGGTGCCACCTCTCACACCCAAGATTTCTGCTGAAGTAATGTCGGCCACTCAAGAGATGATGTCATTGGGTCATCAACCTGGATAAGGGTTGGGCAAAGATCATCAGGGCATTAAGCACCCAATTCAAGTCCAAATCAAACAAGGATAATTGGATTAGGCTGTTCTGCTAGCTCCTGTCATTGGAATCCTCACAAGCACAAACAGATTCCTTCATCTTCAGCCATACAATGATTATCTCCACCTACAAATTCAGAGCCTATGCAGTCTCCGGTAAAGGTTCATATTTATGTGATAACTATGTTATTTACTTAACCAATACCGGTGAAAGGAAAAGAGGTCCTGATTCCTGATCCAAAAGTGGAAGAAGAGGAACGGAAGATTAAACGAGCCAGGAGGTTGTCAATCATACGCATCATTGTTCATGATGAACATACAAATAGATACACTCCAAACGATGATTGTCCCGACAAAATGGTCATCATTCGGGAGAAGGAGGATGATAACAACCCCTTCATCACTGCCGTCCACCAGGACTTCACCCTTGACAATTGGAGCAGCATTCCATGCATTGGTCGACAAGGGTAAAACGGGTAGAAACCCCATCTGCCCTATAGATAGCTTTAACTACTTACTTTACTGTACAGTATTATCAGTTATTTTTTCAGTACATGTTAACACTTTGTATGATTAAACAATTTTATATATTAAGTGAAAGCATATTTTGTTTTAGGACTCTGAATTTAGATGTGCTTGTACTTGCTGATGAGGTGCCTTTTCTCCACAAGGACTGTAACTTTGATGAAAAGTTGGACTTAAACTTGATGGAAGTACAAGAGGACATTGAGATACCTTAGGAGATCAAAGAATGGGTCGAAGACAGACTTAAACCCAACCTTGATCAAACCACCTCCTTCAATCTCGGAACCTTAGAAAACCTTAAGCTAATCCAGATTGGTTCAGACCTCAATTCAAACCAAAGAAATGACATGGTCGCATTATTAACCCAATTCCAATATGTGTTTGCATGGTCTCACAAAGACATGGTGGGTTTATCCACTGACATCATCATCCATCGCCTTCCCATTTAAGAGGGATTCAATCCAGTCAGGCAAAAGCTCAGGCGATTAAACCTTAATGGAGTTTAAAGGTTAAAGAATAAATTGTGAAACAATTTCAAGGCAAGCATCATCATGGTGTCTACATACCCTGAATGGCTATCTCACATAGTCCCCGTACCTAAACTAGGAGGAAAGGTGCGAGTTTACGTGGATTACCGAGATCTGAATAAATCATGCCTCAAAGATAGCTTTCTCGTGCCATTTATCCACATTCTCATTGACAATACTGCTCAATACGACATGTACTCCTTTGTTGATTGTTTTGCGAGGTACCATCAAATCATGGTTAGTGAGGAAGATCGTGAGAAGACTGCATTCATCACTCCTTGGGGAACCTTTTGCTATAGACTGTTGTCATTCAACCTCATTAATGTCGGAGCTACCTATCAGCGAGCTATGATGGCTCTTTTATACGATTTAATGCATAAAGAGATAGAGATTTATGTGGATGACATCATCGTTAAATCCCGAAAGGAAGATGACCATCTAGACCATCTCAAAAAGCTCTTCAACTGGTTGCATAAGTACAACTTGAAGTTGAATCCAGCCAAGTGCGCCTTTGCCGTTAAATCAGGTAAGTTGCTAGGATTCTTAGTCAGCCATGAAGGGATTGAGCTAGATCCCACCAAAATCCAGGCCATCAAAGAAAAGCCCATTCCCAAACAGGGAAGGAAATACTGCGATTTTTGGGAAGAATCAACTTCATTAGCAGGTTCATTTCTCAACTCACAGCAACCTGTGAGCCTATCTTCAAGTTGTTAAGGAAGAACTCCTCCATGAAATGGAACGATGAGTGTCAAAAAGCCTTACTCATAATCACAGAGCAGCTGGTCAAAGCTCTTATTTTTGTACCACCTAGGGATGATGTTCCCCTATTCATGTACCTGTCCATTAATGACAATGCCATGGGCTGCATGCTGGGACAGAAAGATGATAGAGGTCAAGAGCGAGCTATCTACTACCTCAGAAAAAGATTCAGCAGTAGTGAACACAAGTACACTTTGATTAAGAAGACTTGATGGGCTTCGATGAGGTTACAACATTACCTCCATGGTCACATAACCCATCTCATATCCCGTGTGGATCCTCTCAAGTACGTGTTTAGTAAACCCATATTGAACTGTCGGTTGTCCAGATGATGATAGTTGATCCTACAACAATTTGACATCGTCTATGTGACACAAAAGTCCATTAAGGGTCAGCGAATTGCATATCAACTGGCCGCCGCACCTGCAAGGGATTTCAAACCTTTGGAAACATACTTCCCCGATGAAGGGGTAATGACAATACAGCAATACCAACAGTACGATACACACCAATCATGGAAAATCTATTTTAATGGAGCTGTTAACATGGAAGGTTCTGGAGCTGGAGCAGTTCTAGGGTCTATTACGGGGGAGCAGTATCCCGTTGCCGTCAAATTGCTGTTTGTTAGCACCAACAACACAGCTGAGTATAAAGGCTATATCACGGGGCTAAAACTTGCCCAATTAATGGGTATTAGGCGGTTAACTGTCTTTGGAGATTCAGAATTGGTCATTAGACAAACCACAAAAATCTATCATACCAAAGAACTACATTTGCTTCCTTACCATCGACAAGTTTTACAGATGGCTACAGAGTTTGAAGAAATAACCTTCCTCCACATTTTTTTTGCTAAGTTTGTTTGTATAAAAAAAGGACCAAATACAATGGCTAAGGGGCATACCCCATAATATAGTAGCATCATCTAAGTTATATAGATGATGATACGATACATGGAAGAGAACCCAACATAACAAGTTAAACTAACAACCAACTACAATATTGATTACAGATTGTGGCCTTGATTAAAATACAGTTGATAGCACACCTCATGCTCGCAGCCCGAAGCCATGCTCGCCCGAAGGCCATGCTCACCCGAAGGCCACCACCTCGCCCAAAGGCATGCTTGCCCACCTCATGGTCGCTCACCTCATGGTCGCTCGCCCGAGGCCCATTACCTGGGCTCGTTCTCCTCATGGTCGCTCACCACATACTTTCCCGAAGCCTCTTGCTCGCCCATGGGCGCTCATAACATACCAACACCTCACATGTCCCCCATTGGAGTTACCAACCAAACCTTCCTCCACATTCCTTGGAATAGGAATGATTTTGAAGATGCGCTAGAAACGTTGGCCTCCTTGATCAACCTAAATGACAAGAAAAACATGCCAAGCAAACCATTTTCCCTGCAAAAAGCTCCAACTTATGGGAACTATGTTGGAGAAGTATCGAATGAGCTACCTCCCATTCGGCACCCTTGGTATTATCACATCAAAGAGTATATACGAGATGGATCTACACCCGATGAGGCAATCCCGAATGAAAAAAAGGTGGATCCATCGAATGACTATGCAGTTTTACCTGAGCGGAAATGTACTCTACAAAAGAGATGCGGGATTAGGTCTCCTTAGATGTCTGGACAAGGACCAAGCTCAGAGGCTCATGGATGAAATCTATGGTCGAGTATGTGTCTCACACATGAGCGGCCCCTTACTTGTTAAAAAGATCCTCAGAACAGGGCATTATTGGATCTCGATTAAAGCTGATTGTAATGATCACGTCAAGAGGTGCTATTAATGCCAAATTTACGGGAATGCTATCCAGCAGCCCCTCCTAGGGAACTCCATAATATGAGTTCAATTTGGCCCTTTTCAATGTGGGGAATAGACGTGATCAGGCCCATCGAGCCCAACAGCCAGTAATGGGCATCGGTTTATCTTCACCATGATCGACTACTTCACCAAATGGGTAGAAGCAGCCTCCTTCCCAAGGGTTACTAAAGAACTTATCATTTCTTTCATTAGAAATAATATTATTTGTCGATATGGACAACTAGAGGTAATTGTGTCAGCCAATTCTAAGAACCTCAATAACAAAATGATGGAGGAGTTGTGCAGTAAATTCCACATCAAACACCTTAACTCCGTCATCTACCGTCCAAAGATGAATGGTGTTGTTGAAGTGACTATTAAGAACATCAAGAAGATCATGTAGAAAATGTCTACCAATCATAAAGGATGGCCTGACTTCTTGCCTTTGACTCTGTTAGCCAATAGAATTTCAATGCGTACTTCCACTAGGGCAACACCCTAGTTATTAACCAATGGGATGGAAGAAGTGCTCCCCATAAAAATGGAAATGGAATCCCTCAGAGTGTTGATAGACGCTCAGCTGGATGAAGACCAGTGGTTACAAGACAGGCATCACCAATTGTCTCTAATAGACGAAATACGAAGTGATGCTATCTTCCATAGTTAGTTATACTAACAGATGATTGCCATATCCTATAATAGAAAAGTCTAACTATGACAATTTAAATAACATGACTTGGTTTTGAAGAAGATCATTGACAACCAAGATCAGGCTAAAGGAAAATTAGCTCCAAACTGGGAAGGCCCATTTATTGTTAAGGGGGTATTAACAAGAGGTGCTCTCAAATTACAGGAAATGGATGGACAACAAATTTCCACAACTTATCAACTCAGACACCGTGAAATGGTACTATGTCTGAAGTTACCATCAAGCAAACATAATGGTTTTGGATCACTAGATCACCAATCATTTCCGATTTTCTAACCCTTTGTACACATAACCTTTCTTCATACTCATCCGCCCCATCAGGAAAACACACTCTTCAGGCCAGCAGCCTGGTTTTCAGATCATCAGATCTTTAATTCAATTTCATTTCATACGTTTTAGGTTACCCCACCAAATATTGAACCTTTCACACCTATAGTTTTATCCCACTACAGATAAGACTTTTCATTCCGGCAGTTTGTCCTGAACATGGGATCAAACTTTTCCCCCCGCAGTTTTTCCTGAACATGGGATCAAACTTTTTCGGCTACAAATAATCTTAAACATGGGGTGAACTACATCGACCTGATCTCCCTGATACCTGGGAGTACGTAGGCAACCATTTTATATGGCCCAGTCGTAAAAAAAACAAGACAAAAACATTTCTAACCTTTCTTTACAAAAAAAAAATATCTCTACACCCTTACACCATTCAGCATTAAACCTCTTACACCAGGTTCGAACTACGCAGACCTGATCTCCTCTTCAATAAGAGTACGTAGACAGCCATTTGTGGTTTGGTTTAACCCCCTACAAAAACATAAAAACTTGTCAACGGTACTGGTATTAAACTGTTAATCCTCCACATTTCATCGGCTTCAGACCAAAGGGATGGAACTACCTGGCCTCCCCATATATGGGAGAGTTGGCGACCATCTAAGCTGCGGTTGATTCCTCGAAGAGCAACACCAATCCATAAGAGATGGAACTAACTCGGCTCTTCTTAAATAGGAGTACTGACAACCATCTGTGGTGCGGTCAATCTCAGAGAGGAAAGCCACACTCCTCTCCACATCTATATACAGAAACCAATCTCAAGACACCAAAAAAGGTAGGGATACACATAGATCAATGATTCATTCTGACAGATCTTGAGACGTCTTAATGTCCACCTATCAAAGATGAGTTCAGAATACATCAAGATCACAAGCCTTGAAGACTCAGGCAAAATATCAAGCAAGTATCCCAGTATAACTAAAAGGGAAGTGCATCAAAATATATTTCCCTGCCATATATAATTTTGTTTGATAAATACAATATGAACTATACATGACAAAATGGCTAAGCTAGTTTGTGCATGAAAATACAAGTCTATCTACAGATCGATATGTATGTGGGCTATCAGATCTAACATAGCTTCTCTCAAAAGAAAGGGGTAATGATGTGGTCTTCTGCATCAACATGTCTATGCGTGCCAACAAGTCTGAGGCCAACTGCATGGTGACATGATGATCATGAATATATGCACTCATCTCGGCAAGCATATCAGTGGTAAGGGATCTCACAGTAGTACTATCTGTAATGACTACGTCCAGGGCAGATATGACAGCATCCCTCTCAATGATCTATGCATCTGTGGTTGATCTGGCCTCATCCTGCTCCTCAATAGTGGTATCTCTATGAGCTACAACCTCATCTCTCTCCAATAGGGCGGTGTCTCTCCCATCAATAGCTGTCAACATCAAGGCCCTAGCTTGATCTCTCTCAAAGGTCATCAGATGAAGACTTTGCTCTAAATACTGTGATGAATGCTGAATCACAATAGCACTCGTACTGGGAGAATCTACAAGAGCCGCTGGTAACCCAGTAAATAGCTCATCCCCGGTGGGAATATCAATGTCCTCTATGGTCTCCCCATCATCAAAATCAATCTTCGGCACTGTGGATACTACCTCAGTCGATGTTATTTCTGTCTCTGTCCATGCTGAATACTCTGTAGAATAGCCTGGATGGCTAACAGAAAATGCATCTAGCTCACGCTTGTCCCAACATGCATATAACCTGGATCTATCCTCTACTGACAAGTGGCGGGAAGCTAAGCACTGACTCAATGCCCCCTCGAAAGGATAGAAGTCCTGAAACTGGTTAAATAGACACATCACAGCCAGTGGGTGGTAAGTAGTCATGCCCCTCAATCCAGCCAGAGGGAGATAAGCCATGGCAGTATGAGCAATGAAGCTATAGGGTGAATTAAGCCCTGTACATGACAATATATCAAATGGATCTCTGATCCCTGCTAGGAAAACAGACCAAGATACAGGATTCGTACACTCCGCATGCTGAAAGGAGTATGACATGGCTATCTCATGGGTAAAACAATACCCATGTCGTCTAAAAGTGGCAATTGGTCTCAGGTGTGACATAAACCACACGTACAACATGACCGAGCTACCTATGAATACCCCTACAGGATAGATGCTACAATATGTGGCCGACCTCAGTGTCTCTGCTACAATCATTGGCACAATGGTGTGACCCTCCTTGAGAGCTCTCACTGCCATAATGACGCCAATGCCCAACTCATCCATGTACCGTGGTATGTATATATATGATAATACACACAGTAGTAGTACATCTACTCTAGCCAAATGCCAATGATCCTCCGACATGGTAAAATCCCTAGAGTGTCGTGTATAGCTATCCTTTGAGCCAAATCTATCCATCAAAAAATGCTGGGATACCACGTGGCCAGATGTGATCTCATCCTGCATAACCCTACGCCTCAGCCCAGTGAGGGTCATAAACTATCGGCTCATGTCGCCGATAGCCATCCGCGCGTAAGGTATATCTAGTGGCAGCGCCGTCAAGCGTGCATACTCCTCTAAGGTAGGAGTCAACTCGTGGATACCAAACCGGAAGACCTGCCTCTCCGGTATCCAGTGCTCCAGCATACCCCCTCCAAAGCCTGCGGGAACTTGAAACATCAGGAGAGTCATAGTATACTACAATAACTGATCTACAGTCACCCTGTTTGAAGGTGACATATTATTATACCACGATCTCAGATGGGATGCCACCAATACTAGTGGGGTATGATCAATGCGGCTAACTGTCGAAGAAGACATCTTTGTGGGGCGTATCATAAGACCATCCAGGGATGAATGTTGATTATCGTTGGACATACATACATATGTATAACATGATACATGCATAATAAATAATAGATGGCAATATGATTTACGGAAAAATAGTATATATATTCCTCAGTACATCATCATCTAATACATCTCTGTACAGCTAAAAATACAGGAAAATTGATAAGTATGTTTTATACCTACTTATTGGGTGCTAACTCACTAGAATTATGCTCATCTCAAGTAGTTTTTACTATATTTTAGTTGCATTTTATTTTTATTTTACAGTACTTGTAGTTGGAACCCCTATGGTAAGGAAAGGTATGGAAAAAAAAGAAATGGCATTAGCATGGTGGCATGATGCTAGCAAAGGCGTGGCAAGATGAACATGAGCAGATGAGGAACTGAAGCAGTGGAGGAATGCAGTACAGTAGAGAAAGAATGAGGAACAAACAACAATAAACAAGACGCATCAACAACAAGACAATAGAAGATAGAATGCAATAGCAGCGCGACTGCGCTGCTAATCAAGCCTTACATTGTGTGCCCGCGCCACATGAATACAGAGACTGTTTTGCACCATCGCGTGGCCGCGCTCCGTCAATGAAGGAATTTGGTGCACCCGCGCTAAGACCTCAACAGACAATTATATCGCGCGCATGTGCCCGTAATGCAGTTCAATTCTGCGCGGTCGCACGAGTATTCTACAATCAGTTTTGTTGACTTTTTGTAATTTGAAATTTGAGCACAATAGGCTCAACTGAACGATATGATTGGCACTAGACGTGGTTTTTGGTAGTCTTTTATCGGTTTTATTATTATCATTAGGGTTCTTAAGTATTAGCTTGGCTAGAGAGGTGTTGATCAATAGATGATACATTTCTATATCCTCTCTTTATCTAGATTATTAAATAAAATTAGCTTTTCATTTTTGGAGATTTTGGGTGACTTAGAAAAAACTTGGAACAAACTCTGCAACATAGATTAACATATCTGAAATCCATTTCTATTATCTCTTTTGACTACATTGTTTAATTATGTGTGTTGCTTCAATCCCATAATGGCTTTTGGTTCAGAAATGAACTAAACTCCATTATGGGATTCTAATGGATTTTGATATGTAATCTAAATTTGTATATCTGATTGTATTATTGTATATTTATTGTTGGAATACCTATTATGATTATACTTAATATTTGAATAATTGATCACCATTCATACTAATTATTTGTATGTATTTGAAAAATGAAGTATAAGTGTAGATTATATCATAATGGCATATGTTCATAAGGCTGATTTGTTTAAGCTTTGTTATTAGTGACCCGCATAGGCATATACCGGTCCACCGTGTGTAGTCATTAAAAGAGCTTGCAGTTAAATCATATTTGCTTTAATTTCACATAGACATATAGTGATTTTGGTAAATATGATGCTTACATGATTTCTATCATATGTGGATTATATGTAAAATGGTCATAGTTCGTTCAAAAATGGTTATGTCCACTTTTGTGTTCTTGACTAACTTTCCATGATAAATATTTAACAGTACATAAGGGTTACATTTTAGGTGAAATATTGAATGAAATTAGAATCCCATTCTTCTCCAATTTGATTACATCACTCTAGTAATTATAATTTATATTTCATGAATTAATTTAGAATTAAATATAATTGTGAGTTGATCGCTTAAGCATATAATAATAGTGATATAGTTGATAAATGATAATTTAGATTAAAAACCTTTCTCCGTGGATCGATACTTTTCTTACTCTGTACTACTTGTTGACCCATGTATGCTTGCATGAGTTAGAGTCCTTTTTATTAGACTAAAAAGGAGGAAACTAGTTTTTGGTGTCGTTGTCGGGGAGTTAAAATCAAGGTGGTCAAGGCCATTTACTGTGAATGTGATGCCCCCAAATCCGAGTTACCTAACCCCCCGAGTTTGGTGCTCACGATCCAGCATATAAATAACATCTAACTACCCATTTAATTATGAATAGTAACATACATTTCATTAACTGATATAGTTAATACATTATCCCAGGTTCTCTAACCTTAACATTACAATCATACCCTTTAGATATATAAAAAGGGTTTACAAATACAACACAATAATAATGTTAACCATATCTATTACATCATAGAACCTTTGCCTTTGCTCTTCATAGCACCTCCAATCACTTCGTCCCTAGCTGAAATATTTTATTTAGCAAGGGTGAGCAACAAATTTACCCCGCAAGTTAAGACATACAATGAATGTATAAGAATTAGAAAAATAGACTATCTAATTAGATAGAATGACTCCAAAGTTTGGGAAACTTTGAAATAAATGAATAATTTGTTCTTTTCTAACTAATCTTCTCGCAACCTATGCAACAAATTAACGAAAGTATACAATGCTTTCAAAGTTTCTATGATATTCTATTGAATAACAATTTCGAAATACTCTCTAGAGTTTATGATGAATGATCTTACAAGATCTTGAAATTCTCTTCTCGAGTAACTATCAAAGATTTACTCTGATATACCTAAATAACAATATGGAAATATTTTCCAGAGTTTATGCTGAGTGCTCCAAATGGATCTAGAACTTCTCTTCTCGAGTAACTATCAAAGATTTACTTTGATATACCCAAGAGTATGAGATAACCATAAAGATTAAATTATACCCCTCTGCAAGTATAACAAGTGATCAGCTTTATTATACCCTATATTATGCATACTATTCAAACACGCGCAAAGGCCGGATATACGACCAAATATGTTCCCTTTATATAAAAGGTTTTTCTTCTTAGTCTTTGATTCAGAATTTGATTTAACAATGATTTCAATATCTAATCTCTTCTCTTCTCAAACTTATCAAGTTTTCTTTTTCGATCTAGCCGAAAAAATTGTCATTGATCTATCAATAATAATTGATTTCTCTTTTCTTCTCTTCTCGAACCTATCAAGTTCTATCAAATGTTCGTCTTGCTAGAACAATTGGCTAAGACATTTCTCAACACGATTTAACAATAGACAGAGTTTAATTGTACTATTTACAATCACTAATATCTTCTAAGGATATGAACATCCAATAACAATTATTCTCCAAATATATATTCTCGGAGTCACTAATTCAATTTGAATTAATAAACATGCACTAACTGCGAATAATTAACAATAAATTCTCAGACGTGGCCTAATCAACAATAATTAACCACCATAATATTTGAAAAGATATAACTCAAGGTTGAGTTAGAAAACTTGCCTTTCGCGTTGATTACTGCTACACAATATACTTATCTGCGTTCACAAGACCTATAATCAAAATATCGGTCTTACAATTAGCATAAAATTTCACAACACATAATACTGTAATTTACACTCAATACTTCTCCTAGACACATTACCACATAGTCACATTAGTGTTTAAAACATATATAAACACTTCTCAAGTCTAACTAGTTCAGTCTGGTTGGACTTTGATCTATTTTCGGTGTACTAATCACCCTATCCGATAATTAACACTTTGTATTGTCAATTAAACTTTGCCTCTAAGCTTCAATATTATCTTAGATAAGTCAATTATCATTTATAATATTTTTTGGAAGCTTTTAATAATTTGCAAACAATTATTATATTTTATAATAATTTTTCAAACACTGAAATTATTTTTAAATGATTTAAATATCATATAAATCCACCATCATTAATATTTAATAATATTCAAAATATTAATGACACACTTGTCAAAATATTAAAGTTATTTATAATAACTAAAATACTTTTAAATCACCAATATTCTATTTAAATAATTTTTAAAGTAATTAAAATCATTTTTAAACCATCACAATCAATATTTAAATATTAATGAAATTATCATCAAAATATTAAAAGTCACTAATTATAGCTTAAAATATTTTTTATATCACTTTTCTTATTTTTAAATGATTTTTAAATCAATAAAATTATTTTACCAACATTTATTTAATTTAATGATTAAATAAACCTAATATCATTAATATTAATTTATTAATGAGAATTCTCCAAAAATATTGAAAATTATATTTTATAATTCAAAATATTTTCTAACAATTTTTTCTCATTTAAAATAATTTTTAATTCAATAAAACCATTCTTAACTCATTTATTAATTTAATATGATAATTAAATAAATCTAATATCATTAATATTAAATTATTAATGAAAATTCTCCAAAAATATTAAAATTTATATTTTATAACTCAAAATATTTTTAAACAGTTTATTCTTATTTAAAATAATTTTTAAAATATTAAAATCATTTTTCTCTAATTTATTTAATACACTAATTAAATAAATTAAATATCATTAATATTCAAATAATTTTAAATATTAATGAAAAATATCCCAAATAGTCAAAAGTTAATTTTCAAAACTTAAAATAATTTTTAAAACCATTTTTGGTAATTTTATAATTTATTTTCTATTTTTAATCATTTTCTAGAATTAGGAAAATAAAATTATTAAAACCGTCGCTGTAGCCCTTTAGCGACGCTTTCTGTCATCTTAGGTGTTCTTGAGCTCAAGAACACTGACAATCCCAGTTCTTAAGGGTCCACGTTTGACTCAATTTAATACCCAGCTCATGCATGATCTAGGCTAACTTGAACATTAATGTTGTAGTAGGAATATAGTACTACAATTATCAATCACTAACTTGGTCATACGACACCACAACAAAGTGATTCGGGCTCTCAAAGTTGCTGTTAGACAGTTTCTAGGTTTTTCTGAAACCCAGGCAGTTCGAGTACCTACTTTCTAGCTCGATTAATTTGGTGTTCTGGTAATCAACTGGTCATTCTTATGGTTCGAGCATGTAGTATACATGTCAAAGAACACATATGCATCAACATATCAGTCCAACTACATCATAGTTGTAAGATTCAACCCGGTCAAACATGGTCAGAAATCATATTCATACACTTTCTGGAAATTCCAGAAAAGTGTTTCGTGATCAGATGGGCCACTTTGACCACCCATTAAAACCAATCTATTTGTTGTTTAAGGAATCTAAAGACATGGACTTAGAGTCCATATTACAGGCTACAACTGGATTACAAACACATCATCATAACACATAAATCCTGACTGTTCTTAGCTTGGCAAAATGTTGTCAGACGCTGGTTGCACACTTTCTAGGTTACCCAGAAAGTGTTGGTCATGCTCGATCAACTCTCTTTGACAATTAATAAATTACAATCCGGACATGTAATGGATGTGATTCCACTTCCAGATCACAGTCCTCATGATACACTACAAATCTAAAGCTTAAAACAACTCAAAACATAAACACATAAAGATCTATGGCCACTGACATTAGCTTGTCAGAGAACTTTTTGACTCAAGAACAGTTTTTGAAAAACTTCATTTTAAGGCCTTTTGATGCTATAGATCTATGGTATATCACCATAGATCATCATAAAACATCCTCTAGCACAGATCTAAACATATAAACACAAAATTTAACTAAGCATACAAGATCAAAAATCAAATTAGGGTTTATACCTTCTTGTCAAATCTTTGATCTTTATTTTCTTCTACTGATCTTGATGATCTAAGGGCTTATTTTGGGACTGATACACTTAGTATTTTCGGATGTGTAGAGAGAAAAAGAGTTGTTGAGAGCTAGTTGTCAAATGGTTTAGGTTGTATGAATTTTCTTTCTCCAAAATCACTTATAACTTAGATACAATGTTTCTACACTTGCTAGGTGGCATGTTAGGTCAGATTTCGCAAGATTTTAAGAGCATATGGCTTATCCAACATTGGTGAGTCACCACATTCTAGAATTTCTTTAACTTAAGTTTTAAGTTAAGGGTATTTTGGTCTTTTTAGCTCTAGAAGGGTAATTTCATAATTTCCCTTATAAATTTAAAGGTATTCTAGTCATTTAACATTGCTTCTCCTAATCCTCACCATTAGGGTTTGGTAATCTCAATTAAGGTTTCCTAATTAGGGTTTAGGGTTCTCGAATATGAACTTAGGGTTTCTCGACTTTCGTTTAGGGTTCCTAACTGTACGTTAGGGTTTCTAAATCTGATATTAGGGTTTCTAATCCCTCATTAGAGTTTACTAATGTTATACCCTACCCGATCAATCACTGATCAAAATTTTATACAGTACAAACACATATTCAACGATATAATTATAATAACTGTATTTTCTATCGAATTATATATGAACTTAGGGTTAGGGTTTCTATTCTCAATTAAGCACAACTTAACTCCTATTTTCTTAGTCAACATACAAATTGACTCATTCTCTAGACTCATATCACAAATTCACAGCATAATATTAACATTCAATATCAATATTAAATAAAAAAAATTATTCAAAAAATTTAGATTATTCGAAATCCTGGGTTATCACATTCTCCCCTCCTTATAAGGATTTCGTCCTCGGAATCACCGCTTTCTTATTCTCTACAATCTTTTAAAGTTGTATCATCAATTCATTTTTATCAACACAATATTTATTTGTGTCTTATTTTTTATTTTATTTTTTGCTAAATAATTTGTGTCTTATATTCTAACCTGTGAGTTGGATCCATAAATGAAAATAATTCACAGCGATATCTAACCAAAATTACTCGCGTAATTAACTTATTAAGCGAAATTATTACCTATCGCCACCTCCTTGGCAGCCACTGCATCTTGATCCGTCATATTAAATGTATGGGCTGTTGGTCTCCCTGGCTGAGCAGGTCGTTTAATCGCCAAGGTTTCACTACCGGGTCCCTTGTTGGCACATCCCTTTTCCCCCATTTCTCTTCGGATAGTTCCAAACTAGATGATCTATCGATCCACACGCAAAACAACCTTCTATCTTCTTCGGATTGTGACAATTGGGAACATATGTCCCTCTTGACCACAGTTATAGCTGTGACACCCCCAAATTCGGGTATCTTCCAACCCGATATTTGGTGCTACACGGTACTCATAACTATACAATCATTCTATTGAAAACAAAATATAATGAATGTAATTATTATCTTCTTATTATAATCAAAGTGAAATCCATTCCCAGGTTCATAAATCGATTACATTGTTTGTTGTTCGTAAGGTATCCATCTTAGCTTTGCCCTTATCTCTCTTAGCATTCTCTGTACGTTCATCCTTAACTGCAATCATATAATTCATGCAAGAAGTGAGCATAACAAGCTCAACAAGTTTTAACAAATGATAACATCGACACCATATTCGTGAATTATATGACAAATCATACATAACTGAACAAATAGTTATCAAGTATTATGAAACAGTAATACTTTAACAATTCATAACATAAATTCCCAAAGTATAGAATAGATTAGGAATTCTGAACCGGTCGATAAACCATTAATAGTAGCTTTCTATTTTCATACTTGAAAAGGATATCACAGAACTAAGGCTGTACATTCGCATTACTTACGAGCATTTCTAGGTGATCAACCTATAGTACTCTATGTTGATCAACATTCATCCGTTAAACGTATTTACGTTTAAGTTTTGGCAAACTCGCGTGCCCATCGAATAATCAATGAAAAATACTTTTGTTTGTTCATAGACAAATATTACCTTCAAATTCATACCAATTACTTTGCTTAGGATAGCGTTAACATTTCTATATAGAAAGATATGTATACAAATTAATCTATATCTTACGAGTAGTCTAGCCGAGTTAAAACTGGCATTGACCCTTTCTTTAAAACCAGACATGCAATTCAGTACAATGAATCAAATAAAACTGAACTAACTTGAAAGTTAGACAAGTGTTAAGAAAACTTGCCTTTCAGCGTCTTCAAATAACATAATCGACTGATCACAACCTTTACAGAATCTACATGATATATTCACATAGCACACTGCAATTAGCTATTAAACAATTACTCACATTGTTTCTACCAACTTCTTTCTCTTCTATGTCTTTGTTAACTTTATTTCATTTAATAAAGTAAATTCGACTTATTACCCTTTATCCCGGCTTATTAACAAACTTACGTTATTAACCAGACTCTATCATCATTGGTGAAGTACCAATGTTGTTTACCGATTATGGTTCATTAATAACACTTTGTGTTCTTCGTTCAAGTTAATAACATGCGTTCAATTCCTAAGTTTCATTATCATATACCTTAGTATATGCAATATAGGAATAGTTTTAGTACACTCATTAAGTGTGTAAACTTAACTTATATAGGTCTCTGAACATTTGAAATTCAAACCTAAGTTATCTAACAAAGACCCTGCCTCGGCGCCGCGGCGTGGCCTTCATATACAATACTGGCGCTGCGACGCCAGTTTACAGCACCCAAGTCTCGATTTCGGCGCTGCGGCACGAGACTCCTTCTTATGAGTGGCGCTACGGTGCGACTCTGCAGTAGGAAATGACACTGTACCGGCGTTGCGACACAGCACTTAAAGCTTTGTCTGGCGCCGCGGCGCTATACCTCAGCATCAGAAAAGTTTGAAAAAGGAATTTTTTTATGAGTTTCCCGGATTCATAACTTCTTCGTTATAAGTCCGATTTGGTCCGTTCAAAAGCCTACATGTCATAAATGACATACTCTACGTGTTCCTATAAGAGTTCTACACTTTTGAATCTGTTAACTCAAAATTCACTATTAAGTTCATTTTTAAGTGTTCGTTAAATGTTAATGAGCGTTCAATTCTCATTTTCTTCGTTTTAAGTCAGAATCCGACGATTCTTCAGTCCACGACTCTTAAATACCCTATCTCACGTGTTGACATTGAAAAACAACATTTTTAAGTCTCACAGCAACTTTCGACTATCAATCCGGAATTTCTATTTTTTCGACGTTTAACGTCTAATTACGTAAAAATCGACATAACTTCGTTACTAGTGTTCTCTAAGCCAAATCACATGGAATACTCCATGGATTTCATATCTACATCCTAACCAAGCAAAATGCACATATTTAAGTATTGATGGAGTTTAATTGTTCATCAACAATCAACCCCAACAATCAATATTTTCATGATTTAAACCTACATCAACCCTTATGATTTCTATGTCTTCATGACTTATAAATATTGTATAAATTACAAGTCATCCTTATTCGTCCATAATAGACATACACCACCAATTTATGATTCTTCATACTTAAAGAAATCAAAAGAGATGGAACTACTATTAAGGAATATTACCTTAAGGAATCTTGGTGTTCTTGTAAGAAACTCTAAAGCAAAAATTCAAAGTGGTATGTTTGATTGAGTCTAGCTCTTTCTCTCTCTCAAAATATGTTGGTTACTCTATAAAAAATCACAAATGGCCAACCTTTGTCTTCTATTTATAGGCAATTGAAATGGAGGGCAAAAAGGTCATTATTCCCCCACCTCGTTATTATTCCCTACTTTATCACCAAGTAAAATACTTGGTGATCAAGTAGATTTCTTTTCTTGCACACCAAGTGGCCGACCCACCATGCCAATAGGTCATCCTCATGGGTTGCCCCATGGGTTTTACCCATTCGGTGACCCACCGGTTCGATCCACGGTTCGGTTTCTTGGATCGGGATTAATTAACTCTAACATTGGGCTTTAGTTTGGGCTTAACCACTTAATTCATTGGCTTACCTATTCAATTTTTTGGACTTGGCATAATCTAAATCTAATTGGATTATTATAAGTCTTAACTTAAGTTCAATAATATCAATCGTATTCTACACGTACAATTCACGTATTCTTCCCGTATAATACTTGTATGATAATCGTATTGTACTTTGTATTAACTCTTCGTATTATAAATATATACTAAATAGTATCATACTTGTATAACGCACGCTTTATCATTATCTTAATTCCTTCTACGCGTCTCATTTCCTTCTCAGAAATCGTTCTATCCAACCCTTAAGTTTTAAGTCCGCAGGCGAAAACTTCGTTTGCAATAAATGAAATATTATTAGATATTCCATCTCATCTACATATTCTATCATTACTGCGTTTCTCAGAATTTCAAAATCAATTCCCGAGCAGAAACGGATGAATAGTGTTTTTATAGGAATTTCCCAGAAAACTTTTATTTTCGTCTTGGAAATTCTAAACAATTAATTCTAGCACGTAGCCAGATTACTAACCATATTAGCACATTCTAGGTCACAGAACGACCTTCACATAGCTTACTCACAAAATAAATCAATTAAATTCATTTAATCCACATAATCAGATAAAAATTTAATTATCATAAAATCCGATTTTCTTGGGTGTTACAATAGCAAACTCCCTTCTTCTTCAGACAAAGTCCTGGACGATTCTTTCCACAGTTCGCACAAGGCTCTCCTCCTTTCTTATTCCCTTCTTTCTTGTTACCCGACTAGGTATTCTCGCTCCACTTTCTCTTGTTTTGATTACTACCACCACTACTTCCTCCATTATTTGTATTCTTCTTCTTCTCCTGATTATAACGGGATGCAGCTTTGCTCCCCCCTTCAGTAATTATCGCTTTCTCCAACAAAGCCGCGAACGTATTAATTTGCAATACAGCTACTTTATTGTAGATACCTGGTTTCAATCCATTCTCAAGCCTTCTCGCTTTCCATAGCTCTGTATCAACCTGATGAGGTGCAAATCTCGCTAACTCATTGAATTTAGCAGCATATTCAGACACCGACATATTCTCCTACTTCAGTTCTAAAAACTTGACCTCCATCCGAGCTTGCATACTCGATGAAAAGTAGTTCTCAAAGAACAACTCCTTGAATCTTGTCCAAGTCACCACAGCTGTACCACCTCTCGCCTGATTAGTCTCCCACCAGTAATTGGCTTCTCCCTTCATCAAGTAAGTTGCAAAAGTTGTCTGTTGGAAGAATGCATATTTTGATTTGATGTTTAAAGTAAATGCTCATGATTATATGTAAAGTCCTTCAAGGAATATATGTACAAGGAGTAAGTGATAGACCAAAATTGTTAGGTTGATCTTAGCTCTTAATGTTCACTTATATAGATAAAGAGATCAAAAATGTTACGTCTATCTATCACTATAAAGAAATAGATAGGCTTTGAAGAGAATCGTAGTCTATCCAGCTGATCAACAGAATGCAGAAGCTAAGGCAGGATCGTAGAGCTGAGATGATCGTACTGTATCTGCCTTGAAGGGCCTCTTAAGAAATCGTAGAGTGGTCCAGACGTTTGTCGAAGCTAACTCAGAGATCGTAGTGTGCTTTCGAAAATGTAGAGTCTGCAAGACGAGCAAGCAGAGATCGTAGTGTGCTCTCGGAAGTATAGAGTCTGCAAAATGAGCAAGTGAAGATCGTAGTATGCAAAACTATTGAAAGAAATCGTAGTGTTCTATTCAAGCCAAGCACAAATATGGCAAAACACCACGATATGCATCGTAGAGTATCATCTATCTTGTGTCAGAAGCATCAAGTCCTATCTCTTGTTTGGAAACAAATTCCAACAAATGTGGAATGGGTTTTGAACTTTGAAACTCTCAGAAGTCCCAACGGTACAAAAGATATCCTTAGTATTGATCAAAAGAAACGTATTCAAGAAGCTAAGAAAAGGACCATTGGGCAGAGGAAAACACCTTTTCAAGTGTTAGGTGAGAAAGCAGTCTGCTGTGTCAGTGGGCCAGATTGCAATTCAGAAGATGTGCAGAAAAGTCTCCATCAAAGCTCAGAAATGTCAAACGCATTTAATGCCTCATCAGATGACTTCAACGGATAGATTTACAAAGATCACATATATACAGAACACAGACAGATGAGAGATGTAAGCAAGCATTGACCAAAAACGCACAAGAACACTCAACGCTCAACTCTACAATTTGAGAAAGATAGAAAGCTTGCTCAGTTACTCAGTTCTTTCGAACAAGTGATTAATAGCAACCGAGTAACACCAATCACGATCTCAACAACAACCAATCAACTGAAGTGAGAGTTCCATGTCTGAAGGACTTGAAGAGTTCTAAGTGAACTGTAAAGAACCAAGTCTGCTGGACTTGAAGAGTTTAAGAGTGTACTAAGAAGTGCATAGACTGCTGGTCTAGAAGGAATCTGTGAGATTTAAGAAGTGTAAAAGACATCCTTAGTGGATTCCCTACTCAAGGAGTAGAAGAGTGGATTAGGATCTTTAAGTTCTCTGAACCACTTAAAACCGATGTGTCCATTATAACTACTGTAAATGTCATAACTGAATTACTCTCATTAACTCAAGATATCTAAAAGAAGGTTTATCATATACTCATTCCACTGTGCATTAATCACAATCATACTAACTAGTTTAAAAGAAAAGTTTTTAATTATCTATTCAACCCCCCCTTTTAGATATCTATTGTGCCTCCGGGAACTAACAATTGGTATCAGAGAAGGTTCTATAATATAGCCTACAAAGCTTGAGTAGATCCAATGGCACACTTACCAAGCGAATCAAAGACTGGAGGAGGTAGTAAGCCACCTATGTGCAACAAAGATAAATTTACTAACTGGAAGGTTAGGATGCAAGCTTACATGGATTCAATAGATGATGATCGATTTGAAACTGTTCAAAATGGGCCCTATGTTCCTACAAAGCTTACACCAACTACAGACGATCCAGACAAACTACAGATCAGGGTCAAAGGAGAATGGACAGAAAACGAGAAGAGTTGTCCAACTCGACAAAAAGGCAAAAAAACATCTTGTTCCAATCCTTAGAAGATGATCTATTTGAAAACATGGTCAACAGCAAAATAGCAAAGGAGGTTTGGGAAGCACTACTCATTATGCATGAAGGAATAGAAGAAGTCAGAGAAAACAAACAATCTCTCTTGACTCAGCAATATAAGATGTTTGCTCACGTTCAAGGAGAGAACACCACTACCACCTACAAAAGATTTAATGTTCTACTCAACTCTCTACGAGCCTACGGAAAGATCTATCCAAACAAAGATCTAATCATAAAATTCATGAGAGCCTTACCAAGCAAGTAGGATGCCAAAACTACTGCCATTAGAGAATCAAAGAATTTACATGAAATGACTGTCCAACAGTTGTATGGCAACCTTCTCACATACGAACTGGAGCTGACTCAACGAGCAGAAACCCTGTCTGAAGGAAGAAAGAAGGATAAAGGTGTTTCTCTCAAAGCAACTGATAACACCCCCAAAGTCAGCACTGAAGTTGATTCTGACTACGATGAAGATGATGATGAGGACCTTGCAATGCTGGTGAAAAGACTAAGAAGGTTCATGCAACAAGGTAAAACCAGCAAGCCAAAGAAAGTTAGAAACTACAACAGCCAGGAGAAAATGAATGACCTATGCTACAATTGCAAGAAACCGGGTCACTTCATTGCCAACTGCAACAAACCTCTTAGAGAAGAACTCAAAAAGAAATCAAATTCTAAGAAGGAATACAAAGACAACAAAAGGCCACAGAAGAAAGACAAAGGCCTTGTAGCTGGAGGATCGTGGAGTGACTCAGACAATGACTCAACTCCAGAATTTGGAGATGATGAAGATCCTCAAGTGGCAAATCTCTGCCTAATGGCCAAAAATACAAGGGACATGAAGTAAGTATCGATGAGGTATTTGACTTCAACTCCCCTGATGTAGATATTGGTGATCTAAGAACTGCACTGCATGGCATAACATCTGATCCACATCAATACATGAAATAGTTTAGAGTTCTATCTAAGGATTATTAACTTCTTCAAAAGGAGAAAGAAAAGGTTCAAGAAGAACTGGAAACAGCCCTTCTCAGTACTAATTATCTCTCCAAGTTTGAAGCTGAGAATAAGCTCTTGAGACAAATAAATGAGCTCAACGCAAAAAGAGAGTCTAGTCTAACCTCTAAAATTGAGGATTTAGATAAGACAATCTCTACGTGGAATAAATCCTCTTCATCCATGAACTCCTTAATCTCTAACCAAAGAAGTGTCTTTAATAGAACAGGGTTAGGCTTTGGGAAATCTACCCTAGAGTCATGTGTGGAAAAGGCAAAGGAAATTAGCACTAGTAATGCCTCAGGTTTTAGTAGAGGCATTACATTTGTGAAATCCTCACAAAAGGTCGAACCTGTCAAACCCTGCTCAGTTGATTTAATTCATATTCCTAGGATTAAGGGATCTCATGCCAGTTTGGGTTTCAGAAAAGAGAAGAGTAATCTAGCTACTACTCACCAACCTTGAAGGATCGTAGAGTTCAATGAGATCAACTCTACGAACCAATCGGGAAGGTACAACAGAAGTAAGATATACTCCTCACAAATCATGAAACAAGAGAACATATGGTAGAAGAACTATCAGCCTATCAGGAGGATGACCAATTACCCACAAAAGTCCAAATGGAGGAAGAACCTTCACACACACACAAACATGCATCATATCAAATATTTTTTGTGCTACAGAGCTGGACACAAGGCTGCAAAATGTTATTTAAATTTTACGCATGTGAGACCCAAAATCAAGCAGATTTGGGTCCCCAAGGGCACTAACAATATAGGACCCATGCGTGTATGGGTACCAAAATGAAGGTTTAATGTTATTAAAGGAAAAGAGCTCCACGATCACAACCTCATATCTGGACAGTGGATGCTCAAGGCACATGATAGGGAATAAAGCCCTTCTATCTCTGACTACATAGAGAAGGAAGGTCCCTCGGTCATCTTTGGAGACAACGGCTCCGGCAAGACAAGAGATTATGGTTCAGATGGAAATGGTGTAGTATCCTTCAGGAAAGTGGCCTATGTGGAAGGATTACAACACAACCTTCTAAGCATTAGTCAACTCTATGACAAGGGTCATCAAGTAACATCTCTCAACAATCAATGTCAAGTTCGAGACCTAAAGACATCTGCTGTAAAGTTAATCGGAACAAGAGAAGAAATGTCTACACAGTAAACCTTGGAAAACTAAGTTCAGATGAGACTATATGTTTTCTGGCTAAAGCATTTGAAGAAATGAGCTGGCTATAGCATTGAAGATTATCTCTTCTCAACTTCAAAAGCATGTCGAAATTAGCTTCGAGAGATTTAGTTGCAGGATTACCCAAGTTTAACTTCGTCAAAAAAGGTCGTGCAATGCCTGTCAACTTGGAAAGCAGACTAGAAGCTCATTCAAGAACAAAACCATCAACTCAATTGAAAAACCTCTGTAATTGCTACATATGGATATTTTTGGACCAATTCCAACGACAAGCCTTGGGGGAAAGAGATACTCTCTGGTCGTAGTCGACGACCACACCAGATTCGCATTGGTCTTCTTTCTAACCTCAAAGGATGAAAAAAGCTCCCAACTGATCAAGATGTTCAAGCTGGTGATGAAGGAGAAAGGAGAGAAAATTAAGGTCATAAGAAGTGATCATGGCAGAGAATTTGATTTCTCATAGATGGATTAGTTCTGCACAGACAATGGCATCAGTCATAATTTCTCAACTCCACGAACTCCCTAACAAAATGGAGTAGCCGAGAGAAAGAACAGAACATTGATAGAAGCTGGAAGAACTCTGCTAGTAGCAGCCCATCTGCCTGAATACTTCTGGGCAGAAGCTATCAACACTGTATGCTACACTCAGAACAGATCACTCATACACTCTACGATTAAAAAGACTCCTTATGAACTGTGGAAAGGAAGAAAGCCAAGTGTCAGCTACTTTCATGTTTTTGGTTGTGCATGCTACATACTCAACAATGGAAAACAGTACTTGACAAAGTTTCAACCAAAATCAGATGAAGGAATCTTTCTTGGATATGCCACAGACAGTAAGGCCTACAGAGTGTTCAACAAGAAGACACTGAGAGTTGAAATCTCAATTCACATCATATTTGATGAGTCAGATTTAGACAAAAAAGTGCCCCAAGACACTACGACCAATAATTCAGACACTACGAACGAGGTCATCGAGCTCAACACTACGATCGTGGTACCAGACAGTGAACCTGTTGAGCAAGTCAATGAAATCGTAGAGAGGCCTATAACAGACAACGAACCTCCACATCAAGAAGAATATGTAGATCTTGAAGATCTAAGACAAGAAGGTATAAGGACAGATGTCCCGATAGGAAGCAGATGTGCAAGAGATCACACTCAAGATCTAATCATTGGAGATCTGAATGCAAGAGTCAAAACAAGAGCTGCTACCCAAAATGAATGCTTCTATCTAAGCTTCCTATCACAAATGGAACTAAAGAAAATAGAGGATGCTATGGAAGACTCCAGCTGGATAGAGGCCATGCAGGAAGAACTTAATCGATTCGAAAAAAAAGCAAAGTATGGAGATTGGTTCCAAGACCAAAGAACCATCCTGTAATTGGAACCAAATGGGTCTTCAGAAATAAAATGGATGAAGATGGAGTGATAACCAGGAATAAGGCTAGACTAGTGGCCAAAGGTTACTCTCAAGAAGAAGGCATTGACTACGATGAGACATTTGCACCTGTTGCCAGACTAGAAGCCATCAAAATATTTCTTTCCTTTGCTGCTCACATGAAATTCAAGGTCTTTCAGATGGATGTCAAGACTGCATTTTTGAATGGAGAACTTCAAGAAGAAGTTTATGTAGAGCAGCCTCCAGGTTTCATCAATCCATCTCTTTCTAATTATGTCTTTAGATTAGGCAAAGCCTTATATGGTCTTAAACAAGCACCTAGAGCATGGTATGAAAAACTAACTAACTTTCTCATTGAAAATGGATTCACTAGAGGTAGAGTAGATACCATAATATTTCTTAGAAAGCATAAAGATAAAGTCCTAATAGTTCAAATATATGTTGATGATATTATCTTTGGGTCTACTGATGAAAAGCTATGCAAGAGATTCTCCAAGCTTATGCAGAGCATGCAAGTTTGAAATGAGCATGATGGGTGAACTGAACTTCTTCCTTGGACTACAAGTAAAGCAGACTGATGAAGGAATCTTCATCAACCAAGCCAAGTACATTAAAGACTTACTTAAAAAAATATGGCATGGAGTCAGCCTCTCCCATGAAAACCCCAATTTCTCCTGCAACAAAGCTTGACAAAGATGAAAAAGGTAAAAGTATTGATATAACTCAATAAAGAGGTATGATAGGCTCTCTTTATATCTAACTGCCAGTAGACCAGATATAATGTTTGCAACATGCATTTGTGCTAGATTTCAGGCTAGTCCTAAACAATCTCATTTAACTGCTGTAAAGAGGATTTTCAGGTATCTCAAAGGTACACCCCACTTGGGGCTTTGGTATCCCAAGGAGTCCTCATTTGAGCTAACAGGATACATAGATGCTGATTTTGCAGGCTGCGAAATTGATAGAAAAAGTACCAGTGGCACCTGTCAATTGCTAGGAAACAGACTTGTGTCCTGGTTTAGCAAGAAACAAAATTCAGTATCTACTTCAACTGCAGAAGCTGAATGCATTGTTGCTGGCAGTTGTTGTGCTCAGATCCTATGGATGAAAAATCAACTAGCAAATTTTATGGGTTTGAATTCAAATCCATACCTATTCACTGTGATAACACAAGTGCAATTGTTATAACTCATAATCCTTTCATGAATTCTAGGACTAAGCATATAGAAATAAGGTATCACTTCATTAGGGATCATGTGCAAAATGGAACTATATCTTTACAATATATCCCTACTAAAAATCAACTTACTGATATCTTTACAAAACCTCTAGATGAATCCAGATTTAACAAGTTAATAAGTGAGCTAGGCATGCTTAACTTACAACAATGAAAAATATGCTCTAGTATGTGCTAACCATACAGGTTTAAAGGCTATGTTCAAAATTATAGACATGATCAAAGGAAGTCCACAATCGTAGAATCAAAGTGTTATAAAATGACAACGGTCGCAGTGAAGACTCAACGATCGTCGTGCAGACTCAACGATAGTAGAGCCACATCAACAAAACTAAAGGAGCACCCTATGATGATCAAACATAAAACAAAGTAATCTCCCTGATAAGTACCTCAGGGACAAACCTAATCCTTGATTTATTCAATGAGGTTGGACCTTCCTGAGCTACCTTAAACTAAGAAGAATGCTAAGTAAAAAAGTTCATCACGAGGACTTGGTCAGACTCTATGATTGCTAGTCAGACTTGACGAGTGCAGTTCAGACTCTACGTTTACAGCTCAGAAACAACGACTGCTATACAAACTCAATGATGGTAGAACAGACTCGACGATTCCAAGGACCATCTCAATGATCGTAGTCCTCCTGAAGAATACATTAGCTCAGAAGGAGTTATGGGCAATTTAATACAAACCTTCTCTGTCAAATTCGTAGATCCAAGTAGAATTCAACACCTGTCCCACTAAGCAAAATGGAGATAGGAAAGTTACTGGTACTATTTAAAGGCGCCTTTTTGAAATCAGAAGTTCAAAAGCTTATCCCTCTCCTTATCTTTGCAAGAAGAAACCCTAAGCTATCTAGAAAGCTCAGTAAATCACACTTCCTGTAAGAAAATCAATGGCGGCTTCCAGTGTTATATCTGGCTACAGACTCTGCTTTGATGAGTTCAAAACATTTAAAACCCAATTTCATAAGACTTTATCGCTACTGAAGAAGGCGGGTCTCGAAGAAGCTTTGGGTACAGAAACATTGATCTACCCAAAGCTGGTAAAAGAATTCTACAATAATGGGGTATTTGAAAACAACACCATCACTACGAAAGTCAGGAACATCAAAATCAGACTAAAGGCTAATGTGACAACTCGAGAATTTAGACAAATTATGAAAATCTTAAATGATTGATTTAAGGTCAAATAATAGACACAGACAGAAAATAAGTGTATGCGTTTAATGTTATTGAGAAGGAATTTTGAGGGTTTCAAAATTCTGTGAAGGATATAGGTGAATTATTCAGGATTAAGGATTTATGTGATTATGATCTGTGTATATGGTTATGTTCTGTGTACAGAATATGGTTAAGGGTCAAGGTTTGACCAGATAAATTATATCTGTAACAAACCCTAAGAATATATTAAGAACGACAATGCTCGGTTAGAAAATCCTAGCGTTTAACAAGAAACCCTAAAAATCGGTTTTGGAAACCATAGTTTCAGTTTCGGGAATTCGAAACCCTAATTTGGTGCATGAAACCCTAGATTGGTAACTTAATGGCATAAGTGTAAATAATTAAAAGATTAATTATGGTTAATCTTGAAAATTGATTACAAAACCCTAATTCCAAATTTAAAACCCTAATGCCAGATCTGAAAACCCTAGTTTCAGATTCTGTTAAATTGAAGCCCTAATCTGGGAAATTAATGGAGAATTATAATGCTTATAAGGTATTACTTAAGTATTAATTAGGGTAAAAGGTTGATTAATTAACAAACCCTAATCTCTAATTTTTGGAACCCTAATTGTTCCGTCAGAAACTCTAATTGTTTCGTGGTGGTTTTAATTGCTAAAATTAGCAATGTTAATTAGGAAACCCTAATCCTAATTATTTTAAATTATGAGTAATTAGAAAAGCCTAATCTAATTACGAATATTTAATTTCTAAAATTAGAAAATTACTTTCTATTAGAAAACCCTAATTTGTGGGTTACAAACCCTAATCTGTGATTTTGACCCTAATTGCGTAATTAGCGTTTGTAATTATAAAATGCTAATCCTAATTAGCAAGAATGAAAGTATGAGTAAGGAATTTTAATGTAATTAGTAAATCCTAATTATAATTTTGAAATGTTAATTTTCTAATTTCTATAACCGAAATTCGGAAAGGGTAGAAATTAAATTACAAAGTTAAGGGTTAAAACTTAAACCCTAAAATGCCCCAAACCCTAAACCTTAAGGGTTTCATCAAATGTCAAATTATAGAGATAAATTTTGCATGAAAATGACAAGAATGCCCTTATGTCACATTTTTAAAAGAATAGCTTGCAAATCTTGGCAAGTTCTTGGGTTGTTGAGCAACCCTAGCCCTAGCCCTAGCATAGTCTTTGACAAAAATCCAGCAATCAGCCAATCTTGATACCTAGCATCAATTGTGGCCATGGATTAAAAAAGTTAGATAATAAAAGAAAGAAAAAACTTAGTTTACATTTTCATTTCTCCAAGTTCCTTATCTCTCATCTATTTCGAAATTTTAGTGTGAGAGGGAGTGAGAAGTTAGATCATGATCAAGGAATAGCAAGCCAAGAACAGATCATGAAGGCAGAAAAATGAAAATCAAAGTATGATAGGTATATGAACCCTAAATTTTTAAATCCTTGATTTTATGTTGTTTGTTGTAATTGATTGTTCAAATATGTGTAATAAGGTGTCAATTAGAGATCTGGGTTGTTGGATCATGGATCCATAACATCTAGATGCTCGAATCTAGCAATTTATGAAATCTGGAAATGTTGGAAAATGTTGACTGACAAGCAAATGTCAGGGCCTTTAGATCCGTATAGGTTAAGTTGTTTTGTGTGTTTTATGTTATAGATCCGTAGTATGCTATGTGTTCTTTATTCTGAAACTTGAATCAGGTTCATAGCATGTCTAGATTGAAAGATATAGTCAGTCAAATGTAGTTGACCGTTCAGGGGAAATGAATTCTGGGTAACCCAGAATTTTCCCAGAAGGTCTGACAAGATGTTCAAAGCTCTTGATCTTGCTTTCTATTAATGTTTTGGTCCATTTGTTGGTTTGTACTTGTGGCCTGCCATGTGATCTACAGATCTAAATCCTCATAACCACCAGATCATGAACCAAATCGATTATATTGTTGGTCAAAATGTGTTGACCGATCAGCCATATGAACTTTCTGGAAAACCCAGAAAGTTCAAGACCTGGTTCTTGAGTATCACTTTGACCGAGCTAGATCTTTTGTTTGTAGTGTTAATTTGATGATCTGAAGCTTAGTAGTTGTAGTCTGACATCTTGTCTACATGATATAACCATTAGATCACATAAACGAAGCATATACTGCAAGTTACAAGAATCGAAAACTAGTACCTCGTCTGTTCTTCATTTTCTGGAAAACCCAGAAAATGAAGAACATAGTTGTCAGACATTTCGGGAGCCCAGATCTTGCTGAGATGTTGTGTTATGATCAAGATGTTGGTTGTGTGTTGTAGTATTACATACATACTACATGATCACACTTCAAACGAGCCCAGAAAACATTCAGAACACAGTTTAAATTCCGGTCAAACTAGGTACCCTCGCATCTGACTATGAAGCTCAAGAACACTCAAGAACACCCATAGCGATAGAAAGTGTCACTATAGGCCTTTAGCGACAGATTATTTATTATTTTTCTGAAAAATGTTTAAAATTAGAAAAAAATGGTTTTTAATTATTAAAAATACATAATAAATTATAAAAAAATTATTTTAAAGTCTGAAAAATAGTTTTTAACTATTTTGAGTATATTTCAAAAATATTTGGTATTTTTGGAATGTAAATGGTATTTATTTATTTAAGTATAGTATTAAATAAATTATTTAAAAATAGTTTTTAATTCATGAAAAATAATATTATGGTATAAGAAAATATTTTAAGTTATTTTTGATGACTTTTAATATTTTGTGATGAAATTCATTAATTAATCAATATTAATGATAATTAGTTTATTTAATTAATATATTAAATAAATTATGGAAAAATAGAATTTATGCTTTACAAATCATATAAAAATGATTTAAGTGTTATAAAAATATTTTAAGTTATAAAATATAACTTTTGATATTTTGGCATAAAAATATTAATATTTTAATATTAATAGCAATTATCGGATAATGGAATTAAGTGTTTAAAAATCATATAAATATGATTTTAAAGTATTAAAAATACTTTGTGATATTATAATTATATTATAATATTATGTTATGATTTTCATTAATATTTTATATTAAATAAATATTAATGATTAAGGTATTAAGTGGTATTTAATTCATTTAAATACGGTACTAATGATTGAAAAATGTTGATAAATGGTAATAATTATTCGAAAATTTTTACGAGCCTAGAAAAAATGTTTTGTCTGATAAGAAAATTATCTGTGGTATGGTTAAGTGTTTAGTCAGAGTTTAATTGAACTTAAACTCGATATTCGTCCGACTAGACCGTCGGGATGACAGAATTGTGTTGGGTTCAACTCAGACTGCAATAGTTTGACTTGATACCTAATCTTATGTGCTGTAAAGACTGAAAGGGTTATGTGGTAATGTGTTTAGGTTATTCTGTGGATATAAATATAACAGTAATATACTGTGATGATATTATTCTAATATTGAAGATCTATATTATTAATATTAGGTCTTCGGATAAAGCGTTATTAATTGCGTTGCGGTAATCAACGGTGCATGCAAGTTTTTCAGTTCTATTATGTTTGTGGATGGAATGTGTTATGTGTTAAATTACATATTATGCTCTATGAATTGTTAAAAGTCAAAATATGACTAAGTTAATTGGGTTATGGAACTCAATTAATATGTGATTACATGTTGTATGATGTAACTTGATAAATTAGAAATGTATAATGCATGAATTAATGTTTTGTAAGAAATTATTGATGCATGTAGGATATGTTTAGTAAAGAATATATGTTGCATGCGGATATGCATATTAAAGGAAATGTAGTGCATATAGAATTGTGTGCTATGTGAAACATGATAGATTATTAAATTTGCTGGGCTGTCGAGCTCAATCTTGCAAACACAAACTTTTTGCAGGTTAATGATGTTATACAATATTATTTTATATACGGATGATGAAGATTGAGTGATGCACAAAATGAATGAATACATTTTTTTTAATTAGAAATGGTATAAATCTATGATTAATAGTTTTATCAAATGTAATTGGCAGCTATGTACAGTTTGAAGTGTTGTATAGATAAATAAGATTTATTTTGAATTGAGAATAGAAATGATTCTTAAATAAATGAATCATTGATAGAAAAGATAATGCCAAGTTCAGATTGGGATATAAAGTGCGGCTAGTATGTAATAGTATAGTTTAATAAATGTGTTATATGATAGAAAGTTTATGAACTGTGTTTAAGTCAAGGTTACTCGATTTTGGGGAAAATAGTGTGTAATGTAATGTATAAACAATTTATGTTTATATCTTCCGCAATTAGTGATAGAAATAGTATACCGAGTCCGTGGCGATTCGGGGCCCGGATTCGGGGCTACTATAGTTGGTATCAGAGCTGTTGGTTATGAAGCTTAGGTAGTAATATCTGAGACCAATAACCGCAGTGATTAGGCTTAAGTATTAACTCAAATCGAGTTAGTGTGTCGGTAAGATTCAAAGAAGAATCTCGGAGAGTTATAAGAGATACGGAGTTCCCTAACTCTGATAAAGAAGTTAAGAATCGAAAAGTTATATTTAAGTATGGTACAATTGTACTCTTTAATAGTTGATCTATGGTATCTGGGCTAAACGATTCCTTCATAGAGCGGAGGTATATACGAACTAGAAACTCGGAACCTAGTTTGTTGGTTGTTTGTGGGAAACCACTCAGCGTGCCATATTGAAAACTGTTAGAGACTCGATGTGTACCAAATATAGGAAGAGGATAGATATAGTCTAAAAGATTACAAGTGTTGGGATAGGAGATCGTAAAACAAAATGATCAAGACATGGAATTAAATCATAATATATACAATAAGATCACCCCGTGATCTAATAAGGTTATGGTATGGGAAAAAAATCAATCTTATGAATGAAAAGGTTACAGCATGATGCTGTGTGAAAGTTGTACTATGAAATTGTACTATGAAAACTCATGAAAGAGTTATGGATTATGAATACGAATTGAATTCGTATTGAAAAAGGGGGTTAAGTATTAGGTGGGGATTCAATTGAGGACTCTTGTCGGCAGCTGAGTTGTATGATTCCTTGTATGGGCGGGAGAATTTGTACTTGGTTTTAGAATCACTTAGCTTCCTGGTCAATGTAGTGGTTAGGTTGATCAATTCTTTGTATGGGCGGGGAATTGTTCGCTTAGCTTCCTATATTGATTAGTGGCCGAGTTCGGTTTGACAACCACTTAAGTTTCTGGCACTGATAATCATTGAAATGTTTGTGTCACGCTATTTGTTATATGCGTGTTAAGAGGGTGATTCCTTTCTCATGTGTATGACAGATAGATAGGTCATAGGTAAAGAATACAGGTTTAAGTGCGAGTTCTTAAACTCATACTTATGTGACATTCTTGACTCATAGTTATATGAAATGTTTATGGACCCCTTAGCGAATGGACGCCAAAGGTCTGTCTAGGAAAGTTCTTAAACTCATATAATCGTGGCAATTTATGGATTCATAAGTGTGGTTTTATGAACTGGGAATAGTTGTGTGTGAATGGAGTGTTAAGGATTATAGGAACAGATAGATTGTTAAGCAAATGATCATTAGTGGAGAATTAGGTTTTCCTAAACCCCTATCTATGCTAGATTTCAAAAAAAAAATTGACATCAAGCTAAATGCGCACTATGTGCCTTTTAAAAAAAATGTTTTTATTTTTCACTTATGTACCATGTGACCTGGTGCAGAGATGATAAAAAAAATGATGGAGTTATCAATGCAGAATTACTTGGTGTTGGATGTGATCTAAGGATCAGTCAGCCCACTACTGTATGATGTAGTATAACAAAGTCACAAAATGACGAAATCCTCAACGGCCTGTTAGATACAGTGCGGCATCATGACGTCATTCTCAAAAATATTTTATTGAAAGAAGTTTTCCCGAACCTAATGGTTTTGCTGCGGAATCAAATTAGACTGAGGTACGAAATTTTGTGCGCCTAAGGCGGATAAGAGGAACAAATTGTTCCGACCAGCAGTACTTGATCAGTACAGGGCATAATGGGCTAATCACCCTTTTTGTCCGTAAGTTATGACGGTTTGCGGATGAATTTCCATAAAACCTTTGCGAAAATGAAAAACAAACAGTCTATACGATTCCTCAGCACAGTTTTAAAATTTTTACCCTTGTGAATGGTGTATTGGGTAGCATGTGAAATATATGTGAATGGTGTAAGGTGCACGGTGTAAGGTGTAAGGTGTAAGGTGTAAGGTGAATTTCAGGGACGAACTTCTTTTAAGGAGGCGTGAATGTGACAACCCAAGAATTTAGACAAATTATGAAAATCTTAAATGATTGATTTAAGGTCAAATAATAGACCCAGACAGAAAACAATTGTATCCGTTTAATGTTATTGAGAAGGAATTTTGAGGGTTTCAAAATTCTGTGAAGGATAAAGGTGAATTATTCAGGATTAAGGATTTATGTGATTATGATCTGTGTATATGTATATGTTCTGTGTACAGAATATGGTTAAGGGTCAAGGTTTGACCAGATAAATTATATCTGTAACAAACCCTAAGAATATATTAAGAACGACAATGCTCGGTTAGAAAATCCTAGCGTTTAACAAGAAACCCTAGAAATCGGTTTTGGAAACTCTAGTTTCAGTTTCGGGAAACCGAAACCCTAATTTGGTGCATGAAACCCTAAATTGGGAACTTAATGACATAAGTGTAAATAATTAAAAGATTAATTAGGGTTAATCTTGACAATTGATTACAAAACCCTAATTCCAAATTTAAAACCCTAATGCCAGATCTGAAAACCCTAGTTTCAGATTCTGTTAAATTGAAGCCCTAATCTGGGAAATTAATGGAGAATTATAATGCTTATGAGGTATTACTTAAGTATTAATTAGGGTAAAAGGTTGATTAATTAACAAACCCTAATCTCTAATTTTTGGAACCCTAATTGTTCCGTCAGAAACTCTAATTGTTTCGTGGTGGTTTTAATTGCTAAAATTAGCAATGTTAATTAGGAAACCCTAATCCTAATTATTTTAAATTATGAGTAATTAGAAAACCCTAATCTAATTACGAATATTTAATTTCTAAAATTAGAAAATTACTTTCTATTAGAAAACCCTAATTTATGGGTTACAAACCCTAATTTGTGATTTTAACCCTAATTGCGTAATTAGCGATTGTAATTATAAAATGCTAATCCTAATTAGCAAGAATGAAAGTATGAGTAAGGAATTTTAATGTAATTAGTAAATCCTAATTATAATTTTGAAATGTTAATTTTCTAATTTCTATAACCGAAATTCAGAAAGGGTAGAAATTAAATTACAAAGTTAAGGGATTAAAACTTAAACCCTAAAATGCCCCAAACCCTAAACCCTAAGGGTTTCATCAAATGGCAAATTATAGAGATAAATTTTGCATGAAAATGACAAGAATGCCCTTATGTCACATTTTTAAAAGAATAGCTTGCAAATCTTGGCAAGATCTTGGGTTGTTGAGGAACCCTAGCCCTAGCCCTAGCATAGTCTTTGACAAAAATCCAGCAATCAGATAATCTTGACACCTAGCATCAATTGTGGCCATGGATTAAAAAAGTTAGATAATAAAAGAAAGAAAAAACTTAGTTTACTTTTTCATTTCTCCAAGTTCCTTATCTCTCATCTATTTGGAAATTTTAGTGTGAGAGGGAGTGAGAAGTTAGATCATGATCAAGGAATAGCAAGCCAAGAACAGATCATGAAGGCAAAAAACGAAAATCAAAGTATGATAGGTATATGAACCCTAAATTTTTAAATCCTTGATCTTATGTTGTTTGTTGTAATTGATTGTTCAAATATGTGTAATAAGGTGTCAATTAGAGATCTGGGTTGTTGGATCATGGATCCATAACATCTAGATGCTCGAATCTAGCAATTTATGAAATCTGGAAATGTTGGAAAATGTTGACTGACAAGCAAATGTCAGGGCCTTTAGATCCGTATAGGTTAAGTTGTTTTGTGTGTTTTATGTTATAGATCCGTAGTATGCTATGTGTTCTTTATTCTGAAACTTGAATCAGGTTCATAGCATGTCTAGATTGAAAGATATAGTCAGTCAAATGTAGTTGACCATTCACGGGAAATGAATTCTGGGTAACCCAGAATTTTCCCAGAAGGTCTGACAAGATGTTCAAAGCTCTTGATCTTGCTTTCTGTTAATGTTTTGGTCCATTTGTTGGTTTGTACTTGTGGCATGCCATGTGATCTACAGATCTAAATCCTCATAACCACCAGATCATGAACCGAATCGATTATATTGTTGGTCAAAATGTGTTGACCGATCAGCCATATGAACTTTCTGGAAAACCCAGAAAGTTCAAGACCTGGTTCTTGAGTATCACTTTGACCGAGCTAGATCTTTTGTTTGTAGTGCTAATTTGATGATCTGAAGCTTAGTAGTTGTAGTCTGACATCTTGTCTACATGATATAACCATTAGATCACATAAACGAAGCATATACTGCAAGTTACAAGAATCGAAAACTAGTACCTCGTCTGTTCTTCATTTTCTGGAAAACCCAGAAAATGGATAACATAGTTGTCAGACATTTCGGGAGCCCAGATCTTGCTGAGATGTTGTGTTATGATCAAGATGTTGGTTGTGTGTTGTAGTATTACATACATACTACATGATCACACTTCAAACGAGCCCAGAAAACATTCAGAACACAGTTTAAATTCCGGTCAAACTAGGTACCCTCGCATCTGACTATGAAGCTCAAGAACACTCAAGAACACCTATAGCGACAGAAAGTGTCGCTATAGGCCTTTAGCGACAGATTATTTATTATTTTTCCGGAAAATGATTTAAAATTAGAAAAAAATAGTTTTTAATTATTAAAAATACATAATAAATTATAAAAAAATTATTTTAAAGTCTGAAAAATAGTTTTTAACTATTTTGAGTATATTTCAAAAATATTTGGTATTTTTGGAATGTAAATGGTATTTATTTATTTAAGTATAGTATTAAATAAATTATTTCAAAATAGTTTTTAATTCATGAAAAATCATGAAAAATAATATTATGGTATAAGAAAATATTTTAAGTTATTTTTGATGACTTTTAATATTTTGTGATGAAATTCATTAATTAATCAATATTAATGATAATTAGTTTATTTAATTAATATATTAAATAAATTATGGAAAAATAGAATTTATTCTTTACAAATCATATAAAAATGATTTAAGTGTTATAAAAATATTTTAAGTTATAAAATATAACTTTTGATATTTTGGCATGAAAATATTAATATTTTAATATTAATAGCAATTATCGGATAATGGAATTAAGTGTTTAAAAATCATATAAATATGATTTTAAAGTATTAAAAATACTTTGTGATATTATAATTATATTATAATATTATGTTATAATTTTCATTAATATTTTATATTAAATAAATATTAATGATTAAGGTATTAAGTGGTATTTAATTCATTTAAATACGGTACTAATGATTGAAAAATGTTGATAAATGGTAATAATTATTCGAAAATTTTTACGAGCCTAGAAAAAATGTTTTGTCTGATAAGAAAATTATCTGTGGTATGGTTAAGTGTTTAGTCAGAGTTTAATTGAACTTAAACTCGATATTCGTCCGACTAGACCGTCGGGATGACAGAATTGTGTTGGGTTCAACTCAGACTGCAATAGTTTGACTTGATACCTAGTCTTATGTGCTGTAAAGACTGAAAGGGTTATGTGGTAATGTGTTTAGGTTATTCTGTGGATATAAATATAACAGTAATATACTGTGCATGATATTATTCTAATATTGGAGATCTATATTATTAATATTAGGTCTTCGGATAAAGCGTTATTAATTGCGTTGCGGTAATCAACGGTGCATACAAGTTTTTCAGTTCTATTATGTTTGTGGATGGAATGTGTTATGTGTTAAATTACATATTATGCTCTATGAATTGTTAAATGTCAAAATATGACTAAGTTAATTGGGTTATGGAACTCAATTAATATGTGATTACATGTTGTATGATGTAACTTGATAAATTAGAAATGTATAATGCATGAATTAATGTTTTGTAAGAAATTATTGATGCATGTAGGATATGTTTAGTAAAGAATATATGTTGCATGCAGATATGCATATTAAAGGAAATGTAGTGCATATAGAATTGTGTGCTATGTGAAACATGATAGATTGTTAAATTTGCAGGGCTGTCGAGCTCAATCTTGCAAACACAAACTTTTTGTAGGTTAATGATGTTATACAATATTATTTGCTATACGGATGATGAAGATTGAGCGATGCACAAAATGAATGAATACATTTTTTTTTAATTAGAAATGGTATAAATCTATGATTAATAGTTTTATCAAATGTAATTGGCAGCTATGTACAGTTTGAAGTGTTGTATAGATAAATAAGATTTATTTTGAATTGAGAATAGAAATGATTCTTAAGTAAATGAATCATTGATAGAAAAGATAATGCCAAGTTCAGATTAGGATATAAAGTGCGGCTAGTATGTAATAGTATAGTTTAATAATGTGTTATATGATAGAAAGTTTATGAACTGTGTTTAAGTCAAGGTTACTCGATTTTGGGGAAAATAGTGTGAAATGTAATGTATAAACAATTTATGTTTATATCTTCCGCAATTAGTGATAGAAATAGTATACCGAGTCCGTGGCGATTCGGGGCCCGGATTCGGGGCTGCTACAGCTAAGGACATCAATCTAGCCCTAGGTCTCAAATATGAAGGGTATCCATCCATAGATGGTATAGACTTCCATAAGGGACTCAAAAAGATGCATCATAAGAAATCACCTTCTTTTAAAGGATACAAGAAGAAGGAGTTTCCACAAAGGTATGAATTTCTAGCTGATATTATTGGAAAATGTATATGTTGCAAGAGCTCAGGTCATGACTCTGTGAATGAGGTGCAACTCAAGCTCATGACTGCCATATGTTATGAAATATAACTTAACTATGGGGCTCTATTACTTGAATGGATTGGGAAGTGGTTAATCAGCTCAAAGAAGACAAAGAGCTCTCAAAAGATGCTCTATGGGCGATTTATAAGCATTATCCTACAGACTACTCTTGGTGACTTAATTGAGGATGATGAAGGAGAAGACATCAATCCAAATCATCGAATGACCCAACAACTATTTGAGAACTGGAAAAGGAATCTAGCTGAAAATGTTCGGATGGTGTCTGAATCCATTAGGTAGAACTGGTGAAATAAAGGAATCAGGAGTGCCAGGAAATATGTCAGTTGTCAGAGAAGCTGGAGAAAAAGAAAAAGCTAACAAAGAAGTACTCAATGCTTTGGTCAAAAAAAGCAAAGGGAAAAGAAAGCTGAAAGCCAGAACTATAGAAGAGCCTCAGGGATGCACTATCGATAAGCCTATAGAGTCCTCAGACATTGAGACTCTAAGGATCCTACAAAGAAAGGAGCAGCAGGCTGAGGCAGAAGAAGATAGAGATACCATCTCTTAGCTGCTGAAGAAGAATAAAATTAGTCACAAATTAAAAAGGCCATCCATCTCTTCGATCGTAGAATCTCTACCGATCGTAGAGACCAGACCAAATACATCAAGCAAAAAAGTAGCTGAATCAAACATTCTGGCTGATCAGCTAGACAAAATTGAAGTTCTAGAAAGTCCTAAGGCTGTGGCTCAGCCTAGAAAACCAAGAAGAAAACTGGTTAAGAAGTATATCCTTGTTAATGAAGGAGTACTAAAAAAGGAAGACAAAGAGCTGGCTGCTGAATAGGAACTGTCCAAAGAAAGTTAAATGGACAGAACTCAAGCTGAGGGAGAGACACCTGAAATTCTAATCATAGAAAACATGCCAGCTGAGGGGGAGATGCCTGAAGAAAATGCTCCAGCTGAGGAGGAGCTGCTAATCATACAAGAGGATGATCATACTGAGGGGGAGGCTCATAATATCCCCATGATAGAAGAAGAGGTTCCTGCAGACAAAGAGGGAGAACCAATATAAGAACATCATGAGGCCATTGATATAATGGGATCCTCAAACGAGAACAGAGAAGCAGATGAAGATTACGAGGTCGAGATCATAGCAGTAGGCATAGATGGGTACAAAAAAGCTAACTATGAGCAACTGTTCTCCTATCTACCCATGATGCCTTTCCACCAAGCTCAAATTCTATACTCCTGGAATCACATGTTTTGGAGTTTCAAAGAATATCCAGCCATCTATGTGCTAGCTCATGGATTCCTAGGAAGATTCAAATTTTCCAAGAAGTTACTCACGAACAACTCTTCCTCAATGAATAAACCCGAGGTACTGTCCATCCCAACCCTCTTCAGAGTTAATCACTTGCCATCATCCTCATTCAATCAATTTTATGAATTCCCTCGATGTTTAAAAGTAATTCTTCATCCACTAAATCAATTTCCAGTTGCAAAGTCCCAAAATTCTGTAACTGAAAAACCACATGCGACCAACTTCATAATGCTCCCACATCCCATCATCTCTACAATCACTGAGTCTAACCCCATTGTAGAGTCTACACCTCAAATCGTAGAGTCACCAACCTTAAACATCCAAACCCAGACACCTCCATCAGATATTCCCTCATCATCCAGCAATAAATACTTCAATCTTGATCTTTCCCTCTACTCATTGAAAGATTAATTCAAAAGCACATCACCTCCCTCCTCAAAATTTCCCCAACTGGATGAAATTCTTTCAAAGTTGTCCACAAAGGCTGATCTGTCAGTAATGTCTACGAAAGTGGTTAAGGAACTCAATGAAAGTCTTGAGGATCACATTGCACTTACTCAGCTAAGGTTAACATCAATGATCAGTGCTGCCAATAATCTACCAAGCTCCCTAAGCTCTGAGCTCTCTAAAAAGCTCGAAGAGATCATCAAAGAAATGCTTCAAAGCATAAAAGACAGGGATTATATTCACTTTCTTGCAGCTAAAAAGCATCGAGATGCTGTCTTAATCTTATAGAAAACTCAAGAAACTAATAACAATCTAATGATACAAAGCATCAAAAGTCTTCAAACTATAGTCAAAGAATTTCAAGAGTTCTCCATAGGTCAAATGCAGCAGACTAAAACTATCCTCAACATTCTTAAACGACGTGAAACTCGTTCTGATGCTTTGATCTAAGAGAATCGCGACGACATTGCTCAAACTCAGAGTCAACTCAACGAGCTTGTCCAAGGAGTCACTCGCCTCTCTGAAGACATTCAAACCCTTGATGTTGATATAAAGGGGGAGAATAAAGGGAAAGAAGATCAGGGAGGCAAGGGAAGAGGCAGAGGTCAATTCCAAACTAAAGTATCAAGGAACCCTCCTGCAAGGTAAATTAACCAGCAGACTCCACAATCCAGTCATCAGACCCAACGAGCTAATCACAACGAAGTTTTAATGGCTCAACCATTAAGGAGTCTAGGGCCAACTACCAGCTCTCATGAGGTGACAACAATAGGCCTAAGAATGCCAATTCGAGATCCTATATTCATGAATAGGCATGATCACAATCCTAGACTAAGCCCGAGTAAGCTGGAGGATTTATCTAGGAGAAATGAAGCAAGCAGAAAGAGGAGAGCTGAGAAATATGCAAATCCTCCAAGAAGCAAAAAGGCAAAGAAATAGAGATAAGTTGAATTTTTAAAATCATATTGATGTAGTCAAACTTTAATGTAATTTCTGTCTTTATACATCAATATATTCATGCTTATTTTCTAGGAAATTTCAGCTGCTCATAGAAATATTAAGTCATGTTTACTTTGCTGCAACTGCATATAAAATTTAATAAATCATGACAACAAATCTCCTTGGTTATGTCAACATCAAATAGGGGGAGATTGTTGAAAGAATGCATATTTTGATTTGATGTTTAAAGTAAATGCTCATGATTATATGTAAAATCCTTCAAGGAATATATGTCCAAGGAATTAGTGATAAATCAAAATTGTTAGGTTGATCTTAGCTCTTAATGTTCACTTATATAGATAAAGAGATCAAAAATGTTAGGTTGATCTATGACTAGAAAGAAATAGACAAGCTTTGAAGAGAATCGTAGTCTATTTAGCTGATCAACAGAATGCAGAAGCTAAGGCAGAATCGTAGAGCTGAGATGATCGTAGTGTATCTGCCTCGAAGGGCCTCTTAAAAATTGTAGAGTGGTCCAGACGTTTGCTGAAGCTAACTCAGAGATCGTAGTGTGCTTTCAAAAATGTATAGTCTACAAGACGAGCAAGCAGAGATCGTAGTGTGCTCTTGGAAGCATAGAATCTATAAAATGGGCAAGTGAAGATCGTAGTATACAAAACTATTGAAAGAAATCGTAGTGTTCTATCCAGACCAAGCACAAATATGGCAAAACACCACGATATGCATCGTAGAGTATCATCTATCTTGTGTCAGAAGCATCGAGCCCTATCTCTTGTTTGGAAACAAATTCTAACAAATGTGGAATGGGTTTTGAATGTTGAAACTCTCACAAGTCCCAACGGTACAAAAGATATCCTTAGTATGGATCAAAAGAAACGTATTCAAGAAGCTAAAAAAAGACCATTGGGAAGAGGAAAACACCTTTTCAGGTGTTAGGTGAGAAAGCAATCTGCTGTGTCAGTAGGCCAGATTGTAATTCAGAAGATGTGCAGAAAATTCTCCATCAAAGCTCAGAAATGTCAAACGCATTTAATGCCTCATCAGATGACTTCAATGGATAGATTTACAAAGATCACATATATACAGAACATAGACAGATGAGAGATGTAAGCAAGCATTGACCAAAAATGCACAAGAACACTCAACGCTCAACTCTACGATTTGAGAACGATAGAAAGCTTTCTCAGTTACTCAATTCTTTCGAATAAGTGCTTAATAGCAACTGAGTAACACCAATCACAATATCAACAACAACCAATCAACTGAAGTGAGAGTTTCATGTCTGAAGGACTTGAAGAGTTCTAAGTGAACTGTAAAGAACTAAGTCTGCTGGACTTGAAGAGTTTAAGAGTGAACTAAGAAGTGGATAGACTGCTGGTCTAGAAGGAATCTGTGAGATTCAAGAAGTGTAACAGACATCCTTAGTAGATTCCCTACTCAAGGAGTAGAAGAGTGGATTAGGAGCTTTAAGTGCTCTGAACCACTTAAAACTGATGTGTCCATTATAACTACTATAACTGTCATAATTGAATTACTCTCATTAACTCAAGATATCTTATAGAAGGTTTTTATCATATACTCATTCCGCTGTGCATTAATCACAATCATACTAACTAGTTTAAAAGAGAAGTTTTTAGCAACCCCCCTTCTAGATATCTATTGTGCCTCCGGGAACTAACACTGTCTTTTGCTCTTCCGCTACTCTCGCAAAAATGAATGTTTTCTCCATTTCTTTCACCCAAGTTTGGGCTTCAATCGGATCCATAGTTCCCTTAAATTCTGGTGGTCCTACCGTTTTAAAGTCATTAAAGTTAGCCAATCTATCGGCTGGCTAATTTCTCACTCTTGCTCTTTTACTGGAGCTCTATTTCCCATAATTTGGGCTAACATGTCTAGAAAATTCTACATCGGGTCCGCTTGACCTCCTTCATTATTCACAGACTGCTCTTCTCTTTGATTTTGATTCTGTCATCTACGCGGCATTATCTGATTTAAATAACAAATCTTATAATAATTCTCTTTCTCTACACAAACTCTTATTAATCACACAATAAGAATTTAACACATAGTTCTCATATAATCGCATATTTATTCAAATAGCACACAGTACATTTAGTACTTAACATATACAACTATCCCTTTTTCATAAATATCAGGATTAACAACACAACTTTAAACAATAGTTGTAATTCTCCGACTTTAAACAAAAAGTCGTAATTCTCCATTCACACACAACTATTCCCAGTTCATTAAACTTTCCATACCTAGTGGTTCAGGAACTTTCCACAATTATATAAGTTTATGAACTTATCCTAGTCAGACCTTTGACGTCTATTCGCTGAGGGGTTCAAAACATCTCATATAATTATGAGTCATGAACTTACCATAAGTATGAGTTTTAAGAACTCATAGATTAATCGTAATCTTATATTCGTATAGAAAGTAAAGATTTCATTCATACAAACATATATATTTACATATGTTTACACATCGTTCTCAATATTAATATCACACATTATCAAAAGATACTATCGCTTAAACTTAAGTTATCTACCGTCCACTCCCTTCACCAGTCTTCTTTTTGGGACACTTGTTGAATCCGTGACCCTTTCTCCCACAAGAAAAACACTTTCTCATATTTGATTTAGGATAATGTAGGTAAATATGTCCTTCCTGCTTACAATTGAAGCACACGTTCTTCCACATCATGCACTCTCACAAGTGAGTCTTTCCACACTTATTACAGACTCGCTTCTTCTTCGGGCTTGAATTTTTGGAGTTATCACTGTCGTGATCCCTCTTTCTCTTATTCTTGCCCTTCTTGATTGTTCCTTCAGATGATCCACCACCTTCAGTCTTCATCTTATCAACCTGCGCCTTCAACTCATTTCGTTCTTCGGTCATTTCACGTAATGCTCTCTCCGTTTTCTATAACTCCTCCAAGAGAAATACTTTACTCCGGAGTTCTTGTACTTCTGCAGATACTTGATCTTGGTCTCCAACTTTAGTCTTATTCTCTTTCTCCATCTTAGCTTCTTCGGACTCTTCCTCCTCATCTTCATTCAGATACATCTCGGGATAATCATCATGATCACTCCCTAGATTCACCATAGGTTCATCTTTTCCCACCTCTTTAACTGACAAGCTTTGCACTGGCACCTCGGCTACTGGCACTGGTGCAACAGCCGCTAGCATATCCATACTTCATTTCATCTTTTCCTGACATCCTACTGTCAGTTTAAACAGCTTGATTAGTACTTTAATAGTACAAACTTCTAACACTATGTATCCACATATCTCACTATCAATGCAATTCGGCAATTCCTCACTTAGTATTCTAAATGAGTATTCTCTATCTCGCTTATGGTTATAATCCTAGGGTTTTCCCCACCCACTTAAGCTTTATAACCTACAGCTTTGATACCAACTTGTGACGCCCCCAAATTTGGGTTACATGACCCTCGAGTTTGGTGCTCAGGATCCAACATATAAATAACATCTAACTACCCATTTAATTATGAATAGTAACATATATTTCATTAACGGGTATAGTTAATACATTACCCCAGGTTCTCTAACCTTAACATTACAATCATACCCTTTAGATATACAAAAATGGTTTACAAAAACAACATAATAATAATGTTAACCACAGTTATTACAGCATAGCACCTTTGCCTTTGCTCTTCACAGCATCTCCAGTCACTTCGTCCCTAGCTGAAATGTTTTATTTATCAAGGGTGAGCATTAAATTTTCCCGCAAGTTAAGACATACAATGAATGTATAAGAATCAGAATAACAGACTATCTAATTAGATAGAATGACTCCAAAGTTCGGGGAACTTTGAAATAAATGAACAATTTGTTCTTTTATAACTAATCTTCTCGCAACCTATGCAACAAATTAACGAAAGTATACAATTCTTTCAAAGTTTCTACGATATTTTATTGAATAACAATTTCAAAATACTCTCTAGAGTTTATGATGAATGATCTTACAAGATCTTGAAATTCTCTTCTCGAGTAACTATCAAAGATTTACTCTGATATACCTAAATAACTGTATGGAAATATTTTCCAGAGTTTATGCTGAGTGATCCAAATAGATCTAGAACATCTCTTCTCAAGTAACTATCAAAGATTTACTTTGATATACCTAGGTGTATCAGATAACCATAAAGATTAAATTATAGCCCTCTACAAGTATAACAAGTGACCAGCTTCATTATTGAAAGTAATATGCACACAAGCCAATCATGTTTGATGATAAAGCATATACTTTGTAAACAATCTTATTCATTTATTAATAAAAAGTATTAATTTATTAAAGGCTTTTAATTATCTACATGATGCTGTTTTATAATATGTGATAAACCCATAGTTTTAAGCAATGCTTTTAGAATAATGATGATGATCATTCTAATGAGATCTAAATTCTTAGAAAGCTTAAAACTAAAATAGTTCCCAATCGTTGGATTACTAAATTGGGGATTAGTGAATCCGGATAGATTGGTACATACGTTGTTGCTCATTGGATGAGGATGATTGATCTCATGATCATTTGTGTGGAGACACTAAAGCAAGTATGTAGGTGCTTATTAGAGAATAAGTTCACTGAACGTGACTCGCTAAGGAATACCTAATGGAGTTTTACTTGCATGTCAATAGGAATTCCTGTAGTGATAGTAGTACAAGTGATCCTTGGACTTGAGATCATCATAGTATCTTGTGTATGATGAGTTATACTTTGACTTATTCCTTAAGACCCTTAGGGTATATCAAAGGGTATGCTTGGGTATAATAAGTTGTACATGGAGATAATGTATGATCAATAAAGAATCTACCACTTCTAGTAAAAGAAGAGAAATGTCCTATGTGATTCGATAAATGACAACCCAGTAGTCCTTGGCTAAGGCAGAATGTAATTAGAAAGGAGTTGTGCATTTAAGAGTCGAAATACATATAATTAAATAATATAAGACTTGACAGTAATTCCAAGTCTTATATTTAATTGGGACATTGTATGGTGGAAGGATTGAATTGTATGGTAACTATTTACTCAAAGGTTCTTTTATGATTAATGTTGAAATCTATATTATCTGGAAAGTCGTTGATCGCTAGGGAGGCTTATCCCTATTGTAGAATAAATATTATTTATTTAAATAAATTATTAGTTTAATTTATTTATTTAAATAAGATTAGAATTGTTCTAATTGATTTATTCACAACCGGTTTAATATGGAGAACCTAAAGGGTCACACCATAAAAGGAAGAATAATTATTTAAGAAGTTAATTGCATAATCGTAATAATAAGTTAAGTATATTTAATTTAATCTATGGTGATAGAATAAATTAAATAGCTTAATATTTATTATTTAATATTTTGGAAATATTAAATATAAATTAATAAGAGGAGTCTTATTATTATTATTACTATTATTATTATTATTTAATTTCTAAAGGAGTTTGGGAATTAATTAATAAAAGTACTCTCAAATATCCTAATAGGATTAGGAGGCAAATTAATTAAAATAGTTTAATTAATTATCTCTAATAAGATTAGAGAGCTTAATTAATTAAAAGGTTAATTAATTATTCCTAATAAGATTAGGAGCCTAATTAATTAAAAGAGTTTAATTAATTAAAATAAAACTCAATTCCTTAATTGTTAAGGATGGTTGCCCACATCTATAAATAAGAGGAGTCTTATTATGGGTAAGTGTGAGGTTGACGTATTATTAGAATACGTAATTCTAATAGTTGGGAGAGTACGCCTTTTTCTATAGAGATAGAAAAATTAGGGTTTAGCCAACCACCCATCTTCTTGAATCCTTCTTCTTCCTTGGTGGATCACCTCTAGAGGCCAAACACTTGAGTGGCTAACGTTGATCAAAGGAAGGAACCAAACCCGGTGGATTCATGTTGAACGCGAAAAGGATTGGAGGTGAACTTGTACCTGAGGAAGCTCGGATCTTCAAGGGTATGGTTCTTGTTCTTAACTTTTCGTTTAATTAATAATTGCGCATAAAGGGTGATCCGGGTTTATGGTTTGTAAATTTTTTAAACTCTGATTTTACACGCTTCCGCTAATTTTGTGCAATTTGAATTGCGTTCTTGAATATTACAAACCTAACAGTGGCATCAGAGCCAAACCTTTATGCGAATTATTAATTGTCATATTTGATATGCATATTGATACGTGTTTAGAACAATTTAATTGGGCATAATTTTTTTTTTGTATAAAATTTATTATAAAAAAAAACGAAAATCATTTTCACGGAAGCATGTAACTCGCGTATCACGTTAATGGCCACGTGAATCTCTTTTCCACTAAATCACGTTAATGACCACGCGAATCACTTTTTCTTCACTGATTTGGTTTTTTTTTTAAAATGTAACAGAAATCCCATGTGGCGAATTTTGTTTATTTATTTTTTTCAAAAGGTGATCCGTAATTTGCAGGATGTTTATTAACTTGATTAATATTAAATACTTAACATGATTCTTATTAACTTGCTGGAATCAAATTCGTCTGGCAGCATCTTGAAGCATGTGACATATATATACATATATATATATATATATATATATATATATATATATATATATATATATATATATATATATATATATTTATGAATATATATAATAATTTTATAATTAAAATAAAAGTTTATTTTAATCTTAAAATAAAAGGTTTATTTTAATATTAAAATAAAAACGTTTATTTTAATTTTAAAATTAGAATTTCATGCTAACTAATTAGAGTTGGAATTGGATTCCATGATAACTAATTGGAGTTGAAATTGAAGTTCATCTTTCCTTAAATAAAGGAGTTTATTTAAATATGAAATAAGATTTCATATTATTCAAAATAAGAGAGTTTATTTGTGAATAGGAAATAGAATCCTAATTTCCTCAAATAAAGGAGTTTATTTAAATATGAAATAAGATTTCATATTATTCAAAATAAAAGAGTTTATTTATGAATAGGAAAGAGAATCCTAATTTCCTTAAATAAAGGAGTTTATTTAGATATGAAATAAGATTTCATATTATTCAAAATAAAGGAGTTTATTTGTGAATAGGAAAGAAAATCCGTGTTTTCCTAAATAAAAAAAGTTTTTTTTTAAGATATGAAATAAGATTTCATATTACCCAAAATAAAGGAGTTTATTTTGACTTGGAATTGGATTCCATAATTAATTAAAATAAAGGAGTTTATTTTGATTAAAGATTTTGATTAAAATAAAATAGTTTATTTTATTCAAAACTGGATAAATTAAAATAAAATAGTTTTATTTTGATTTAAATTTGGATTAAAATAAAGGAGTTTATTTTGATTCAAAAATAGATTTTATACTAACTAAATTTGCCCATTAAATGATATCAATATATATATTAAATGTTAATTATTCATGAGATGAATGTTATTTATTGATACATATAACACTACAAAAAAATTGGTCATTGGCGACGGGCTCATTGGCGACGGCATTATCCCCGTCGAGAATAACATCATTGGCGACGGCTACGCCGTCGAGAATGAGTCCCGTCGAGAATGACCCTTCCCGGGCCTAAATTTGGTAGGAATTTTTCGCGCGCGTGGTAAAAAGGTCATAGGCGACGGGAATGCCGTCGGCAGTGAGTCAATCCTTATTGCCGTCGAGAATGAGGTTGTTTTTAATCCCTAAAATTAAATTTTTTGTTTCTGCTTTCTACTCTCTTTCTCCCGCTCGATCTCGGTTCTTTCCCTCTACACCTCTACCGTCGCCTGTGTATATCGTCGCCGTTGCCTGCACCATTGTCGTCGTCGTCATCTCCCTCATCCTTTGCCGTCTAACTCCTCATCTTGCTTTCTATCCCACTTGGGTCTGTCCCTCTTGGTTCTGCTGGTTCCTTTCTGGTTCTGTACTTCTCCGTCCGCCTTTGCAGTCGCATGTCCATCTTGGTTCTGCTTGTTCAATTAGTAAGTTGATTTATTTTATTCTTAGGCTTTAATTTATAAGTTCCAATTTATTTATGTTAGGGTTTAATTTCTAGGTAGTATATATTTTACCCTTTTTTGAGCATTATCCATCTCTATTATGTGTTAGCTTAATTACAGTACTAGTGTAGAAATTATGTGTTAGCAATTTGTAATTTGTGCTGTGTAAAATAGTTCTGCAATTTGTAATGTCTTTGAGGCTTTGGTGACTGTATTGACATGGTTAAGTATTAATTTATTATCAGTTTGTTAGAAAAGCAGAAACTGTATTGGATTTTTGCTGTAAAAAAAGGTAAATGGGAAAGGTGAAATTGTATTACCTTTTTTGTTCTAGAAAGTAAAGGAAGTATCTTGAAATGTGACCTATATATAGAATGTTAATTTAAGCTCTAATGAAAATGTTTTACAATTTTGGCATCCTATTGTTGGTGCATTAGAGCTTCCGAGCATTACCCTGCTATTCAAGATTATAACTTGATCAACTTGTTATATATAGTTACTATTGTTTGCCTTAATTGTCTCAATTGTGATAGTCTGATGGCAAAGTCTAATTGGCCATGACTTATCAAGTATAAAATAAAGACTAATTCGAATTAACCAATAAAAGCTTTTCAACTTTGGCATTGACCTTGGATTAGTTATAGTCATGGCTTGCAATGAGATCCTCTGCTATCTAGTTTCGATATTGCAAATAGTTCTTTCCTGAAAAGTTTCACCTCTTTCATTAATTACAAAGTCACCTACTAGACTTTACGACCATAGTTTAAAGCACTTACAAGCACTAGATGTTTCTCTCATGTTTTTTGTTTATCATATTCATGAATAATTATTCCCTATATAATGCGTTTGCTTTCAGTTTTTCTATTTTTATTTTTTTTCAGTTGGTGTCTAAATCTTTGCATGTGGTTGCTTGGTTAGGAAACTCATAAGCTTGTATATACATTAACTTGGAGACTTGATTGTGTTTATTTGACTTTCCATATATATAGCAGACAATTGTCCGATATGTCTGTTGATCGAAGTTGGATGGAATGTAGGGTAGCCACTGATAGGAGTCGGCTTTGCGAAACTGAACAACACTTAGGTAAAAAGCCAAAAAAGAGCCCGAAACCCGCATCGTCTGTCTGAACGCCACACAAACACACACACAACACCGCGCAGGTATTAGGCACGCGTTACAAATGACAGGACTCGATTCCGGCATACGGAGACCGAGTTATCACCCAGTTTGCGAAACTGAACAACACTTAGGAAAAAAGCCGAAAAAGAGATCGAAACCCGCATCGTCCGTTCGAACGCTACGTAAACACACACACAGCACCGCGTAGGTATTAGGCACGCGTTACAACTGACGGGACTCGATTCCGGCATACGGAGACCGAGTTATCGTCCAGTTTGCGAAACTGAACAACACTCAGGTAAAAAGCCGAAAAAGAGCCCGAAACCCGCATCGTCTGTCTGGACGCCACGCAAACACACACACAGTACCGCGTAGGTATTAGTCACGCGTTACAACTGACGGGACTCAATTCCGGCAAACGGAGACCGAGTTATCGCCCAGTTTACGAAACTGAACAACACTTAGGCAAAAAGCTGAAAAAGAGCCCGAAACCCGCATCGTCCATCTGAACGCCACGCAAACACACACAGCACTGCGTAGGTATTAGGCACGCGTTAAAACTGACAGGACTCGATTCCGGCATACGGAGACCGAGTTATCGTCCAGTTTGCGAAACAGAACAACACTTAACTAAAAAGCCAAAAAAGAGCCCGAAACCCACATCGTCCATCCGAATGCCACGAAAACACACACACATCACCGCGTAGGTATTAGGCACGCGTTAGAACTGACGGAACTCGATTCCGACATACGGAGACCGAGTTATCGCCCAGTTTGCGAAACTGAACAATACTTAGGCAAAAAGCCAAAAAAGAGTCCGAAACCCGCATCGTCCGTCCGAACGCCATACAAACACACACATAGTACCGCGTAGGTATTAGGCACGCGTTACAACTGACGGGACTTGATTCTGGCAAACGGAGACCGAGTTATCGCCCAGTTTGCGAAACTGAACAACACTTAGGCAAAAAGCCGAAAAAGAGCCCGAAACCCGCATCGTCCATCTGAACGCCACGCAAACACACACATAGTACCGCGTAGGTATTAGGCACGCGTTACAACTGACGGGACTCGATTCCGGCATACGGAGACCGAGTTATCGTCCAATTTGCGAAACTGAACAACACTCAGGTAAAAAGCCAAAAAAGAGCCCGAAACCCGCATCGTCCGTCCGAACCCCACGCAAACACACACACAGCACCGCGTATGTATTAGTCACGCGTTACAACTGACGGAACTCGATTCCGACATATGGAGACCGAGTTATCGCCCAGTTTGCAAAACTAAACAACACTTAACCAAAAAGCCGAAAAAGAGCCCAAAACTCGCATCGTCCGTCCGAACGCCACACAAATACACACACAGTACCACGTAGGTATTAGGCACGCGTTACAACTGACGGGACTCAATTCCGGCATACGGAGACCGAAAAAACTGAACAACACTTAGGAAAAAAGCCAAAAAAGAGCCCAAAACCCGCATCGCCAGTCCGAACGCCACGCAAACACACACACAGCACCGCGTAGGTATTAGGCACGCGTTACAATTGACGGAACTCGATTCCGGCATACGGAGACCGAGTTATCGCCAAGTTTGCAAAACTGAACAACACTTAGGCAAAAAGCCGAAAAAGAGCCCAAAACCCGCATCGCCAGTCCGAACGCCACGCAAACACACACACAGCACCGCGTAGGTATTAGGCACGCGTTACATATAAGACTTGACAGTAATTCCATGTCTTAAGACTTGACAGTAATTCCATGTCTTATATTTAATTGGGACATTGTATGGTGCATTTAAGAGTCGAAATACATATAATTAAATAAAATAAGACTTGACAGTAATTCCATGTCTTATATTTAATTGGGACATTGTATGGTGGAAGGATTGAATTGTATGGTAACTATTTACTCAAAGGTTCTTTTATGATTAATGTTGAAATCTATATTATCTGGAAAGTCGTTGATCGCTAGGGAGGCTTATCCCTATTGTAGAATAAATATTATTTATTTAAATAAATTATTAGTTTAATTTATTTATTTAAATAAGATTAGAATTGTTCTAATTGATTTATTCACAACCGGTTTAATATGGAGAACCTAAAGAGTCACACCATAAAAGGAAGAATAATTATTTAAGAAGTTAATGGCATAATCGTAATAATAAGTTAAGTATATTTAATTTAATCTATGGTGATAGAATAAATTAAATAGCTTAATATTTATTATTTAATATTTTGGAAATATTAAATATAAATTAATAAGAGGAGTCTTATTATTATTATTACTATTATTATTATTATTTAATTTCTAAAGGAGTTTGGGAATTAATTAATAAAAGTACTCTCAAATATCCTAATAGGATTAGGAGGCAAATTAATTAAAAGAGTTTAATTAATTATCTCTAATAAGATTAGGGAGCTTAATTAATTAAAAGGTTAATTAATTATTCCTAATAAGATTAGGAGCCTAATTAATTAAAAGAGTTTAATTAATTAAAATAAAATTCAATTCCTTAATTGTTAAGGATGGTTGCCCACATCTATAAATAAGAGGAGTCTTATTATGGGTAAGTGTGAGGTTGACGTATTATTAGAATACGTAATTCCAATAGTTGGGAGAGTACGCCTTTTTTTATAGAGATAGAAAAACTAGGGTTTAGCCAACCACTCATCTTCTTGAATCCTTCTTCTTCCTTGGTGGATCACCTCTAGAGGCCAAACACTTGGGTGGCTAACGTTGATCAAAGGAAGGAACCAAACCCGGTGGATTCATGTTGAACGCGAAAAAGATTAGAGGTGAACTTGTACCTGAGGAAGCTCGGATCTTCAAGGGTATGGTTCTTGTTCTTATCTTTTCGTTTAATTAATAATTGCGCATAAAGGGTGATCCGGGTTTATGGTTTGTAAATTTTTTAAACTCTGATTTTACACGCTTCCGCTAATTTTGTGCAATTTGATTGCGTTCTTGAATATTACAAACCTAACAATTATACCCTATATTATACATAGTATTCAAACACGCGCAAAGGTCGGATATACGACCAAATATGTTCCCTTTATATATAAGGTTGTTCTTCTCAGTCTTTGAATCAAAATTTGATTTAACAACAAAATAAAATGATTTCAATATCTAATCTCTTCTCTTCTCTTCTCAAACCTATCAAGTTTTCTTTTTTGATCTAGCCGAAATAATTGGCATCGATTTATCAATAATAATTGATTTCTCTTTTCTTCTCTTCTCGAACCTATCAAGTTCTATCAAATGTTCGTCTTGCCAAATCAATTGGCTAAAACATTTCTTAACACGATTTAACAATAGACAGAATTTGACTGTACTATTTGCAATTACTAATATCTTCTACGGATATGAACATCCAATAACAATTATTCTCCTAATATATATTCTCAGAGTCGCTAATTCAATTTAAATTAATAAACATGCACTAACTGCGAATAATCAACAATAAATTCTCACACGTGGCTTAATCACCAATAATTAACCACCATAATATTTGAAAAGTTATAACTCAAGGTTGAGTTAGGAAACTTGTCTTTCGCGTTGATTATTGCTACACAATATACTTATCTACGTTCACAAGACCTATAATCACAATATCGATCTTACAATTTGCACAAAATTTCACAACACACAATACTGTATTTTACAGTCAATACTTCTCCTAGAGACATTACCACATAGTCACATTAGTGTTTATATCCTATATAAACACTTCTCAAGTCTAACTAGTTCAGTCTGGTTGGACTTCAATCTATTTTCGGTGTACTGATCACCCTATCCGACAATTAACACTTTATATTGTCAATTAAACTTTGCCTCTAAGCTTCAATATTATCTTAGATAAGTCAAATATCATTTATAATATTTTTCAGAAGCTTTTAATTATTTTTAAACAATTATTATATTTTATAATAATTTTTCAAAAACTAAAATCATTTTTAAATGATTTAAATATCAAATAAATCCACCATCATTAATATTTAATAATATTCAAAATATTAATGACACACTTGTCAAAATATTAAAGTCATTTATTATAACTTAAAATACTTTTTAATCACCAAAATTCTACTTAAATAATTTTTAAAGTAATTAAAATCATTTTTAAACCATCACCATTAATATTTAAATATTAATAAAATTATCATCAAAATATTAAAAGGCATTAATTATAGCTTAAAATATTTTTTATATCACTTTTCTCATTTTTAAATGATTTTTAAATCAATAAAATCATTTAACCATCATTTATTTAATTTAAGGGTTAAATAAACCTAATATCATTAATATTAATTTATTTATGAGAATTCTCCAAAAATATTGAAAATTATATTTTATAATTCAAAATTTTTTCTAACACTTTATTCTCATTTAAAATGACTTTTAATTCAATAAAACCATTCTTAACTCATTTATTTAATATGATAATTAAATAAATCTAATATCATTAATATTAAATTATTACTGAAAATTCTCTAAAAATATTAAAAGTTATATTTTATAACTCAAAATATTTTTAAACACTTTATTCTTATTTGAAATGATTTTTAATATATTAAAATTATTTTTCTCTAATTTATTTCATACACTAATTAAATAAATTAAATATCATTAATATTCAAATAATTATAAATATCAAGGAAAAATATCCCAGATAGTCAAAAGTTAATTTTCATAACTTCAAATAATTTTTAAAATCATTTTTGGTAATTTTTATAATTTATATTCTATTTTTAATTAATTTTCAAAAATTAGGAAAATAAAATTATTAAAATCGTTGTTGTGGTCCTTTAACGACACTTTCTGTCGTATTAGGTATTCTTGAGCTCAAGAACACTGACAATCCCAGTTCTTAAGGGTCCATGTTTGACTCAATTTAATTCTCAGCTCAAGTAGGAATGTAATACTACAATTATCAATCACTAACTTGGTCATATGACATCACAACAAAAGATCTGGGCTCTCAAAGTTACTGTCAGACAATTTCTAGGTTTTTCAAAAACCCAGGCAGTTCGAGTACCTACTTTCTAGCTCGATTAATTTGGTGTTATGGTAATCAACTGGTCATTCTTATGGTTCGAGCATGTAGTATACATGTCAAAGAACACATATGCATCAACATATCAGTCCAACTACATCATAGTTGTAAGATTCAACCCGGTCAAACATGGTCAGAAATCATGTTCATACACTTTCTGGAAATTCCAGAAAAGTGTTTCGTGATCAGATGGGCTACTTTGACCACCCATTAAAACCAATCTATTTGTTGTTTAAGGAATCTAAAGACATGGACTTAGAGTCCATATTATAGGCTACAACTAGATTACAAACACATCATCATAACACATAAATCCTGATTGTTCTTAGCTTGGCAAAATGTTGTCAGACGCTGGTTGCACACTTTCTAGGTTACCCAGAAAGTGTTGGTAATGCTCGGTCAACTCTTTTGACAATTAATAAATTACAATCCGGACATGTAATGGATGTGATTCCACTTCCAGATCACAGTCCTCATGATAGACTACAAATCTAAAGCTTAAAACAACTCAAAACATAAACACATAAAGATCTATGGCCACTGACATTAGCTTGTCAGAGAACTTTTTGACTCAAGAACAGTTTTTGAAAAACTTCATTTTAAGGCCTTTTGATGCTATAGATCTATGGTATATCACCATATATCATCATAAAACATCCTCTAGCACAGATCTAAACATATAAACACAAAATTTAACTAAGCATACAAGATCAAAAATCAAATTAGGGTCTATACCTTCTTGTCAAATCTTTGATCTTTGTTTTCTTCTACTGATCTTGATGATCTAAGGGCTTATTTTGGGACTGATACACTTAGTATTTTCGGATATGTAGAGAGAAAAAGAGTTATTGAGAGCTAGTTGGCAAATGGTTTAGGTTTTATGAATTTTCTCTCTCCAAAATCACTTATAACTTAGATGCAATGTTTCTACACTTGCTAGGTGGCATGTTAGGTCAGATTTGGCAAGATTTTAAGAGCACATGGCTTATCCAACATTGGTGAGTCACCACATTCTAGAATTTCTTCAACTTAAGTTTTAAGTTAAGGGTATTTTGGTCTTTTTGCCCCTAGAAGGGTAATTTTATAATTTTCCTTATAAATTTAAAGGTATTCTAGTCATTTAACATTACTTCTTGTAATCCTCACCATTAGGGTTTGGTAATCTCAATTAGGGTTTCCTAATTACGGTTTAGGGTTCCCGAATATGAATTTAAGGTTTCCTAACTTTTGTTTAGGGTTCCTAACAGTAAGTTAGGGTTTCTAAACCTGAGATTAGGGTTTCTAATCCCTCATTAGAGTTTACTAATGTTATACCCTACCCGATCAATTACTGATCAAAATTATATACAGTACAAACACGTATTTGACGATATAATTATAATAACTGTATTTTATATTGAATCCCTATCCGAACTTAGGGTTAGGGTTTCTATTCTCAGTTAAGCACAACTCTACTCTTATTTTCTCAGTCAACACACAAATTGACTTATTCTCTAGACTCATATCAAAAATTCATAGCATAATATTAACAATCAATATCAATATTAAATAAAAAAATTATTCAAAAAATTTGGATTATTCAAAATCCTTGGTTATCACAGTGAAGACAGTTTATCCACATGGTGCAGTTGAGGTATTCGACAAATTCCCAGACAAGCCGTTCAAAGTGAATGGACAACGACTTAAGCATTATTTTGGTGGTGAGGTTGACAGGCAGAAAGTCACCTTCATTCTTTCTTCAACATGATTGAATCAGAGATAGTCAAGCTAGTTGACTATAACTTAGCGCTCGATGGGAGGCACCCCATTATTTCTATCCTTACCTCTTATTCAATTTTTTTTTGATCATATTTATTTCTTATTTTCATGTAAGTTTTTTTTATAGCATAACAAGTGTTGGTAAAACTTTTGTGGAGCTGAATGTGCATATGATGATTAGGAGTAGAATATAAAGCATTATTTTGGAATCGTCCTTCAACCATATTAATTAGTTCATGTTTTGGTTTTGGAGAATTGATATATCTCATACTAGTATTTGTTGTTTTTACAGGAGCATTACAAATTATTAGTAGCTATTCTTAAAGATGCAGTTCAGGATAGTCAGGATACAGGGCTACGCGGTCGCTCAATGAAACAATTCAAAAATGGAGCACCCGCGCCGTGTCTCTGTGCATCATAGTCAATCGCACACCCAGGCCATTAACCATTGTAAAAGTTGCGCGGCCGCGCTCGAGACCGGAGTTAGAAAAAAAATTAAATTTTTAAGACGTGTCTTTTCCCATCTCTTATATCAGTTACACTTTGCGTATCCATCTCTCCCTACAAAATAGACGCACGAATCTTCTCTTCTCAAAACTGTTCCATTTCAAATTTGTAACTCCTCACCCCATTATATACACATTCTATTCTCTTATCCACATTCAAACTTCTATCTTTATCTTCTATTTAGTCACAGTGAGGTTAGGGTTTCTTCAGAGGGTGAGTGAAAATAGTAAGTTTGGGGGAGTTCAGTGCACGTATTTTCTCAGTCCAATTCTTCTTTTCAATTTAGAGTTCTTCTTTTCATCAGAGTAATGGGAAACGTGCTCATTCTCGCACTCTAGAGTCGTCTTCTACAAGTAACCAGAGCGGAGACACTGTTGATTTTTCCAAATTCGTCAGTCTTGAAGCCCAGATGGAATACTACAGAATCATGGCTAAGTCATTTGTCAGAGAGCGTGTGTTAAAGCCAGAGGCACACAATGGGCAATTGAAAGATATAATCAGAGAAAGATATTGGCATGGAGTCAGTTCTACACCCATGGATGCACCCATGGCCATTGTACGGGAATTTTATGTTAATGCAAAGGAGACCATGAGTGGATTTTCTTATGTTAGAGGTGTTCAAGTAGACTATCGCCCAAATGCAATTCGTGGCGTGTTCAATTTATCCGCATCTGGACGTACAAATTGGGTAGAGGTAGAAAGATTCGAGACAGACTTAGACGTGGTCATAACTGATTTGAGTATACCGGGGTACACAGTGGAGTTACAATGCAGGCACTAATCAGCCCAGGAATTTTCAGGCTTCAACTCTCAACCGTTATGCCAAGGATTGGAATTTATTTGTCTGTGCAAATCTCATGCCATCATCCCATCAACATGAGATTGCAACTGAGAGAGTAATTATTCTGTAGGGGATTATTACAGGAAATTACATTGATGTTGGTAATCTCATTAATCAAAACATATTACTTTACATGCGAGGGAACACTACATGGAGCATACTACATGATTCCATTGTTGCCCATTTATGTGCTCGAGCAGGCGTTACAAGGGCTAATGAACAAATGCAATTCCCAAGTTAGGATATCACTCATGCCACAATAGTCAAGTTCTAGGATTGGGCTGGAGGTACCCCTTACCCAAGGGGTAAAGGTTTCATCCTTCGACCCGCATCATCTATGCCATCACCTCAGCCTTCGAGGACAAATGAAGCAGGCACTTCAACTCAAGCTACAGCTGCTACTGATGATCGACATCTCCGAAGGTTGGAAAGGAAGGTTGATGCTATGTACGATAATTATAGCATTTACTATTGGATTGGCGAGGTCTCTATCAGAGGCTTTTGCACAACAAGGGACCATGCTTGAGTGGCCACAATTTGGGACCGTAGTGCCATTTCCCCCGCCGGATTCACCACCCGAAGAGGGTGGTACAACTGATCAATACAGGAGTTCCTTTAAACCCTATACCTTCATTCATTGGGACAATGAATAGTTTAAGTTTGGGGGTATTGGGTGTTTAGTGTAGTTGCATGTAGTTAATTTGCATATTGTTGCATGTTTAGTTTAATTTTTGCATGTTTATTTGGTAGTATGTGATTATTTAATAATTGTAGAATTTTTTTTAGTGTTTATTATATGTTTTAGTTATGTGTTTAGTTGCATATTCAAAGTATCCAGTCTTATGGAATTTTAGTCTAGCCAATGATGAATTAAAATTTTGAAGGAATTTTTAATTTAGTGGATAACATGAGCTTAGCTATAATATTTTACATGATCTGAGCCATGCTTGTTGTTTAATATAGTTTTGGTTAGCACGTAGTTTTTCATATATGCTTGTAGGTATAATAATAATATGTTTTGCCTGCTTAGTAGAAAAAGTTATTTTTAAAAATAGAATTCTGTAGAAATTGGACTTAGGCTACGAAAACATTAAAAATCAAACTTTGGGAACGCATGGGTATGCTTATTGTATATAAAAAAAAGAAAAAGAGAAATCCATCTTGAAACCTTCGTGAGTTGAATTACTGAATCTTGTGAAGGGGCGAGATGGAGCATAAAACGCATCCGCTAAAAAAATAGCAATAAACACCGCGGGAAGTACAAAAATCGCCCTCGTGAGTAAAAATAAAGCAGATTAAACCCATTGTTGAACCTTAGTTTGTATTGATGTGTTGGAGTAGTTTTTGTTGCATTAGTATACATTATTTTTGACTTAGACTGCACTTTTTTGTCTTTAGCAGTATAACATGTGTAGTCTTTGCCTGGGTAAAGTTTATTCATGAACACAACACACACACACACAACATCTTTTTAGTGAGTATGGGTTATTTGATTGTATAATGTTATGTCTATAGCTTAGTTTGATATTTTATTCTTGAATCTAGAGAATTTGAGGCGTACTTGATTGAAATTTCATTTTGGGTGGAAAACATGGGACTCGTTTGCATCATAGTATAGTTTGCACATCATGTAGTTGAATTGCATTTATTATTTTTTTTATTTTCGTATGTTTTGCTTGAGGGCAAGAAATAGTTCAAGTTTCGGTGTATTTGATAAGTAGGTTTTATACCTACTTATTGGGTGCTAACTCATTAGAATTATGCTTATCTCAAGTAGTTTTTACTATGTTTTAGTTGCATTTTATGTTTATTTTACAGTACTTGTAGTTGGAACCCCTATGGCAAGGAAAGGCAAGGAAAAACATGAAATGGCATGGAATGGAATTAGCATTGTGACATGAAGCTAGCAAAGGAGTGAAAAGATGAATATGAGCAGATGAGGAACTGAAATAGTGGAGGAATGCAGTATAGAAGAGAAGGAATGAGGAACAAACAAGAAGCATCAACAACAAGACAACAGAAGATAGAATGCAGTAGCAGCGCGGCCGCGCTGCTAATCAAGCCTTACATCGCGCGCCCGCACCACATGAATACAGAGACTGCTTTGCACCATCGCGTGGCCGCGCTCCATCAATGAATGAATTTGGCGCGCCCCCACTAAGACCTCGGAAGACAATTATATCTCGCATCCACACTCGTAATGCAGTTCAATTCCGCGCGGCCGCGCGAGTCTTCTACAGTCAGTTTTGTTGACTTTTTGTAATTGGAAATTTGAGCGCATAGGCTCAACTGAACGATATGATTGGCACCAGACGTGGTTTTTGGGAGTGTTTTATCAGTTTATTATTATCATTACGGTTCTTAAGTATTAACTTGGCTAGAGAGGTTTTGATCATTAGTTGATACATTTCTATATCCTCTCTTTATCTAGATTATTAAATAAAATTAGCATTTCATTTCTGGAGATTTTGGGTGACTTGGAACGAGCTTGGAATAGACTCTGCAACATAGATTAATAGATTTGAAATCCATTTCTATTATTTCTTTTGACTGCATTGTTTAATTCCATGTATTGCTTCAATCCCATAATGGCTTTTGGTTCAGAAATGAACTAAACTCCATTATGGGATTCTAATAGATTTTGATATATAATCTAAATTTGTATATTTGATTTTATTGTTATATAATTATTGTTGGAATGCCTATTATGATTATGCTTAATATTTGAATGATTGATCACCATTCACACTAATTACTTGTATGGATTTGAAAAATGAAGTATAAGTGTAGATTATATTATAATGGCATATGTTCATAAGGCTGATTTGTTTAAGCTTTGTGATTAGTGACCCGGATAGGCATATAACGGTCCACAGTGTGTAATCATTAAAAGAGCTTGCAGTTAAATCATATTTGCTTTAATTTCACATAGACATATAGTGATTTTGGTAAATGTGATGCTTACATGATTTCTATCATATGTGGATTTTATGTAAAATGGTCATAATTTGTTGAAAAATGGTTATGTCCACTTTTTTTCTCTTGACTAGCTTTCCATGATAAATATTTAAACAATAAATGAGGGTTGTTGTTTAGAAACGTTGAATAAAATTAGAATACCATTCTTCTCCAAATTAATTACATCACTCTAGTAATTATAATTTTTATTTCATGAATTAATTTAGAATTAAATATAATTGTGAGTTGATTGTTTAAGCATATAATAATATTGATATAGTTGATGCATGATAATTTAGATTTAAAACCTTTCTCCATGGATCGATACTTTTCTTATTCTGTACTACTTGTTGACCTATGTATGCTTGCATGAGTTAGAGTCCTTTTTGTTAGACTAGAAAAGAGGCAACAAAAATGGGGCACAGCCGCCCAACTAATAATAGAGGCCTATCAAAAGATATAGTGAGAATGGGGCACAACCACCCAGTATCTAACAGAGGCCTATCAAAAGATATAACGAGAATATACATCAGAAGAAAACAATAGTGTCAATGTCTACATCATCAATTCTGTCCACCTGATGTAACTCCTCCTGAGTCACTGGATCTCCATCAACGGGGATGTCAGGCCTATACAATGGAGGATCTGCACCGAAAAAACCATATGGGTCACCTTAGGGGCCAGAGCTAGAGCTGGAAGGATCAAAATTAGCTTCCTCTGAAGGATCTCTGCCCAAGTGCCGGATAAAGAAATGTGCCCGGTCCAACTGCCGGGTCAAACTGTCAATCTGTGTTAAATGAGTCGGACCTCAGACACAGGCCATCAAATTCGTCATCATCATGGATCCAGGAACCATATCCCCTATGAACTGAGTGGCGCGGGTCTGGGCTCCGATGGTACGAGGGGACCACCAATGCTGGTACATCTCCTGAGTGTTGGGACCCTCTGACAGTGTAAAACTATCAACATCCACAAATGGGATATCAATGGCGGACGACTATGAAAATGGCCAATAACGCTTGGCAGGAGGCAAGATCGGTATACAAATCTCTCCTGTTGTGCTCCGAATAGAACGCTCTACTAAATAGAGCTCCCATCCTCCATCAATAAAGAGAGGAACACTACGGGTGGAAATCACGTACTTTACACAAGTCGGGTACCCATCCTCAAACCCAATGGGGTTGTGCTCCCTAGAATAGGGAACCCAAGTGATGGCATCAGCTATCATATCTCCAGCTCTAGGCGAGGATGCGTAAAACCCTCAGCTACAGGGACCTCCGCTACTATGGAATGATGCCATCGCCATCCTTGTGGATAGGTCTCCAAGCCTAGCACACTCACATGGAGCAAACATGAGAGTCGTTCATAGGCCAAGAACTGCCAACACAAAGATAAATGTCCACTATTAGTCAACACTCTTAACCTGTACATGGGAAATCATAAGAGAAATACTCACCAGCAGAAATGAGTAAAATCCTAGCCAATCCTCCGTCAAGCCCTACGAACGCATGCGCATACCCCTGAGTAAATAGGCGAAGGTATAGGAACCCCAATCATACTCTCCAATATGGTCTATATGTCGTGTGGCGCTCACTAAAGCGAATGACACCATATAAGAGTTATCAGGTATGAAATAGCCCCTAATGATTATTTCGAACAATCGCCGAAGAATGCGATCCCTGACCGTCACATCATCGGGTATGGGTTCACTCAATAGCATACTCATAGCATCTACATTCAATGGACCTGTATGAACGATCCTGCCTTTAACCGCCTCAGCCAAGACTCATAGCAATGATCTGACGGCAGTCAGGGTAATATCCGTCGTACATGGCACGAGCACCCCCTCCGAACTCCATACCTGTGATAAATCGTCAATGCATCGACGTCATCATCACTTCATAATCCAATAAGTGGAGAGACTGAGTCTGGTGAAACCAGCGCTCAGACAATGCCTTGAGATAACCCCACGGACTACGACGGGGAAGAATGGAAAAGAACGCCCCAAAACCCCAGCCATGCACAACCGCTCTATAATCGGGATGCAGAGCATGATATATGGAGTGAATACTAAACCAGTTCTATCTAGGCTTTGTAAAGCTAGGAACCTACATCACAAAGCAGATCAACATCATAATCCTTTCCTCCTCATCAATAGGAAAGACAGAAGATCAAAATCTAGCTTTGTACCTCATTTATGTGCAAGTAAATCAAGGGGTGTCGACTCAAATCTCCCAAAATCTCAGGGATTCGTCACCTGAATGCCTGGAAAATCCCCATGGGAACACGAGCAGCAGGAGCGGGGTTCGCAACCAGTACATCCTCATCCTCCTCCTACTCCTCTACATCCGGTACCTCAACTCGGATAAGACATATCATCGCCTCTGCCAAATGATGAGGTTGTCGAATAGAATGGGGTCGAGGCACTTCAGAAGCCCTCCTCCGCACACCATAAGTGGTCCTGCGGGAACTACTTGGCTGATCCGGATCCATATATCTGGACAATAAGTCTCCAAATCACCTCAAAAAGGGTGTGGTAATTTCCAATTCTGGAGCTTTTTCAAATGCATTTTATGACTACATGCATGCATGCATTACTTTAACATACGTCTACAGTAGAGTTAAAAATGCATGACTACCTAAGGCTTACATTTTGGAAAAATGTTGCCAGAGTTTCCTCTATAAATAAAACTATCCACATGCACATAGGCATGACTAGGTGGTGTGACACCCCCAAATCCGGGTTACCTGACTCCCGAGTTTGGTGTTCACGATCCACACTATAATTATCATTTAACTACCCATATTATGTATAGATAGTATCTTACATAAGTTTTTATCAGAGTTTCTTAATACATCACCCAGGTTTTCCAACCTTAACTTTACAAACATACCCTTTAGTTATACAAAAAGGGTTTACAATACAACAATATAAATAATACTGTTTAACATAGCTAATTATAACTAATTTATTACAACTCCTTTGCCTTTATCCTTCGCAGCACCTCCTGCCACTTTGTCCCTAGCTGAAAAGTTTTATTTAGCAAGGGTGAGCAACTAACTTGCCCCGCAAGTTAATACATACAATAAATGTATAAGGATTTAAAACAACAGACTATCTATTTTGATAGAATGGAACCAAAGTTCGGGGAACTTTGATATAACTGAACAAATTGTTATTCAATAACAAAACTTCTCATCTTCTACACAACACAATAATTCAATAATGAAAGAGTACAACGCTTTCAAGGTTTCTACGATATTCTAATGAATAATCAATAATCAATTCTCCGAAATATCAAAGTGGAATGTTTTCCAAATTTATACTGAGCGATCACACAAGATCTTTGAACTTATTTTCTCGGGTAGATATCAAAGATTTACTTTGATAAATACTCAGGTGTATCAGATAACCATAAAGGTTAAATCATACCCCTCTGCAAGTACAACAAGTGATCAGCTTATTATACCCTATATTATGCATAATACTCAAAACGCGCGCAAAGGTCGAATTCACGACCAGCAAAATGTTCCCTTTATATAAAAGGTTGTTCTTCTCAGTCTTGGAATCAATATTTTGATTTTACAACGAAATACTATGATTTCAAATTCTATTTGCTTCTCGATCTAGCCGAAATAATTGGCATTGACCTATCAATAATAATTGAATTCTCTTCTCTAACCTATCAAGTTCAAACAAATTTTTCGTCTAGCTAGAATAATTAGCTAAGACATTTCTCATAATAATTTGACAATAAACAGGAATTATCTGTACTGCCAATTCTAAATCCTACCGATATGAATATCCAACAACAGTAATTCTACGAATAGATATTTTCTAATTCAAAATTTTAATTTCAACAATAAATCCCTGGACGTAGCTTAATCAACAATAATTAACCACCAATAATAATTGAATGAAATAACTCGAGGTTGAGTTAGGGAACTTGCCTCTTGCGCTGATTACAGCTACACAATATACTTATCTGCGTTTGAAAGACCTATAACCAATAATATCGGTCTAACAATTAGCACAATCATTTATAACACATAACACTGTATTTTACAATCAAACTTCTCCTAGACACATTACCACATAGCCACGTTAGTGTTTATAACCTATATAAACACTTAACAAGTGTAACTATATCAGTCTAGTTGGACTTCGGTCCATTCTCGGTATTCTGGTCACCCTATTCGACAATTAACACATTGATTGTCTAATTAAACTTGGTCTCTAAGCTTCAATATTAATTTAGATAAGTCAATTATCAATAATAGTATTTTTTTTCAGAAGCTTTTTACTATTAATCAAACAATTATTATAATTTATAATAATTTTTCAAACACTTAAACCATTTTTAAATGATTTAATTATCAAATAATCATATTATTATTAATATATAATAATATCAAAATATTATTAACATACTTTCCAAAATATTAAAGTTATCATCAATAACTTAAAATATTTTTAAATCATTAATATTCTACTTAAATGACTTTTAAAATAATAAAAATTATTTTTAAATCATCACCATTAATATATAAATATTAATGAAATTATTATCCAAATATTAAAAGTCATAATTTATAACTTAAAATATTTTTAAACTATTTTTCTCATTTTTAAATGATTTTTAAATCAATAAAATCATTTTTAATTCATTTATTTAATTAAATAAATCAAATATCATTAATATTAATTTATTAATGAAAATTCTCCAAAAATATTGAAAATTATCTTTTATAATTTAAAATATTTATTAATACTTTATTCTCAATTAAAATTATTTTTAAATCATTTAAATCATTTTCAGCTTATTTATTTAATTTATTAATCAAATAAATATTATATCATTAATATTAAATTATTAATGAAAATTCTCCAAAAATATTAAAAGTTACATTTTATAACTCAAAATATTTTTAAATACATTTTTCTTATTTAAAATGATTTTTTCATAATATTAAATCATTTTTCTCTAATTTATTTAATACATTAATTAAATAAATTAAATACCTTTAATATTTAAATAATTATAAATATTAAAGAAAAATATTCCAATTGGTCAAAAATTATTTTTCATAATTTAAAATAATTTTTAAAACCATTTTTGGTAATTTTTTAGAATTTATTTCTATTTTTTTTATTAATTTCCGAAATATTCAGAAAATAAATAAATAAATCCGTCGCTAAAGGCCTATAGCGACACTTAGCGTCGCTGTAGGTGTTCTTGAACAACCCAGATTTTTTTCCGGCAGGCAAGGGTGCATGGTTTGACCGGCTTTATCTCACAATCTGAGCATGATCTAGGCTATCTAAAACTTTGGGCGTGTAGACAAAATGTCACACTACAACATCCAACCAACACTTTGGTTAAAAAACATCACAACAAAGAGATCAAAGCCACCAAAGTTGCTACCAAACAGTTTCTGGGCAGAAACAGACGCGAGTGGTCACTTTCAAGTTCGATTTAAGCAATGTTATAGCAATTATTTATGTGATCTATCAACTCCAGGTTGTAGACAAAGTGTAGTACTACAACTAGAAAGCATAATAACACAAAAACATCAAGACAGGAGCTAGCTATATCCGGTCAAACTTGAACACGGACGTTAGCTCAAAATTTTCTGGAAAAGTGTTCTTGACAGATTCGGTCAACGGGTTTTGACCGTGTGTAACTTTTGATCTATAATAGATATGACTTTCATTCTTTTTGCAACTTAAAAACCTCATATCAGGCTACATGTTACAAGTTTTAAACATCAAAAAATGTATTACACACGGAGTTATAAAATCAGACATTTGACTGAAAATCACAGATTTTCGAATTTCCAGATTTTGGAAAACTTAAAATTCATGCACTTTGATGTTATGGGTTCGTGATTTATCAACCCAGATCATCAATTGACACCTTATTACCCATATTTGAACAATCAATTGCAACAAATAACAAGAAATTGAAGGATTTCAAAATTAGGGTTTTATACCTCTTTTATGCTTGATTTTTGATTTTGGCTATCCAATCTGTTATTGATTGATCTTTGGGCTGATACAAGGACTGATCCACTTGTATAATTCGTGGGTTTAGAGAGAGAGATATTTGGTGAGAGCAAAAATGCAAAATGGCTATGTTTTATGAACTTTCTCTCTCTAAATCTTATATATATGACTTTGATTCATGCATGTTGCTACAATTTTCGGCTGAGTTGCTGGATTTGCTGAGATTTGATGTCTTAAAGTCAAGAGAGTTGGTAAAGAGTTGGTCACTAACTAAAGGCAATGGCCAATTTTGCAAGTTAACACTAAAATATCCAAAAAGGGCATTTTGGTCTTTTCTATTTTTTTCTAGAATTTGGATTTGATGAAACCCTTAGGGTTTAGGGTTTGGACAATCTAGGGTTTAGGTTTTGTACCCTTTAGGTCTAAAAATTCTAATTCCCATAATTTGCAAATTTAGGGTTTAATTAGAAAAATAAAATTTCTAAACTAAAATTAGGGTTTCTAAAATAGAAATTTACTATACAAAAATATAATTAGAGATTTCTAACCATATTTAAGTTTAATACATACTTTAGGCATGCTAATAAAAATTAGGGTTGCCTAATTAGGGTTTACAAAATCCTAGATTTTAAATTAGGGTTTCCCGGCGTACAATTAGGGTTTTAATTGTACAATTTATTTTCTAAATTTGAGATTAGGGTTTCTAATCCCTTATTAGGGTTTAATAATATTAAACCTTATCCGATCCATTATTGATCAACATTTCTAAATCGTACAAACACATAATCAACAATGCAATTATTTTAATTGTATTTTCTATCGAATCCCTATCCGAAAATTAGGGTTAGGATTTTCTAAAGTTGTTAAACACAACTCTACTCTATTTTCTCAGTCAAGACACATATTGACTGATTCTCGAGACTTGTCTCACTACTTCTCTGTACAATATTAACAGTCAATGTCAATATTAAATAAAAAAAAATTTATTCATAAAATTTTAATTATTCGAAATCTCGGGTTATCACATTCACCCCTCCTTAAAAGGATTCCGTCCTCGGAATCACCGCTTTCTTATTCTCTAGAATCTTTTAAAGTTGTATCATCAATTCATTTTATCAACACAATGTAAATTTGTGTTTCAATTTCTAACCTATGACTTGAATCTATAAAAGAAAACAGTTCACAGAATATTTAACTCGTATTTCTCGCGTAATTAAATTTTCTAAACAAAATCGTTACCTGCTGCCACCTCTTGAGTAGCCACTGCATCATGCGTCGTCATGTTAAATATACGGGCAGTTGGTCTTCCTGCTGTGCAGGTCCTCGGATTGCCAAGGTTCCACCACCGGGTCCCTTGTTGGCGCTTTCTTTTTCTGCATTCTTCTTCGGACAGTTCCTTACCAAATGATCAGTTGATCCACAGGCAAAACAACCTTGTATCTTTTTCGGGCTGGGACAATTTGGCGACATGTGGCCCTCTTGTCCGCAGTTATAACAAACTCCTTTCTTCTTCAAGCAAACTCCAGCATGGTTCTTCCCACAATTTGCACACGGCCCTCCTCCTTTCTTATTCCCTTCTGTTTTATTACCCGATTGGGTACTCTCACTCCACTTTCTCTTATTCGGGTTACTACCACCACTACTTCCACCCTCATTAGCATTCTTCTTTTTCTCCTGATGAAAACGAGATGCAGCCTCGCTTCCTCCTTCAGCAATTAAAGCTTTCTCTAGTAGAGCCGCAAAAGTGTTGATCTGCAGCACCGCTACTTTGTTGTAAATTCCCGGCTTCAATCCGTTCTCAAATCTTCTTACTTTTCTTTCTTCTGTATCCACCTGATGAGGTGCAAATCGCGCCAATTCGTTGAATTTAGCAGCATACTCCGAAACAGACAAATTCTCCTGCTTAAGTTCCAAGAACATTAACTTCCATCCGAGATTGCATACTCGGCGAGAAATAGTTCTCAAAGAAAAACTCCTTAAATCGTGCCCACGTCACCACCGCCGTACCAGCTCTTGCTTGGTTCGTCTCCCACCAGTAATTGGCTTCTCCCTTCATTAGATATGTTGCAAAAGCCGTCTTTTGCTCTTCCGCCACTCGCGCAATCACGAACTCTTTCTCCATCTCTTTCACCCAAGTTTGGGCTTCGATCGGATCTGTAGTCCCCTTGAATTCTGGCGGTCCTACCGCTTTAAAATCTTTAAAATTAGCCAATCCGTCGGCTGGCTGATTCCTTGGTCTTCCCCTGACTGAAGCCCTATTTTCCATAGCTTGGGCCAGCATATCCACAAAATTCTGCATCGGGTCTACTTGACCTTCTTCGTTATTCACTGATTGTTCTTCTCTTTGGTTTCGATTATGTCGTCTTGGCGGCATGATCTGATTTAAATAAAAATCTTATATTAATACTCTTATTCTACACAAATTCTTAACACAATAAGAATTCAACACATAATTCTCAAGTAATCGCATATTTATTCAAATAGCAAATAGTACATTTAGTACTTAACACATATTATTATCCTTTTAAAATTATTTTAGGATTAATCATACCCAACTTTACAAAAGTTGCAATTCTCCAACTTTACACAAAAAGTTAACATTCTCCAATTTCACATTACTATTTCCAGTTCATAAAACCACACTTATGAGTTCATAACCTGGCCACAATTATATGAGTTTACGAACTTACCCTAGTCTGACCTTTGGCTTCCGTTCGCTGAGGGGTTCATAAACATTTCATATAATTATGAGTCAAGAATGTCACATAAGTATGAGTTTTAAGAACACACAATTTCATTTTAATCTTATATTCATATAGAAAATAAAGATTTCATTCATACAAACATATATTTACATATGTTTAAACATCGTTCTTGATATTACATATCTTAATATCAGAAACTTCTACCAAAAGATACTATTACATATATTTAATTGTCTACCGACCACTTCCTTCACCAGTCTTCTTCTTGCTGGGACACTTATTGAATCTGTGACCCGTCTGCCCACATGAAAAACACTTCCTCAAATTTGGCTTAGGACAATGCAAAGAGATATGTCCTTCCTGCTTGCAGTTGAAGCATACATTCTTCCACATCATACATTCTCCAGCGTGAGTCTTTCCACACTTGATACAAGCTTGCTTCTTCTTTGGACTTGTCTTCTCAGAATTAGGGCTGTCGTTGTCCCTCTTCCTCTTTTTCTTGTCCTTCTTACTGGTTCCCTCAGATGATCCACCACCTTCAGCCTTCATCTTCTCCACCCGCGCCTTCAGCTCGTTCCGTTCTTCAGTCATTTCACGCAATGCCCGCTCCGTCTTCCACAACTCCTCCAAGAGAAATACCTTGCTTCGGAGTTCCTGAACTTCCACAAATAGCTGATCTTGTTCATCAACCTTGATCTTATTCTTCAGTTCCACCTTAACTGGCTCAGACTCTATCTCTTCATCTCCACTCAGATACATCTCGGGATAATCGTCATGATCGCTCCCCAGATTAACCATTGGTTCATCTTCTCCCAACTTCTCAACCGATTCGCTTTGTGCTGGCACCTCGGCTAGTGGCATTGGTGCGACAGCCGCTGGCTTCTCCGTACTCATTTTATCTTCTCCCGACATCCTACAATCAGTTTTAAACAACTTGATTAGTACTTCACCAGTACAAATTTCTCTCACTACGAATTTACTTATCTTACTATCGATACACTTCAACGATCCCTCACTTAGTACTCTAAATGAGTATTCTCTATATCGCTTATGGTTATAATCCTAGGGTTTTTCCCCACCCCACTTAAGGTTTATAACCTACGGCTATTCTACCAGCTTGTGACACCTTGGTCACTACAGCTCTGATACCAACCTGTGAAACCCCCAAATCCGGGTTACCTGACTCCCGAGTTTGGTGTTCACGATCAACACTATAATTATCATTTAACTACCCATATTATGTATAGATAGTATCTTACATAAGTTTTTATCAGAGTTTCTTAATACATCACCCAGGTTTTCCAACCTTAACTTTACAAACATACCCTTTAGTTATACAAAAAGGGTTTACAATACAACAATATAAATAATACTGTTTAACATAGCTAATTATAACTAATTTATTACAACTCCTTTGCCTTTATCCTTCGCAGCACCTCCTGCCACTTCGTCCCTAGCTGAAAAGTTTTATTTAGCAAGGGTGAGCAACTAATTTGCCCCGCAAGTTAATACATACAATAAATGTATAAGGATAAAACAACAGACTATCTATTTTGAAAGAATGGAACCAAAGTTCGGGGAACTTTGATATAACTGAACAAATTGTTATTCAATAACAAAACTTCTCTTCTTCTACACAACACAATAATTCAATAATGAAAGAGTACAACGCTTTCAAGGTTTCTACGATATTCTAATGAATAATCAATAATCAATTCTCCGAAATATCAAAGTGGAATGTTTTCCAGATTTATACTGAGCGATCACACAAGATCTTTGAACTTATTTTCTCGGGTAGATATCAAAGATTTACTTTGATAAATACTCAGGTGTATCAGATAACCATAAAGGTTAAATCATACCCCTCTGCAAGTACAACAAGTGATCAGCTTATTATACCCTATATTATGCATAATACTCAAAACGCGCGCAAAGGTCGAATCCACGACCAGCAAAATGTTCCCTTTATATAAAAGGTTGTTCTTCTCAGTCTTGGAATCAATATTTTGATTTTACAACAAAATACTATGATTTCAAATTCTATTTGCTTCTCGATCTAGCCGAAATAATTGGCATCGACCTATCAATAATAATTGAATTCTCTTCTCTAACCTATCAAGTTCAAACAAATTTTTCGTCTAGCTAGAATAATTAGCTAAGACATTTCTCATAATAATTTGACAATAAACAGGAATTATCTGTACTGCCAATTCTAACTTCTACCGATGTGAATATCCAACAACAGTAATTCTACGAATATATATTTTCTAATTCGAAAATTTATTTTCAACAATAAATCCCTGGACGTGGCTTAATCAACAATAATTAACCACCAATAATAATTGAATGAAATAACTCGAGGTTGAGTTAGGGAACTTGCCTCTTCCGCTGATTACAGCTACACAATATACTTATCTGCGTTTGAAAGACCTATAACCAATAATATCGGTCTAACAATTAGCACAATCATTTATAACACATAACACTGTATTTTACAGTCAAACTTCTCCTAGGCACATTACCACATAGTCACGTTAGTGTTTATAACCTATATAAACACTTAACAAGTCTAACTATATCAGTCTAGTTGGACTTCGGTCCATTCTCGTTGTTCTGGTCACCCTATTCGACAATTAACACATTGATTGTCAATTAAACTTGGTCTCTAAGCTTCAATATTAATTTAGATAAGTCAATTATCAATAATAGTATTTTTTTCAGAAGCTTTTACTATTAATCAAACAATTATTATAATTTATAATAATTTTTCAAACACTTAAACCATTTTTAAATGATTTAATTATCAAATAATCATATTATTATTAATATATAATAATATCAAAATATTATTAACATACTTTCCAAAATATTAAAGTTATCATCAATAACTTAAAATATTTTTAAATCATTAATATTCTACTTAAATGACTTTTAAAATAATATATAAATATTAATGAAATTATTATCCAAATATTAAAAGTCATAATTTATAACTTAAAATATTTTTAAACTATTTTTCTCATTTTTAAATGATTTTTAAATTAATAAAATCATTTTTAATTCATTTATTTAATTAAATAAATCAAATATCATTAATATTAATTTATTAATGAAAATTCTCCAAAAATATTGAAAATTATCTTTTATAATTTAAAATATTTATTAATACTTTATTCTCAATTAAAATGATTTTTAAATCATTTAAATCATCTTATTTATTTAATTTATTAATCAAATAAATATTATATCATTAATATTAAATTATTAATGAAAATTCTCCAAAAATATTAAAAGTTACATTTTATAACTCAAAATATTTTTAAATACATTTTTCTTATTTAAAATGATTTTTCATAATATTAAATCATTTTTCTCTAATTTATTTAATACATTAATTAAATAAATTAAATACCTTTAATATTTAAATAATTATAAATATTAAAGAAAAATATTCCAATTGGTCAAAAATTATTTTTCATAATTTAAAATAGTTTTTAAAACCATTTTTGGTAATTTTTTAGAATTTATTTCTATTTTTTTATTAATTTCTAAAATATTCAGAAAATAAATAAATGAATCCGTCGCTAAAGGCCTATAGCGACACTTAGCGTCGCTGTAGGTGTTCTTGAGCAACCCAGATATTTTTCCCGTAGGCGAGGGTGCATGGTTTGACCGACTTTATCTCACAATCTGAACATGATCTAGGCTATCTAAAACTTTGGGCGTGTAGACAAAATGTCACACTACAACATCCAACCAACACTTTGGTTAAAAAACATCACAACAAAGAGATCAAAGCCTCCAAAGTTGCTACCAAACAGTTTCTGGGCAGAAACAGACGCGAGTGGTCACTTTCAAGTTCGATTTAAGCAATGTTCTAGCAATTATTTATGTGATCTATCAACTCCAGGTTGTAGACAAAGTGTAGTACTACAACTAGAAAGCATAATAACACAAAAACATCAAGACGGGAGCTAGCTATATCCGGTCAAACTTGAACACGGACGTTAGCTCAAAATTTTCTGGAAAAGTGTTCTTGACAGATTCGGTCAACAGGGTTTTGACCGCGTGTAACTTTTGATCTATAATAGATATGACTTTCATTCTTTTTGCAACTTAAAAACCTCATATCAGGCTACATGTTACAAGTTTTAAACATCAAAAAATGTATTACACACGGAGTTATAAAATCGGACATTTGACTGAAAATCACAGATTTTCGAATTTCCAGATTTTGGAAAACTTAAAATTCGTGCACTTTGATGTTATGGGTTCGTGATTTATCAACCCAGATCATCAATTGACACCTTATTACACATATTTGAACAATCAATTGCAACAAATAACAAGAAATTGAAGGATTTCAAAATTAGGGTTTTATACCTCTTTTATGCTTGATTTTTGATTTTGGCTATTCAATCTGTTATTTATTGATCTTTGGGCTGATACAAGGACTGATCCACTTGTATAATTCGTGGGTTTAGAGAGAGAGATATTTGGTGAGAGCAAAAATGCAAAATGGCTATGTTTTATGAATTTTCTCTCTCTAAATCTTATATATATGACTTTGATTCATGCATGTTGCTACAATTTTCGGCTGAGTTGCTGGATTTACTGAGATTTGATGTCTTAAAGTCAAGAGAGTTGGTAAAGAGTTGGTCACTAACTAAAGGCAATGGCCAATTTTGCAAGTTAACACTAAAATATCCAAAAAGGGCATTTTGGTGTTTTCCATTTTTTTCTAGAATTTGGATTTGATGAAACCCTTAGGGTTTAGGTTTTGGACAATCTAGGGTTTAGGTTTTGTACCCTTTAGGTCTAAAAATTCTAATTCCCATAATTTGCAAATTTAGGGTTTAATTAGAAAAATAAAATTTCTAAACTAAAATTAGGGTTTCTAAAATAGAAATTTACTATACAAAAATATAATTAGAGATTTCTAACCATATTTAAGTTTAATACATACTTTAGGCATGCTAATAAAAATTAGGGTTGCCTAATTAGGGTTTACAAAATCCCAGATTTTAAATTAGGGTTTCCCGGCGTACAATTAGGGTTTTAATTGTACAATTTATTTTCTAAATTTGAGATTAGGGTTTCTAATCCCTTATTAGGGTTTAATAATATTAAACCTTATCCGATCCATTATTGATCAACATTTCTAAATCGTACAAACACATAATCAACAATACAATTATTTTAATTGTATTTTCTATCGAATCCCTATCCGAAAATTAGGGTTAGGATTTTCTAAAGTTGTTAAGCACAACTCTACTCTATTTTCTCAGTCAGAACACATATTGACTGATTCTCGAGACTTGTCTCACTACTTCTCAGTACAATATTAACAGTCAATGTCAATATTAAATATAAAAAAATTTATTCGTAAAATTTTAATTATTTGAAATCTCGGGTTATCACAGGTGGTCATTCAGTAGCACACCTACCCACAGTCATAAACATCCTATATGCATTAATACATCAGAGTCACAATCCATAAGGGTAGCCTAATTAACAGGATTACTTTGCATTTTCACCTGAGCTCAATTGTCCTCAAATAGGATAATAAATAACAGAAAAAGGTGCCAATTAGACAGTTTCAAATGTCAATTTTTTTTACATCATTATGTTCAGCATGGTTAAATAATAACATTTGCTATATTGAATATTTTTATCAAGTCATATAAGCATGCATATTCACGACTATGTGTTTAGATGCATTACATGTGATAAGTTATTTTCCAATGGATAAAAATTGGATAAGAGGACATGCATACGTTATCAGGACAATGTAAAACACTTGAACGATGACAGAATTTGTAGAAAGACATCTGAACTCAGCAAATCAAAAGAAGAGCTATTGGATTTCCTTCACGGCGCAACGTAAAATGACATATGAAGGCAATTTACAGCTTTAAAAACCACCCACAGCTGGCCGCAGGTGTACCTAAGGCTCCCTAGGTGGGGCCCAACCCTCCGACTCGATGCAGTTCGAGTTGCAAAGGAGTTCTCACAAGCTGAAAAGGCCAAGTCAAGAATAAAAACGTTACGCAATTCAGCAGAATAGCCTGAAATCCTGGTTTTTATGGCTCAAGTTGTGGCTTTACATATCACTCTTGGTATTCGCCTAAACACAGGGTACACTATACTGATAATCATAGCTGCTAAAAATTACATCAGGCAATACTTTAAAAAGGTTTGATGCAGTCGGGGTTGTAACCCCAAAACTTTTCTCCCTAGCAGAAACTCTAACCAATTCAGCCGTTGATGCACATATCAACGAGTGTCAAGCAACCTTGACACTATCTCCATCAAGGATCCATCTATTGATGTACACATCGATGAAGGTCAAAAAGCCTTGACATCATCAACTGTTGGCAGTTAAATCCAACGAAGCATCGGGAATGGTCCGATGACAGTGTCCGTTGATGCACATGTCAGCGAAGGTCAAGCAATCCTGACAAACACAGACTGTTGGCAGTAACACCGACAGAACAACCTCATCGGAGAGTACAGATGATGGAATGTGTTATACACATCCTCAACAAACAAAATACATCCCCACAGATCTCTTGTACATGAGAGATACATCCTCAAATTAAAGTCTGTACCAATAATTAAAGTCTTTGGTGATAGCCCCAACATCAACATCCTGGAAGTTCCTGGTAGCTTTGGATCGCACGTCCAAGCATTTAATCAGGGTGGTGAGTGATAACGCCAGTCCTGGTAGAAGTTAAAGGGAGCCGGTAACCATCCCATCATGTTGGAGAATAATCCAACAAACCACATACATTGGCATCATATTGTTGTACATTGCATCATGATTATCTTGTCATATTTCAAGTGTCTAGTATTGTAACAACCCCAAAATTCATACAATTTAATTCTCGACTTCGGTCGTTAATAATACATTCAACCTCTAATTTTACATCATTAATCGATAATACAACCATTGAAATTTTCGGAATAATTAAAATTTTCTATTACAAACTATCCTCATTCCCAAAACCTTCAACCTTTACATCTAAATATCTCAGAATCATTTTAATACTACAATAGTTTACATTGCAAAACGATATTACAATTCAACATTAATACATTATTCGGAACCTTAAACATGGTTTAAATAATAATAACACAACCAAAGTGTATAAATCTTCAAGTATCACATCTTATTCATATCTTTCAAGTAACACATAACTTTACCTTGAATCTTGAACCTGCAAAAGTAGTTATTTGCAAGGTTGTGCTCGACATCCCAGCAAAATCTAACAGTTTTCATGCATCACATAGCACATAATATCATGCTCAACATATAACATACATGCTATAGTTCTTATAATAGTATAAAGATTGAGTCCTTACTAAATCAGCATGCTTTAATCAATTAACATAGTCATAAATTGACTTTTAAATTTCATACTTTGAACATATATATAATATATCATACTCTTTACAATAAAGATTTAAAACAGTTAATCATCAAGTTCACATAGAAAATAGGAACTGAAAGACTTGCCTTGATCATTGTTTACCGATAACAGTTTAACATCTTACAGATATCTGCACTTCACGTGCCCTACACAATTATATAATCATTTTTTTTGCTAAGTTTGTTTGTATATAAAAAGGGCCAAATACAAAGGCTAAGGGGCATACCCCAGAATATAGTAACATCATCAGAGTTGTATAGATGATGATACGATACATGGAAGAGAACCCAACATAACAAGTTAAACTAACAACCAATTTCAAATTGATTACAGTTGAGAGCAGCCGACCCACCCGACCTAGCTCCCCCACTCCCGAAGACCAAAACCTGGGCTCGTACCTTCATGGTCTATGTCTCATAGCAACGCATAGTAGTTTTAATGTAAACTTTACTCTATGTCTCATAACCCTTCCTATCATAAATACACAATGTTCAATTTAATTGTGTTAACTTTCAACTTATATCTCACTGTATTTTATATTTAAAGTTCATTCAAATGCTTAAGTCTTGCTAGGACCACTTAATGGTTTTATATTAGCACTATTCAATATCTTATAATATTCATTTCATTTGATTTAAAATACTTTTTACGTTCATTATCACTTATCACGGAGTTTCGACGTTTATTCGTCACACGCCCAATTTGTCTCTCTTGTGTGTGCTTAGTATGCATATACAACTTATATAATACATCATTTATTAATGTTAAGCATCATTATACTTCATAATATTCATGTTCTATAACTTAGAACAACATCTTTTATCGTCAAGAGCACTACACTTGCATACGTGCATGCCCGACACCCTCCGATTGTCTCCGAAAACACAATAGTCCTACAAATGACCATTTTTACCCCTAATGCAGATATCAAATTGAAAAACTTAAAGAATAAACGTTGTAGGCCTATTTGTCCTTGTTCCGGATCATCTTGAATCACCTCAATCGGAGTTCGTATGAAAATGTTATGACCATTTAACCAAAATAGGTCAAAGCAGTCATAGTTAGCACACATGGGGCGCGGCCATGCCCCTTTTTCGCGCGCCCGCACCATCTAGCAGCGCTGGACAGTGCGCCCATGCTCCTGGGCAGTGCGCCCGTGCTGGGCTTCACCCAGATTACAGTGTTTTGCGATTTTTGACCCTTTTCTCCTACTAATCTTCATAACTTGAGTTATACACATCCAAATTAGTCCGTTTTCGATTCTATGGATTCGTAATTCTTAGAATTACAACATACTAGAATTCTAACAATTTATAAAAACATTAACCAACCTAAATTTTGACCCAAAACACATGTTCATACTCTATTTTCATGTTTTAAACACATTTATCGAATTTGATCGCCACGACTTTGTTACTTAACCGATTAACATGATTTAAACTACGCCGCTTTTGTTTCTTCACGTATTAACATAATCCAACCTCAATTTATAGATTATAACACATATAGGGCATAAAATTTGGTACTTTCTAAAGCCAATTTTCATGTATAAACACTGTTATATATTTTTCTTCCTACAAACCAATTTACATGGATTTTTATCATTAAACAACACTCAAATGTGATGATTAACAGAGTATAAACCCTACTTGCAAGTATATATATCAATCCAACACAACTATCAATTTACAATGGATAATCACTAAGAAATCAAAATATACAACTTAGAAGCATTTTACCTTGATTTAGCAAAGTGTTAGAAACCCTTCTTGTTCTCTTAGCAATCTCTGTAATTCTCTCTTCTCACCAAGCTCTCCCTCTTTCTAAATCCTCTGTGTTTCTTCTTCTCTCCCAACTCTCTGCTCTTAGGCCTTAGGAGAGAAATAAGACGCGAAAGAAAAAAAATACCTGATATGGCTTAATTCCCACTTACTCTGTCAGTTAAAAAAAATAAAAAGACGTCAGTTACATAAACCAAAGGCCACAAGGACTTGTTTGGCCACACACCAATTCCCCAAAACTGGATTATTTTAATAATATTATATTATATAGTTTCATGTGTCACACCTTTAGTTAATTTAAATAACTTATAATAATTATAATTATAATCTTATTACAATTATACTTATAATTAATAAATAATTACATATATCTAATTTAATTAATAAATTAGATTTAAATATTACTTTATTTAATATACTTATTTTCTTTCATATTTAACAACTCATTTAATTTAATTAATTCATTAAATTAAATCTCCAAAGAATAAAATTTACCTTTGCTTTAATTTAATTATCATACACACGTAACTAAATTATTATACCACAATTTCATAAATTATTTATTTTTTTCTCAATAAATAAATTATTCAAAATATTTATTTAATTCAATAAATATTTAAAATAATTACCAAATTCATTTAATTTTTTCAATAGTTAACTCAACTATTAAACCTCATTGTCCCAATATATGAATATATATATATATATATATATATATATATATATATATATATATATATATATATCTTCACACCAGATCACATATTTTTTTTTGCTAAATTTAGACTAAAATAAAAGAAAGAATAAGTACAAAGTACCTAGGTCAAACCCCAACCAGTATACCATAGCCATCATAGGACAGGCCCTATGATGGCAGAGGTAAACCCAAGCTAGTCAAAATCATACAAGAATTTAACATGGAACAAAGCCATTTAACCAACCAACAAACTGCTTGAGAACAATTAGTAAAATAAAAAACAAAAAACCTACCCATAAAGGGATTATGCAGAACAGCCCACACCTGCCCAGCATAAAACAACCCACCCCAAACCAGTTTCTGTTACAACAGTCCCAAGACAGGCACAACACACAGCATTGATAGCAGCTCAAGACCACAATAGTAGGCCAGCTGAGCAGCTACTCAGGACACAACAGCAGAAGAAGCAGCCAACATAAAGATGTGGCTAAGCACCAAGCAGCTGTAAGCAACATAACAATAGCAACGCATTGAGGATGGACTGCAGCTGCTCAAACCACAACATCTGACAGCAGCCGAAAATCCCCAGCAGCTATAGCACCGCAATCCCAGTTGATCAAAATCGCAGGATGGATTGCATTCGAGCTCAAAACAATCCTTAGAACATAGCAACCAGCAGCAAACTATAGAACAACAGATGATACCAGCACACTACCATCAACAAGAACTTGTTTCATACAAACCTCAGGCCCTACATAGCAGACTCAAAACAAACCCGTCTAAGACCACAGACCTGCACTGATAACTCAGCTTCTTCCAATCTACAGATTGCAGCCCATCGATACCAAAACCAGTAGTAGCATCAAAAGCACCCAAAATGGCCCAAACCGAGACCATCCCTACCCATACGAAAGACCCAGCGTTTCTGCACAAAGCCTACCACTGCTGCACTGCAACAAAGCAAGCCTCAACCTGCAGACCCAACCAGCATATACCAAACCTGCAACAGCAAAAACCTACAGCAACAAAAAACCAAAGAAAACAGAAATCATCTACAAACCCACTCGACAGATTTGCCTTAGCAGAAACTAGTTTACCCGAAAACCTTTGACCCGGAAACAGGCCCAAACCAGCAAAGTAGCCTTTGCAGCTGATCCAAATAGCACCCTAGATGCCTAATTGCACCCCAGCAGACAGAAACCAACTGCAGACCCAAGCCTCTAAACCAAATCCTACATACTCTAATCCCCACAAGGATGTTCCCCTCCCCATCGTATAATCAGCACCAGCTTATAAAATAAGATGGTTATAACATGATTTGGACTTTAATTTCTGAAACTAAGCATTTGTGTGAAGGCCACACTTAAGTAAATGAATAATATCACAAAAAATAGTCCTCGCACGGGTGGATTTTTTGAAGAAAAGCCGAGCATTCCGTTCATGCCATATCTGATAGACCACAGTAGCAAACCCAATAGACAACAGACTATGATGGAAATTTTTGCATGGGCAATGCATGATAAATCCAGTAATAGAAGACAAATTTCTACTTAACCCATGCCAACCACAAAGGCGGAGGACAACAACAAGGATCTGAAATGAGAAAGGACATTCAAAGAATAGGTGATTGAAAGTTTCATTTTCATTTGAACAAAGCGCACAAATGGGGTTTATAACAAGCCAAAATTTCAAGAGTCGGTCCGACGTTCTGAGCCCATTATGGAAAGCAAGCCAAAGGATGAAAGTGTGACGGGGAGGGACCCTTTTGTGCCAAACTAATTTATGCCAACCCACAGCCAACCCCACCCGCTGAAAATAATTCCAAATAGTGGTGGCCCTCACATCCTTTTCCCTAGTACCATCCCAGAGTATGCCATCATTCTTTCTAGAATTGCAAGATCTAGAAAGGTCAAAATATCCACGGAATGCAATAACATCATGATGGTTTGAGACAGAGAGAACCCATCCAGAGTTTTGAATGATGTTATCCACACAAGCATTTGGACCAAGCCCAGAATTAACAATCAAAGGCGAATGAATAGAAATAGCAAAATGGGACGGCCCAAGCCAAGGATCAAACTAGAGGCTTGTCCTAGCACCATTACCAATGTTAAAAGATATGTACCTACGCGCAAGATCCCTACACTTAAGAACTTTCCTCCAGATCCAAGAGCTATTATTTGGTGTGGAGGTGATCCAGAAAAATTTATTCTTTAGATGAATAGCATTGCACCCACCTTGCCCAAATAGAGGAGGAGTAAGGATCGACAACTTTCCAAAGGTGCATCATAATAAGCAATTTATTCCAATCGATAAGGCTCATTATAGCAAGTCCCCCTTCAGCAAATGGTAGGGAAATTTTAGCCCAGGCAACCTTTGAGCCATGCTTAGCCATGGAAGGTCCTTTCCATAAAAATCAAGACAGAGAGGACTGAAGCTCTTTTATAGCAGAAGCAAGAAGGTTGAAATGGGCCGACCAATAAGCTTGAGCTGCAAAGATAACCGACTTTATAAGTTGCAGTCGACCAACATAGGAAAGAAATTTATTTATCCAAGAGCTTATTTTAGAGGTGATCTTTTCAAGAAGAGGCCGACAATCAGCAAGGCTTAACTTGGAGGTGATAAGAGGAACACCCAAAAACTTTGCAGGGAAAACTCCCAGCTGGAATCCCAAACAATTTAATATGAGGGCGACATGGGATGGAGGAACATGAGATAGGAAACACATACTCTTCGAGACATTTATGTTCAGACCCCACCCCGTAGAGAACCGATCAAGGCTAAGCTTTATATTCTTCACTGATCCCAAATCACCATGACAAAATATAAGGATATCATCCGCAAAACAAAGGTGAGTAATAGATAAGGGCGCAGTTCTCCAATGGAATTTGAATGTAGGCAACTTTGACCTTTGAGATAGCATAAGAGATAGGACTTCCATGACAATCACAAAAAGGTAGGGGGAAAGAGGGTCTCCTTGACGAAGACCCTTTGCCCCTTTAAAGAAACCGCAAAGGGCCCCATTTACCTTGACCGAGTAAGAGGGAGTGGAAATGCAAGCCTTTATCCAAAAAACAAATTTAGGAGGAAACTTAAAGAAATTTAGGGCAGCCCACAAAAAGCCCTAAGAAATAAAATCAAAAGCCTTCCGGAGATCAATTTTTAGAGCACATCTGGCGGGGCTCGAGGGTCTATGATAGTTCCAGAATAATTCTTGAGAAAGAAGGATGTTATCCCCTATTCTCCTAACCGGGACAAAGTTGGCTTGACAAAGGAAGATAATGGAAGGGAGAGTATCCTTAAGCCTGGAGGAAATAATTTTTGAGATACACTTATAGGTTGTATTGCAACAGGAGATAGGCCATAAATCATTCATGGAAGATAGGTTTTTGACCTTAGGCACAAGAGCAATGGCAGTATAATTTATACCTCGAAGGAGGCACCCTGTCTAAAGAAGGACTGGATTGTAGCTGTAAACACACTACCCACAATATCCCAAGTATGGAGGAAGAAATTTACATTAAACCCATCAGGGCCTGGACTCTTGTTTTGCTTCATATGCTTTAGGGTAGACATAATTTCTTCATCTGAGACATCCCTTTCCAGAAGGAGGGCCTGATGGGAGGAGACCAGATTGGGCATAATCGAGTCCAGAGAGGCAAAAGATACACTGCAATCAGCTTCCGACTATGTACCGAGGAGATCTCTGAAATGGTCCACTGCAACCTTTTGAACAGTCGGGTGCCCAGAACAGACAACACCCTCATCATTATCAATTGCCATGATCTTATTGATGTTCCACCTGTGCTTTACTTGGTTATGAAAGAATCCAGTATTCTTATCACCATCCTTTAACCATTAAATTCAAGACTTCTATTTAAGCAATTTTTCCTCACAGATAATAGTAGCCCATAGATTTGCAGACTGAGTTTTCTAAGTAGCAAGAAGGAATGGATCACCTGGACGAAGGGTGAGTGAATGTTGTGTAGAGTGTAGACAGTCCCTAGCACTCTTGACATTAGAGGGCAGATTTCCATTTAAGGAATTTAGCTCCTTAAGAGCATGTTTGACAGCAATAAGTTTCCTTGCCAGAATCTGCAGAGGGTCCCCAGAACAGGGGGTGAGCCAAGCTTGTTTTACCACATCATGAAAGTTGTCGAGCCCCAACTTGAAATTAATGAAGTGAAAAGGCTTGGGAATAAAAGGCAAGGAAATGCCAGAGTTTACAATCACAGGGCAATAATCAGAGAACTCACACGTGCAAAAATGAGCCTAAGAATATGGGTATGAGTTCAGCCACAGATTATTCACCAAAATGCGATCGAGCTTCTTGTAGGTTGGGTTTGAGATCTGAGAATCCCACCAAGTGAGGAGGGGACCCATAGCACGAAGGTCCACCAAAAAAAGATCAGAGAACCAGTCCTTAAACTCATGTATTCCATGGTCCCAGGCGCAGGTACCCCCATCAATTTTAGATAAAGATTGGACCACATTGAAGTCACCCATGAGAGACCAAGGTTTATCCACAAACGCAGCTATATCCCTCAAATCATTCCAAAGAGATTTCCTTTCACCCGGGGTATTGAGGCCATAAATAATAGTAATAAATCCATTAAAACCAGGATTAATAGAAGAAACAAGACAATGTATAAACTGGGCAGACTTTTTTAAAATAGTTATATTCCAGATATTTGGGTTCCAACCAACCCAAATTCTCCCATTTGCATGATACTCATAATTAAAATGCCACTGCCAATTCCTACAAATAGCTTTAGAAATAGAATTGGCCTTAGGTGACTTGACCCTAGTTTCAACAAGGCCAACAAAAGAGATATTACGATTACATATGAGATCATGAACGCGAGTCTGCTTAGGGGACATATTTACACCTCTAATATTCATAAATTAAAATAGATTTAAGTTGGGGACTTCTTGCTCCCCCACCCTTGATCTTTTTCTTTGAGGCTAGACCAATCTCAAGGGAGCATTTTACTTTTTTCTTGAGATCCTTTACTTCCTTTTCATCAATAAGTTTCAGTTTACCCACAAGAGGGTTTGGGGAAGGTGTGACATCAGTGTCCGAGAAAGAGTCATGCAGTCCCACAACCAAAGGAGGTAATAGGTTGAACATGTTTGGAGAGGGAGAGAGAGGATCAGGGGCCACTTGCGATTTTGGGCCTTTTGCAACTAGAGTCCATGAGTTCGTTGTCCCCGTAGGAGAGATCTGAGGTGCAGCAGAGCTAACCTCGACGAGAGGGGCCATCTCAGGAACAGAGGGGGCCGACTTGGGCACCCACTTATAGTTTGTATGAGGACACTGAAGGAGTGAATGCCCAAAATTCTTGCAATGGGAACAAGACAACGGTTTATTTTGGTACTCCACTTTAACCAAGACAGTTCTTTCTAATTTTGTTTCCTCATTAAGAACAACAACATCTGGGTTCCAATTTTTCTGTAACTTTGTCCACAAAGAGAGGTTTACCAATCCCACTTACTAGATAACTTAGGCCAGAACCTGTAAGGTAAGAAAGAGGGACATTATAGAATTTCACCCAAACAGGGGCCTTAGTGCAAGCATCAGAGACAAAGTCCAACCCCTCCTTCCAATGCTTAAGATAAATGAGCTTGTTTGAAATGTACCAAGGCCCTAAGGCTAAAACATTGTCGCGTTCCTCAGGGTTAGAGAACTTGAAGATGAAATACCCCTTGTCTGCTAGAAAACCTTTTACAAGCCCAAACTACCCCACAGCTTTTGGACGGTATCTTTAAAAGGTTTAAATGGGAGCCGAGAATGAATAAAGCTACCCACCAGACATGAATTCCAGAGGCTGTTTCCCAGCTGATGAACCTCAACTGGAGGTTTAATAGTGATAGGTCCATCTTCCAATAAAGGAGGGGTCGGAGGGAAGTAATCAAGGACCAAGCCAGACTTTGGCGACCCCTTGGCAACCACTGAACTCCAAGAAGGTTTCCTGGTAGGGGGAACAACAGGCACCGAGGCCTCTGCCACACCAGCCACAGGGGACCGAGCCACTTCACCCTCTTCCAAAGCCTCTCGACCCAAAGATTTATGGTCCATATATGAGCTCCCAATATCAGTACCCAAATTTTTTCATTTAGGACAACCATCTTTCATAGTACTATTATCAAACATGTCAAGAGAATTAACAAGGCAAGTAGGCTTACCACCATTTGCAAACTTAGAGATCTGCTAGGAGTTAAAATCCATGGGCAAGGATGAAATCCATAAGAGTTTTACTTTTCTTCCTTTCATCTGTAGCTTCCACGTAACCTTGACTAGAGAAATATTGAGCTGCACAGAAAATATCCTTCATTCTAGAGTCATGGGTTAGCCCTAACATCGCTTCAGTCTCACTATTTGTTCTCGAGTCGTCAGACTCAACTGTTATATTTAGAGGAACAGCCCCGGACTCTGCCATATCAGACACCAAAGCCATTAGGGAGTTTGGGGTTGACACCCCAAACTCGGCACACAGATCCCTAAAGGAGCTACTAAGAGAGTTTCCAGCCGAAAGATGGGGATGGTCCACCATTCCGAGGAAAGCCTAGACACAGAGGTGAGAAAGAAGAAGGGAGTAATAGAGGGAGAGATGTACGAGAAAGGGAGAGGAAGGAAGACCAAGCAACTAAGGGAGAGTGGTTAGAAAGGGGGGGGGATAAGAACGGGGAAATTAGGTTGGTGCAAAAGGTGGGGCGGTGAAGAAAGACCTAGAGAGAAGGCAGAGCATACATGCTAGAGTGAGAACCATCATGTGCAAGGATGCGATGTTCCTTATGGCTTTGCACCAGATCACATATTTCAAAATATATAGCACGTTATACATACTCAAACTCAAAACATCTCATAATAAGAATTTTAATTATTAAATTTTTATTTTAATAACTTATAAAAATTTGGGTCGTCACAAGTATTATATATCCTATCAATGCCATTGCATTGCATGAATATGATATAGAGGGGCATCTATAGACACTCAAAAGTTTTTGCATACCTGTTACTGTCCAGGTAGAAGTCAAAGGGAGCCGACAATCATCCCACCATATTGGAGAACAATCCAAAAAACAACATACATTTTCATCATGTTGTTGTACATTGCAACATGATTATCTTGTCATATTTCAAGTGTCTAGTATTCTTTATCCTATCCATGCTATTGCATTGCATGAATATGATAAAGAGGGTCATCTGTAGACACTCGAATTTTTTTTATACCTGTTACTAACATTGCAGGAAGGGCGGAAACAACTTTCAGAGATAACCCTGGAAGACAGCTCATTTCAATCCCGAAAACAACACCGAGAGTGTCAGTTTCAACCTCAAAAATAATCGCGGGAGGAAAGACACACCTCAGAGATAACCCTGAAGATATTTAGCGTTTGCAAGCAGGCCAATCTCAGAGATAACCCTGAACAACGTCTGCTTTATTAGCCCAAACTGGAGATAACCCTGGTGAGGGGTAAAATCATCATTTTGCCACCTCAATCCCAAATGCGCGCCATCTCAACACATATCAACATACATTCTATATAGAAATGTCCCATAAGACCAAGGAGTTCCAATCTCGAGTGACTACTACGCAAGGCAGCACACCGGATAGAATTTGAAGCCTGAAGACCAAGGGAATGGTCCCATCTTCCTGACTTCGTACAACCTCTAATCCCATGTCATTTTGTAGCTCTCGACAATAGCAGTCCCGAAACAAGTCTTATAAACCTCAATTGGATGCCCAGATTGAAGTTCTGAAAGTTCAAACGGGCATCACATTACATGCATGCACGTACCGGGGCACCACAGGCAGCCGCAGGTGCATCTGCGGCTGTCTCAGGTATACATGCGACTCCCCCCCTCTATAAATAGAGGGCTTGGGGTGGCCATTTTGTAAGAGAAAACGGCGAGGAAGCATTGTCCAATTTGCTCTGTACACACCCTAAACTGAGTGTTTTCTCATTTTAAACACTTGTGAGCTCATATATAGCTATTTTTTTACCAGTGGGAACCGAGTGTTCATCAATTTAAAGCTATTGAAGTCTTCTTTGGCAGTCCACTGTAAGCCTTCTTACTTTTTTTAAAGCCTTTCTCTTCTACTGTGCACACACTTTTTTCACATTGAGAGTCGTGTTACGTGTGTTTATGCCTGAACTTCGGTCCGTGGCTTTTATTTTCATATATATATATATATATATATATATAGACTAACATTATCGAGTTATGCCTCGATTGAGCCTGGACTCACGTCCGGAGCGTTTATTTGCTTATATATATATATATATATATATATATATATATATATATATAAGCAGTAAATGCTCCGTATAGCGTCGCTAAAAGTATAGACGACAGTTGTATGACCGAAACCGTCGCCTAAAGGGGGGTAAGCACGGGTAAGTAAGATAAGGGGTATGCACTTGATCCTTGCTCTATATATATATATATATATATATATATATATATATATATATATATATTTATATTTATCAGGCCTGGAGTTTAATTCGTGGCCTTTTACTACTTTCTTTACATTTAGTCCCGCCTGAAGTTTACTTCGTGGCTGTTGATTTTTTTTACTGCTTTATTAAATTTCTAATCCCCCATGGAGGTGCTTCATGGTGGTTGATCATGTCTCTATAAATATATTTATCGCTTTTATATATTTACATTTCTGATCCCCCATGGAGGTGCTTCGTGGTGGTTGATCATGTTTATATATATATATATATATATATATATATATATATATATATATATATATAGAGAGAGAGAGAGAGAGAGAGAGAGCAAGGATCAAGTTCATACCCCTTATCTTACTCACCCGTGCTTACCCCCCTTTAGGCGACGGTTTCGGTCATACAACCGTCGTCTATACTTTTAGCGACGCTATATGTTTGTCCGTCGCTAAAAGTATAGACGACGGTTGTATGACCGAAACCGTCGCCTAAAGGGGGGTAAGCACGGGTGAGTAAGATAAGGGGTATGCACTTGATCCGGACCGTATATATATATATATATATATATACCGCTTTTATATATTTATATTTCTGATCCCCCATAGAGGTGCTTTGTGGTGGTTAATCATGTCTCTCTCTCTATATATATATTTACCGCTTTTATATATTTACATTTTCGATCCCCCATGGAGGTGCTTCGTAGTGGTTGATCATGTCTGTATATATATATATATATATATATATATATATATATATATATATATATATATATATATATTACATCTTTTATATAAGTTGCGGCATCATGTGAGCCTAGGAATCATGTGATCACAGATTCAGTCTACTGAATCTAGATTCGGTTCCCGTGATGGACATTTTCAGCTGTAAGCAGCTTGTAAATTATTCACGGTGTTTGAATTTCCTTAGATGGATTTCATGCCAATGAGGATTTCGGCACTGCTTTGTACATTATTTTCTTGAAGATGCTTCGCATCTTGAAAATAAAAGCTATTAAGCCAAACATTTAATAAAATGGAAGTATCAAAGGCCTCAATTACTATTGAGCATAAGGGTTTGAAAAACCTCTTTTCCAAAACATCACTGATCTTGTTTAAAACTAATTTTTACATAAATTCAAACCCTTTGTATATAGGTGCGAACGAGGCATTGCATTACTTCCAAATAACTGCACATTGACCCACACACACACACATTCATATAACAGTTTAATTGAAAAGTGGTGGTCACCGTGGTAACACGGATGTCAGGGGGTGCCTAACACCTTTCCTCTGCATAAGCAAGTCTCGAGACCCTAATGAATCTCGGTTTCACAGACCTATTTAGCAGTGTCACATCATTGGGTCAAGGTGCAAACCTTTTCTCGATTATGTTGGTATAACCATTTAAAAACCAAATGGCGACTCTTACAGTCCAATCGTCGACATGTACATGTCGGACCTTTTCACAACTTATTTTTTCTTACAAATCTTTCCTAACATGAGAACACCAAAAGACAAGAACAGAAAAGGGACAATAAAAACCCTGACGTCGACACAACATACACACCAGAACTCTTATATCCACTTCCATTGCCACAAGAAGAAAAGTTAAATTTGGAGGAATTCATGTTGAAGCTCATAGAAAACCAAGAAGAAAGGATGAGGAGTCAAGAAATATCGAGCCATAATTTTTAGAACCAGATGGACCAACTTATCACTACTTCCACACATGGTCCTCAATACATGGATTCCAAAACTAAGACAGATAATTCAGAGTTGGAGGAATTGTTGTCCAAGTTCGTAGCATCAAATGAGGAGAGGAGGGTTAATCAAGAGTGGACAATTCAAAATCTTCAAAATCGAATAGATCGAATGTTCAAAGCCTTGAATAACTGTCCTAAAAAAATGGTGTTATGACATGGATTCTGAGATTGACGAAGTGCCCGAACCAAATCTACAACTGGAGAAGACACTAGATGATGAAATAGATGAGTCTAGTGGGGATAATGAAAACAAGGTCAGTGAAGAACTAACTATGAATTCCAATGATGATGAGCTGATGTTATTAGTTCCCCAAGTGCCTTCTCCGCCAAAGACCAAGGATTCAGTTAGATTTACAAAACCATGCCCTCTTGGTAGTCATGTCATTGACAAGACTATTTATAACATGAATGCTTACGCATTGTTAGAGCCTTGGTTGAATGAAAAGAAGAGGGTAGAGAAAATGACCATTATGTTTGATAAGCCTCAATGCCTCATTCAATTTACAGACATAATGGAGAAAACACCTAGTTGTTGGATGTTCATAAATGGGATCCTATCTATAAAAAGTAAGTTGGGTGGGGTTGATTTTAGGCCTATCACTCTAGGGAACCTCCCGTATACTACATTGCTTCTGATGGATGGAGAATTCCTCAACTTTCATAAAGGAATTGGATATCGTTAACTAGAGAAAGTCAGGCTGAAAGACTGTAAATCAAACGCTCGATGGGAGGCAACCCATGCAATCAAAATTTTCCTTTGTTAATTCTTCTTTATAGTTTATTAGTATTAGATGTTTAATTTGGTTATATTTTTAGGATGTTCATGATAATTCTCAGGTGCAAATTCAATTATGAAATGCAGTGTATAACAGAAAAGCAGAAAAAGCTAAGCAGGCTTGGGATCAGGGCAGGCGCAGCTGTGCCCTTACACCGAACGTGAGAGTATATGTTTGCAAGGATATCACACAAAAAAAGGTAACTGATATTTCTCTCTTTCAAGACACTAGATATGATTTTCCTCCATTATTAACTTTGTGATCGCCTGTACTAGTTCTTAAGCCGGAGTTATCCCCTGACAGTCCAAGTCGTCAAGCTTCTGGTATTGAAGTGTTTACTGTGCAGGATCATGGTGGTAGAAAACGAAGAAGTAGGTCCAGGGAGTACATACCCAATAATACAAAAAAGGTACACTATCTTGAGTATTCTCACCGTAGTGACAGAGCTCCACACCGAAGTAGATCCAGAAGTCATACTCCTGAGAACCTATTATGTGCAAAAGCTAAAACAAGAACTAGATTTGAATAAAGCTAAAATATTTTAGCTTCATCGGTTCCAATTTAGTCATCATGAACAGATTAAAGTGAGAAATAGCCAGATTGAGACAAATCTAGCCCCCAGTAAAAAGCTAGAAAATGAATTAAATTTTAATAAATCTAAGCATTCCAGCTTCAATGGTTCTAGTTTAGTCACCGTGAACCGGTTAAAGTGAGAAATATCCATATATATATATATATATATATGTGTGTGTGTGTGTGTGTGTGTGTGTGTGTGTGTGTTGTATGTGTTTGTGTGTGTGTGTGTACATATATAAGTCGTAAATGCATCGGATATCACACTGATGAGTGGGTTTTATACCTACGAATCGGCCACTAATTCAGACTTAAATTGTTCGACGTCAGTTTTGGGACTAAATACATGACTGATGATGATATAACAGAATACAACAGGGAGTGATAACAACAATCAATCAAGTAGCAAGACAGAGCCCTAATTTGAGTGAAGAACATTGGAGGAAAGCAAGGAAGGTCAGAATCATGAAGATTACGAATTGGAGCAAGAAGAAGGGTGGTTTTGTATCTATTCTACTTCTTTAATTCAACTTTGGTAATTGGCATGATGGATTCTTTTATGATTTCAAATGTTATTTCATTCATGATGAACTAAATTACTTTTTAGGAGTATGATGGATCTTTATTGTTGAACGATGATTATCATGCCTTGAATTCAGTTTCATAATCTATCAATTCAGTTTATCTATTATGATTTATGTTTAATTTACAAATTGCTTGATCACAAATTCTGTGTGGATTTATATGAATTTGAGAGATGATGTATGAATCTAGACTTAGTCACTTTAGCATGTGTTCTTGAATTCTGTGTTTGAACGGAATCTTGATGAATGTTAGGATAGAGGTATTCCTAGCATCGCATGTAATTGGGTAGAGAACATGAATTTAAACATTATTTAATTTTAATTCACATAGAGATATAATGAGTTAGTTGATTAGGGTGTTTGGCTTAATTGTATCAAAATTATGGATTTAAGTTAAAACGGTGTTAGTTCATCAAGAGATGGCTAATTCTACATGAGTGTTCTTGATTAATAAATTAAGATAGTGAATTGAACTGGATTAAGGTGTGATAATTAGAGTGAGACTTAAAGTGAAGTTGTAAGCCTAGTTCTCTAATATTTGCTTGAAGTTACGATTTTTAAGTTGTGTTGATTGATTGGAACTTTTAGTTTTTTTTTGTTTTTCGTATTTATAATAATTGATTTGGATAGTTTAATAAAATTTGGTTAATATAAAATTGGTAATTGATAAGTTTAATTTCTTATTATTCTTTATGGGAACGACACTCAAATAATCACTATATTACTTGTTGACCACGTGCACTTGTGTGTGAGCGTATTTAGAATTCGACCAACAAGTTTTTTGGCGCCATTGTCGGGGATAGTATTGATTTTAATAATTTTCAATATCAATTTAATTAGTTTAGTTTTACTTAAATAATTTTTCTTTTGTTTTGTTCTTTCTGTTTCAAGGTTCTCTGAGTTAGTTTATGCAAACTCGATCTAAGTAGCCAGACTTGCTTCCTTTAGAGGACGATATCAAGAAATGGTTTCAAAGGCTAAGTAAGTGGAATAAAGACACTAAGGAAAACTTTGAACACTCTGATAAGGAAGAAATAATGGTTGTAGAAGATCAGAAAGCGTTGAGGGATTATGCTACTCCTAAGGTGACTGAGCTTCAGTCAAGTATCACTAGGCTTGCAATAGCTGCAAAGAATTTTGAGATCAAGCCTGGGACCATACAGATGATTCAGAACTCGGTGCAGTTTGGGGATTAGCCAATGATGATCCGAATGAGCACTTGGTTAGCTTTCTAGAAATTTGTGACACCTTTGGATATAATGGAGTATCAGATGATACAGTCAGACTTCACTTGTTCCCGTTCACACTGCGAGACAAGGCAAAAAGTTGGTTACACTCTCTACCGCCTGGGTCGATTACTAAATGGGACAACCTTGCTCAGAAGTTATTGGCTAAGTTCTTTCCACCAGCCAAGACTGCTAAGATGAGAAATGAGATTACGATGTTTGAGCAGCTGCATAGGGAATCTTTGTATGAGGCATGTAAACAGTACAAGGAACTGCTCAGAAAGTGCTCACATCAGGGACTACCTAAATGGCTGCAGATGAACACAATCTACAACGGATTGAGTTGTAGTCTCAGGGCTAGTATTGATGCAGCTTCGGGTGGAGCATTCATGGCTAAGAGCTACGAGGAGGCATATGACTTGATAGAGACGACGACGGCTAATAACTACTAGTGGCCTACAGCCATAATGATACAGTCTAAGGCAGGTGAGATCTTAGAGGTAGACGGGGTAACAACTTTGGCAGCACATATTTCAGCATTGTCAAAGAAAATGGATGCTCTGACAGGTGCAAAAACATAACAGGTGGCGTATGTTTGTAAATTGTGTGCGGGAGAACATTCTACAGAACAATGTGCCATTAACCTCGCAGCGGTATAGTTTGTGGGCAGCTATAATAGGATTCCACAGAATATGTATCAAAATGCCTATACTCCGAGGAATAGGAACCATCCAAACTTTTTGCGGAGTAACAATCAAAATCAGCAGGCTCCACAACCTTCTTATACCATGGGGTTTCAAAATCAGCATCAACAAACAGCTCCACAACAAGAGAAAAAGGAAGATTTGGAAGAGCTTTTATTGAAGTATATATCGGGAAACGAGGCGGCAATGAAATCATAAGCAGTGGCCATCAAAAACTTAGAAAATCAGATGGGACAGCTTGCCTTAACACTTAATAAAAGGCCTCAAGGGACTTTACATAGTGACACAAAAAAGAATCCGAAGGGAAATTATGAGCAGTGTAAAGCAATCACTTTGAGGAGTGGAAAGTAACTCGATGGGAAAAATGCAGAAAATTCAGCTAAGAAGGATGTCAAAGAGAATGAAGACAAAGTGGTTGAAGGGAAACAAGGTGAGAAAAAGAAAGATGACAAGACCAAGTCTAATGTTGAGCCAGTTGTGTATCCTCCACAACTGTTTTAGTAGAGGGTCCAAAAATAGAAATTAGATAAGCAATTCTCAAAGTTTTTGGAAGTTTTCAAGAAACTTTTAATCAATATTCCTTTCATAGAAGCCCTAGAGAAAATGTCAAGTTATGCTAAATTTATGAAGTTTATTCTGTCAAGGAAGGAAAAGTAAGAGGATTACAAAACTATAGCGTTGATGGAGGAATGTAGCGCAGTTTTATAGAGAAAATTGCCTCCACAGTTGAAGGATCTGAGGAGTTTCACCATTCCTTGCACAATCGGTAACATGGCCTTCAAAAAGTGTTTGTGTGACTTGGGGCAAGTGTAAACCTCATGTCATTATCTATTTATACTGAATTGGGTCTACCAACTTCGAAGCCTACACACATATCATTGCAGTTAGCAGACAGATCGGTAACTTATCCAAGAGAAATTGTGGAAGATATCTTGGTTAAGGTGGACAAATTTATTTTTCCAGCAGATTTCATAATTTTGGATTATGAAGAAGATAAAAACATCCCAATCATCCTAGGGAGACCATTTTTTGCTACATGTAGGACTTTCATCGATGTTCATAAATGGGAATTAACCATGAGGGTTCAAGACCAGTAAGTCACATTCAATGTGTTTAAAGCCATGAAGTTCCCTATAGATGAAGAGGAGTGTTTCCGGGTGGATGTCATTGACCGGATAGTTCATGAAGACCTGGTCAAAAGTTTGGTCATAGATCCATTGGAAACCACACTACTGGGGAATGAGGATTTAGATAATCCAGAGTTCGTGGATTACTTATATATGCTGGATTCTTTGGCTCAAGTTAGTAGATTCAAGGTTCCGTTAGAGCCACTACACACAGAAGAAAGAGCTTCAACTTGGATGAAACCTTTACTTGAGGAGCCACCCATTCTTGAGCTTAAACCACTTCCTAAACACCTCAGGTATGATTATTTGGGTGATTTAAATACTTTACCTGTTATTATTGCATCTACGCTTAATGAATTGCATGAAAGTAAATTGTTGAGGATTTTGAGAGAATACAAGTCTACGATAGGCTGGACAATTGCCGATATTAAAGGGATTAGTCCATCCTTTTGCATGCACAAGATTCTCATGGAAGATGATGCAAAGCCAACAGTGGAATAGCAGATACGGCTAAATCCAATCATGAAAGTAGTGGTAAAGAAATAAATACTAAAGTGGTTGGATGCGGGAATTATTTACCCAATTTTTAGAAAATGCATGGGTCAGTCCAACGTGCCGAAAAAGGGCGGTATGACAATGGTTAAGAATGAAGATAATGAACTGATTCCAACGAGGATAGTGATCGGATGGAGGGTTTGCATGGAGTATAGAAAGCTGAATAAGGCAACCCGGAAGGATCACTTTCATCTACCCTTCACTGACTAGATGTTGGACCGGTTAGCTGGACATGAATACTATTGTCTACTGGATGGATATTTGGGGTACAACAAAAGAGTCATAGCCCCCGAGGATCAAGAGAAGACCACCTTTACATGCCCATACGGAACCTTTTCATTTAGAAGGATGTCTTTTGGGTTATGTAATGCACCAGCTACGTTCCAAAGATGTATGATGGCTTTTGTCTTAGACATAGTGGAGAAGAACGTGGAAGTTTTCATGGATGACTTTTCAGTCTAAGAAAATAGTTTTGATAAGTGTCTAGAGAATTTGGTCACGGTCTTGAAGCAATATGTGGAAACTAATTTGGTGCTTAACTAGGAGAAGTTCCACTCAATGGTTAAAGAAGGAATAATTCTAGGGCACAAGGTCTCTGCGAAAGGCTTAGAGTTTGATAGGAAAAGTTAGACACGATCGAGAATCTTCCATCACCAAATTCAGTGAAAGGAATCCGCAGTTTTCTTGGACATGCCGGATTCTACTGAAGGTTTATTAAGGATTTCTCTAAGATTGCAAAACCATTATGCAGTCTCTTAGAGAAAGATGCAATGTTTAGTTTTGACGAAGAGTGTAAAGTAATGTTTGAGTAGTTGAAAAAAAAGTTAACTACAGCTCCAGTGATCGTCACACCAGATTAGACTAAGCCTTTTGAGTTAATGTGCCACGCTAGCGACTATGCGGTAGGGGCTGTTTGGTGTCAATGCCGAGAGAAGATATTCCACGCCATATACTACGCAAGTAAAACCCTTATGGATGCCTAATTGAACTACACAACCACAGAGAAGGAGTTACTTGCAGTAGTATATGCCTTAGATAAATTCAGAGCTTACTTGATTAGAACAAAGGTGGTGGTATACACGGATCACTCGACGATTCGTTAATTGATCTCAAAGAAGATGTTAAACCGAGACTAATTAGATGGATTCTACTCCTTCAAGAATTCGACTTAGAAATAAAATATAGGAAGGGGACAAAAAACCAAGTGGCGGATCATGTTTTGAGGTTAGAAAGTGCGGATAAGCATAGAGCGGATAAGTGTGTAATCAATGAATCGTTTCTGGATGAAAAGTTTTTTGGAGTTAATTCAGAGTTTCCATGGTATGTGGATTTCGCCAATTACTTGGTGAGCAAAATCCTTCCCCCTGATCTGACATCGTCAATAGAAAAAGAAGTTCCTATATGACGTCAAGTGGTACATGTGGGATGAACCCTATCTAGTTCAGACAGTGCACAGAAAAGATTATTCGTAGATGTGTACCGTACATCAAAGTGAAAAATATCTTGCACCAATGCCATTCATCTGCATATGTGGGACATTATGGTAGTGAGCGGACAGCGACCAAGGTACTTCAAGCAGCATTTTACTGGCCTACTGTGTTCAAGGATGCCCACCAGTTTGTAAAAAATTGTGGTAGATGTCAAAGGGTGGGCAATATATCAAAGAGGAATGAGATGCCGCTTAACACTATCATGGAAGTGGAAATTTTTGATGTATGTGAGATGGACTTTATAAGACCTTTTTTTCTTTCATTCAATAACCTGTATATCTTGCTAGCTATAGATTACGTGTCAAAATGGGTTGAAGTCATAGAACTCCCTACAAACGATGCCAAGGTGGTTCTTAAGTTTTTACAAAAGAATATTTTTACAAGGTTTGGCATGCCAAGAGCAATCATAAGTGATGAGGATAGTCACTTCTGCAGCAGATCATTTACAGCTCTCAAGGTAAAGTATGCGGTCAATCATAGGGTAGCTACAACATATCACCCCCAAACGAGTGATCAAGCTGAGGTTTCCAGCAGAGAGGTGAAGAAAATTTTAGAGAAGGTTTACAAGGTTTGGTCAAAAATTATTTTTCATAATTTAAAATAATTTTTAAAACCATTTTTGGTAATTTTTAGAATTTATTTCTATTTTTAAATAATTTTCGGAATATTCAGAAAATAAAATAAATAAAACCGTCGCTATAGGTCTTTAGTGACAGAAAGCGTCGCTGTTGGTGTTCTTGAGCTCAAGAACACTGACAGCCGACAGCTTCAAGGGTCAACTTTGACCGGCTTTTACTCTTTGTGTAATTCGATTCTAGGCTAGTTCTAACTGTGATTGTGTAGTATACATGTAATTCTCCAATTATCAACCATCAATTGGCTCAAACAACAAACCAGATTCAAGATCTGAGCCTCGTAAAACAATGTCAGAGCAATTCTAGGTTTTTTGGGCAACCCAGAAACCCAGACAGTTTCGTGGTACTACTTTAAAGCTCAATTTGTAACGTGTTCCGGTTATGTTTTATGTTTTTTAATGGTTCACCATTATAGACCGTATATCATAGAACACTCACAAAGAAACACATCAATTTAACAACAACAGATATACAAGATACAATCTGGTCAAACTCTGCCAGAAAACATGTTCTTCACTTTTCTAGAAATTCCAAAAATTCCCATCCGTGGCCAAGTGACCTACTTTGACCAATTGATATATTAAATCCTTGGATATTTTAGGATGATCTAAATACCCAGATCTGTAGTACACTATTCATGCTACATATTCATAACAATAAAATCAACAAACATCACAAAATTGGACAGATCAAGCGGCTAAGAATTCTTGTCAGACGCTGTTTAACTCTTTCTGGGTTACCTAGAAAGTTCATGGTCATGCCCGGTCAACGGGTTTTGACCATGAATAACTTCAAATCTGGACATTAAATTTTTATTCTATCACTTGAAGATTAAAGCCAACACGACAAACTATACATACCAACTTTAAAACACTAAAAACCATAACTAAACAAGAATATGTGGCTCCTGACATTAGCTTGTCATACCACAGATCTTGTTCTTGATAGTTTGGAAAAGAATCACTTTTAAAGCCATTCGATGGTATGGATCTATGTTATATCAACATAGATCATCATAAAACATCATTAGCAAAAATCTAAACACAAAAACATAAAAAAATTCAAAGCATACAAGATCAAAAATTAAATTAGGTTTATACCTTTCTTGCCCAAATTTTGATCTTGATTCTCCAATATGTTTATGGTTGATCTAAGGAAAGTATTTGGGACTGATCTAGTTGTGATTTTCGGAGCTTTAAGTGAGAGAGAGAGTTGGTGAGAGCAAATTGTCCAAATGAGAAATTTTATGAACTTTCTCTCTCTTAGATCCTATATATATTATGATATGTTGCTAGATCTGATCTTGCTGTCACATGGAGCTGATATGCTGAGATTTTTAATGCCACAAAGTCAACAAAGTTGGTGACCTAACACATATTTGCCAAGATTTGCAAGCTAGCTCACTAATTTACACTAAAGGGCATTTTGGTCATTTCTAAAATACAATTAATGGCATTCTTGTCCAATACACAAACCCTTAGGGTTTAGGGTTTGGATTAGGGTTTGAGATTTGAACCTTTTAGGTATTAAAATTTTTAGTTCCCACAATGTTCAAATTTAGGGTTTACTTAGAAAAATAAATTTTCTAAAATAAAATTAGGGTTTCTAAAATAGAAATTTAACATACAAAAATATAATTAGAGTTTTCTAATCATATTTAAGTTTAACAAACACTTTAGGCATGCTAATAAAAATTAGGGTTGCCTAATTAGGGTTTACAATTCTCGATTTTGAAATTAGGATTTCCCGGCGTACAATTAGGGTTTTTAATTGTACAATTTATTTTCTAAATTTAAGATTAGGCTTTTAAATCCCTTATTAAGGTTTATTAATTACAAACCTTATCCGATCAATTATTGATCAACATAATCAACATACAGTACAAACACATTATTAGCAATATAATTATTTTAATTATATCTTCTACCGATCCCTATCCAAAAATTAGGGTTAGGGTTTTCTAAAGTAGTTAAGCACAACTCTACTCTAAATTTATTAGTCAATACACAAATTCACTTTCTCGAGATTCATATCACAGATACTTGTCACAAAATTGATAATTAATATTAATATTAATTAAAAAAAAATTTATTCGAAAATTTTGGATTATTCGAAATCCTGGTTTATCACATTCACCCCTCCTTAAAAGGATTCCGTCCTCGGAATCACCGCTTTCTTATTCTATACAAACTTTTAAAGTTGTATCATCAATTCATTTTGATCAACACAATATTACTTTGTGTTTCAAATTCTAACACGTGACTTAAATCTCTAAAAGAAAACAGTTCACAGAATTATCTAAATTATAATACTCGCGTAATTAAATTTCTAAACGAAATCATTACCTGCTACTACCTCCTGAGTAGCCACTGCAATCTAGCGCCGTCATGTTAAATGTACGGGCTGTTGGTCTTCCTTGCTTTGCAGGTCCTTGAATCGCCAAGGTTCCACCACCAGGTCCCTTGTTGGCACTTTCTTTTTCGGCATTCTTCTTCGGACAGTTCCGCACCAGATGATCAGTTGATCCACACGCATAGCAACCTTGAATCTTTTTTCGGGCTGGGATAATTTGGCGACATATGCCCCTCTTGTCCGTAGTTGTAACAAACCCCTTTCTTCTTCAAACAAACACCAGCATGATTCTTCCCACAATTCGCACAAGGCCCTCCTCCTTTCTTATTCCCTTCAGCTTTGTTACCCGATTGGGTAATCTCACTCCACTTCCTTTTATTCGGGTTACTAACACCACTGCTTCCACCCTTATTGGTATTCTTCTTTTTTTCCTGATGAAAACGAGATGCAGCCTCGCTTCCTCCTTCAGCAATTAATTCTTTCTCCAATAGAGCCGCAAAAGTGTTGATCTGCAGCACAGCTACTTTGTTGTAAATCCCCGGCTTCAATCTGTTCTCAAATCTTCTTGCTTTTCTAGCTTCGGTGTCAACCTGATGAGGTGCAAATCTTGCTAATTCGTTGAATTTAGCCGCGTATTCAGAAACAGACATATTCTCCTGCTTAAGTTCCAAGAACTTAACTTCCATTCGAGCTTGCATACTCGGTGAGAAGTAGTTCTCAAAGAACAATTCTTTAAATCTTGTCCACATCACCACCGTTGTACCCGCTCTCGCTTGATTGGTTTCCCACCAATAATTGGCTTCTCCCTTCATTAGATATGTTGCAAAAGCCGTCTTTTTCTCTTCCGCCACTCGCGCAATCACGAACTCTTTCTCCATCTCTTTCACCCAAGTTTGAGCTTCGATCAGATCCGTAGTCCCCTTAAATTTCGGCGGTCCTACAACTTTAAAATCCTTAAAATTAGCCAATCTGTCGGCTGGCTGATTCCTTGGTCTTCCCCTGGCTAGAGCCTTATTTTCCATAGCTTGGGCCAGCATATCTACAAAATTCTGTATTGGGTCCACTTGACTTCCTTCGTTATTCACTGATTGTTCTTCTCTTTGGTTTCGATTCTGTCGTCTAGGCGGCATGATCTGATTTAAATGAAAATCTTATATTAATACTCTTATTCTACACAAATTCTTAACACAATAAGAATTCAACACATAATTCTCAAGTAATTACATATTTATTCAAATAGCACATAGTCCCTATAGTACTTAACCCATATAACTATCCCTTTAAAATAATACTAGGATTAACAAACTCAACTTTACAAAAGTTGCAATTCCCCAACTTTACACAAAAAGTTGGCATTCTCCAATTTCACATTACTATTTCCAGTTCATCAAACTTACCACACTTAGGAGTTCAGTAACTTGCCACAATCATATGAGTGTATGAACTTATCCTAGTCAGACCTTTGGCGTCCATTCGCTGAGGGGTTCAGAACATTTCATATAATTATGAGTCATGAACATACCATAAGTATGAGTTTTAAGAACACACAATTTCATTTTAATCTTATATTCATATAGAAAATAAAGATTTTATTCATACAAACATATATTTACATATGTTCAAACATCGTTCTTGATATTACATATCTTAATATCAGAAACTTCTACCAAAAGATACGATTACATATATCTAAGTTGTCTACCGACCACTTCCTTCACCAATCTTCTTCTTGTTGGGACACTTGTTGAATCCGTGACCCGTCTGCCCACATGAAAAACACTTCCTCATATTCAGTTTAGGACAATGCAAAGAGATATGTCCTTCCTGCTTACAGTTGAAGCACACGTTCTTCCACATCATGCATTCCCCCACGTGAGTTTTGCCACACTTACTGCAAGCTTTCTTTTTCTTCGGGTTCGAATTTTCAGAGTTGTCACTGTCATCGTTCCTCTTTCTTTTCTTCTTGTCCTTCTTGTCGGTTCCTTCAGACGATCCACCACCTTCAGCCTTCATTCGTTCCACCTGTGCTTTCAGCTCGTTCCGTTCTTCAGTCATTTCACGTAACGCCCGTTCCATCTTCCACAACTCCTCCAAAAGAAATGCTTTGCTTCGGAGTTCCTGGACTTCCACAAATAACTGATCTTGTTCACCAACCTTGATCTTATTTTTTAGTTCCACCTTAGTTTCTTCAGACTCCGCCTCCTCATCACCACTTGGATACATCTCAGGATAATTGTCATGATCACTCCTAAGATTGATCATTGGTTCATCTTTTCCCACTTCTTCAACCGATTCACTCTGTGCTGGCACCTCGGCTACTGGCATTGGTGCGACAGCCGCAGGCTTCTCCGTACTCATTTCATCTTCTCCCGACATCCTACAATCAGTTTTAAACAACTTGATTAGTACTTCACTAGTACAAATTTCTCTCACTACGAATTTACTTATCTTACTATCGATACACTTCAACGATCCCTCACTTAGTACTCTAAATGAGTATTTTCTATTTCGCTATAATCCTAGGGTTTTCCCCCACCCCACTTAAGTTTTATAACCTACAGCTCCACTACCAGCTGGTGACACCTTGGTCACTACAGCTCTGATACCAACCTGTAACTTTCATGGTGCTTCCAACCATAGCACCTTACAGGGGTACCTATCAGCTTGCCACCGACTGACTCGGCGTCCCCTACGGAGAGTCTGGCTTCGGTGCATTCCACACAAGGAAGTCACCAGAGAGAGGCTCGGGGCTCTTCGCAAATTTATGCTTATAGCTCTGATAACAACCTGTGACACCCCCAAATCCGGGTTACCTGACTCCTGAGTTTGGTGTTCACGATCCACAATATAAATAACATTTAACTACACATAATATATATAGATAGTAACTTTCATAAGTTTTTATCAAAATTTAATAATACATCACCCAGGTTTTCTAACCTTAACTTTACAAACATACCCTTTAGATATAGAAAAAGGGTTTACAATACAACAATATAAATAATACTGTTTAATATAACTAATTTATAACTACGCCTTTGCCTTTATCCTTCGCAGCACCTCCTGCAACTTCATCCCTAGCTGAAAAATTTTATTTAGCAAGGGCGAGCATCTAATTTGCTCCGCAAGTTAAGACATACAATAAATGTATAAGAATTCAAAACAACAGTCTATCTATTTTGATAGAATGAAATCAAAGTTCGGGGAACTTTGAAATGGCTGAACAATTCGTTATTCTATAACAAGTTTTCTCGTATTCTATACAACACAATAATTCAACAATGAAAGAGTACAACGCTTTCAAAGTTTCTACGATATTCTAATGAATAATCAAGAATCAATTCTACGAAATATCAAAGTGGAATGTTTTCCAGATTTATACTTAGCGATCACACAAGATCTTGAACTTATTTTATCGGGTAGATATTAAAGATTTAGTTTGATAAATACTCAGGTGTATCAGATAACCATAAAGATTAAATCATACCCCTCTGCAAGTACAACAAGTGATCAGCTTATTATACCCTATATTATGCATAATACTCAAAACGCGCGCAAAGGTCGAATTCACGACCAACAAAATGTTCCCTTTATATAAAAAGGTTGTTCTTCTCAGTCTTAGAATCAAAAGTTTGATTTTACAACGAAATACTGGGATTTCAAATTCTATTTGCTTCTCTTCTCAAACCTAACAAGTTTTTACAAATGTTTGTCTAACCAGAATAATTGGCAAAGACATTTCTCAACATAATTTGACAATAAACAGGAATTATCTGTACTGTCAATTCTAACTTCTACAGATATGAATATCCAACAACAGTAATTCTACGAATATATATTTTCTAATTTAATAATTTAATTTCAACAATAAATCCTTGGACGTGGTATAATTAGCAATAATTATCCACCAATAATAATTGAATGAAATAACTCAAGGTTGAGTTAGGGAACTTGCCTCTTCCGCTGATTACAGCTACACAAAATACTTATCTACTTTCGAAAGACCTATAACCAATAATATCGGTCTAACAATTAGCACAATAATCCACATAACACACAACACTGTAGTTCACAGTCAAACTTCTCCTAGACACATTACCACATAGCCACAACAGTGTTTATAACCTATATAAACACTTAACAAGTCAAACTAGTTCAGTCTGGTTGGACTTCAGTCCATTCTCGGTGTTCTAGTCACCCTATCCGACAATTATAACAGTTATCTGTCAATTACACGTGGTCTCTAAGCTTTAATTTAATTTAGATAAGTCAATTATCATTAATAATATTTTTCGGAAGGTTTTAATAATTATCAAGCAATTATTATAATTTATAATAATGTTTCAAATATCAGAATTATTTTTAAATGATTTAATTATCAATTAATCGTATCATTATAAATATTTAATAATATCAAAATATTAATAACATACTTGTCAAAATATTAAAGTTATTATTAATAACTTAAAATATTTTTAAATCAACAATATTCTACTTAAATGATTTTTTTAAAGTAATTAAAATTATTTTTAAATCATCACCATTAATATATAAATATTAATGAAATTATTATCCAAATATTAAAAGTCATTAATTATAACTTAAAATATTTTTAAATCATTTTTCTCATTTTTAAATGATTTTTAAATCAATAAAATCATTTTCAATTCATTTATTTAATATAATAATTAAATAAATCATACATCATTAAAATTAATTTATTAATGAAAATTCTCCAAAAATATTGAAAATTATATTTTATAATTTAAAATATTTTCTAACACTTTATTCTCAATTAAAATGATTTTTAAATTATTAAAATTATTTTTATCTTATTTATTTAATTTAATAATCAAATAAATCTAATATCATTAATATTAAATTATTAATGAAAATTCTCCAAAAATATTAAAAGTTACATTTTATAACTCAAAATATTTTTTAATACATTATTCTTATTTAAAATGATTTTTCATAATATTAAATCATTTTCCCTAATTTATTTAATACACTAATTAAATAAATTAAATACCTTTAATATTTAAATAATTATAAATATTAAAGAAAAATATTCCAATTGGTCAAAAATAATTTTTCATAATTTAAAATAATTTTTAAAACCATTTTTGGTGATTTTTAGAATTTATTTCTATTTTTAAATAATTTTCGGAATATTCAGAAAATAAAATAAATAAAACCGTCGCTATAGGTCTTTAGCGACAGAAAGCGTCGCTGTTGGTGTTCTTGAGCTCAAGAACACTGACAGCCGGCAACTTCAAGGGTCAATTTTGACCGGCTTTTACTCTTTGTGTAATTCGATTCTGGGCTAGTTCTAACTGTGATCGTGTAGTATACATGTAATTCTCCAATTTTCAACCATCAATTGGCTCAAACAACAAACCAGATTCAAGATCTGAGCCTCGCAAAACAATGTCAGAGCTATTCTGGGTTTTCTGGGCAACCCAGAAACCCAGACAGTTTCGTGGTACTACTTTGAAGCTCAATTTGTAACGTGTTCCGGTTATGTTTTATGTTTTTTAATGGTTCACCATTATAGACCGTATGTCATAGAACACTCACAAAGCAACACATCAGTTTAACAACAACAGATATACAAGATACAATCCGGTCAAACTCTGCCAGAAAACATGTTCTTCACTTTTCTGGAAATTCCAGAAATTCCCATCTGTGGCCAAGTGACCTACTTTGACCAATTGATATATTAAATCCTTGGATGTTTTAGGAGATCTAAATACCCAGATCTGTAGTACACTATTCATGCTACATATTCATAACAACAACATCAACAAACATCACAAAATTGGACAGATCAAGCGGCTAAGAATTCTTGTCAGACGCTGTTTAACTCTTTCTGGGTTACCTAGAAAGTTCATGGTCATGCTCGGTCAACGGGGTTTGACCATGAATAACTTCAAATCTGGACATCAAATTTCTATTCTATCACTTGAAGATTAAAGCAAACATGACAAACTATACATACCAACTTTAAAACACTAAAAACCATAACTGAACAAGAATCTGTGGCTCCTGACATTAGCTTGTCAGACCACAGATCTTGTTCTTGACAGTTTGGAAAATAATCACTTTTAAAGCCATTCGATGCTATGGATCTATGTTATATCAACATAGATCATCATAAAACATCATCTAGCAAAAATCTAAACACAAAAACATAAAAATTTTCAAAGCATACAAGATCAAAAATTAAATTAGGTTTATACCTTTCTTGCCCTAATTTTGATCTTGATTCTCCAATATGTTTATGGTTGATCTAAGGAAAGTATTTGGGACTGATCTAGTTGTGATTTTCGGAGCTTTAAGTGAGAGAGAGAGAGTTGGTGAGAACAAATTGTCCAAATGAGAAATTTTATGAACTTTCTCTCTCTTAGATCCTATATATTATGATATGTTGCTAGATTTGATCTTACTGTCACATGGAGCTGATATGCTGAGATTTTTAATGCCACAAAGTCAATAAAGTTGGTGACCTAACACATATTTGCCAAGATTTGCAAGCTAGCTCACTAATTTACACTAAAGGACATTTTGGTCATTTCTAAAATACAATTAATGGCATTCTTCCTTAGGGTTTAGGGTTTGGATTAGGGTTTGAGATTTGAACCTTTTAGGTATTAAAAATTTTAGTTCCCACAATGTTCAAATTTAGGGTTTAATTAGAAAAATAAATTTTCTAAAATAAAATTAGGGTTTCTAAAATAGAAATTTAACATACAAAAATATAATTAGAGTTTTCTAATCATATTTAAGTTTAACAAACACTTTAGGCATGCTAATAAAAATTAGGGTTGCCTAATTAGTGTTTACAATTCTCGGTTTTGAAATTAGGGTTTCCCGGCGTACAATTAGGGTTTTTAATTGTACAATTTATTTTCTAAATTTAAGATTAGGGTTTTAAATCCCTTATTAAGGTTTATTAATTACAAATCTTATCCGATCAATTATTGATCAACATAATCAACATACAGTACAAACACATTATTAGCAATATAATTATTTTAATAATATCTTCTACCGAATCCCTATCCGAAAATTAGGGTTAGGGTTTTCTAAAGTTGTTAAGCACAACTCTACTCTAAATTTATTAGTCAATACACAAATTAACTTTCTCGAGACTCGTATCACAGATACTTGTCACAAAATTGATAATTAATATTAATATTAATTAAAAAAAATTATTCAAAAATTTTGGATTATTCTAAATCCTGGGTTATCACAGTACATGCATGTGAATCAATAATACATTCATGTGAATCAATAGTTCTATACATTTGAAAAAAAATAGTTACAGTGCTTTCATCTATACCTCTATTTTGTTAATTTAGTCATTCAAGTATTATCAATCTTTCACCACCTCCCCTAATAGTACATGCATGTGAATCAATAGTACATACATGTGAACAAATAGTTATAAACATGTGAATTAATAGCAATTAATTGCTCATTTATCCGATTAATTATCCAATTGGTCAATATAACCTCCAGAAATCAATTATTATCAAAATAAATGTTGATTTCCATTAACACTAATAATCCCAACACAATGGAAATATCAATTTCATCTTTAATCAACACGAAATTATTCATCATTAATATTATAACTCACAATATTTAACAACCAGATTATTCCCAGGAAAGAAGGGACTTTTAGATAAGAATTTCTCCCTATTAGCGCGCAATTAGGTGACCAAACCCCTTTTCTCGATAGAACTTTCTAGACATCATCAATATTGCAAATAATAATATTAATAAATTTGTCATCTCAATTATTAATTTAAAAATATTATGCAGATGATAATTGAATCAATAATATGTGAGATATTATGCAGTAATTACTGTAGCACTAATTGAGTATAACTGAGTGACTTCTCACTTAAACATCAATAATCAATACCGCGTGTTACTAATAAGTGGATTTTATATACACGAATCGGTGTCCATTTCATGTTTATTTGTTGTTATTTTCATATGGTCATATTCGTTTTTACTTGTGTTGTGTTCTTATATGTGTAGGATGGTTATTGAGGCGTTTAACGAAGATTTGGAGTCATTTGGAATCATTCGGAGTCAATTGGATCAGTTTTGGAAGAATTCATGAAGCTATAACAAGTCATTCTGCAGAACAGACCCCCGCTGGGGCGGGCCTTTTTGCTTTGTATACCCCCGTCAGGGTGGGGGGTCTTCGTAAGGAACTAACAGAATGGTAGCCTGCCGGGGCGGGCCTTGTTAACACATACACCCCCACCGGGGTGGGGGTGTCGAATTTTGCAGACTTCTGTTAAGCTTGAAACTCTTCTTAGGCATGGATTCTAGCATATTGCATGGCAATGGAACTCTAGATAGAGGGAATTTCAGCTAGGACTTGTGTGTTGGACATCTATTACTCTATCAACAACGAATTCAACAAGAAAAACAATCCGAACATCATTTGGGCTTTCATGTTCATTTCATGTTTTTGGCTTAGAACTTGGCTTACATTGTAGAGCGTCTTCGTAGCTTTATGGAACATCTTGAATCATTCAATCGGAGTTCGGATGCAAGAGTTATGATCTTTGTACCAACGGACGTCGAACTTCATTGTTTTGGGTGGCCATTTGCGAAGCAGACACTTCTAGCCCAATTTCAACCTTCATCCGTTCGTTATTTCTCAAATATCAAAGAATGAAAGTTGTAGAGCTCGTCGATATCTTCGATTTGATAGGTCGTGGGCCCCGTAACAACTCCCGAATCAAACGTTATGGCCGTTTTACCAGAGGACACTGTGGTAGAAATTGGACCCCCGTCGTGGCGGGCATACCAGCTCAAATCAGAACCATAGCCCGCCTGGGCGGGCCCTTTACAAGGCTAAACCCCCAAGAAGGATTTTTTCGATCCGATTGACTAAAGAAGGATTGTTTTGATCCGATTAACTCAAGGACTTCTAAGAGGATTTAAAGACATTTAAAAAGGCTTATAAAAGGGGGAGAATAACAAGGATTAGAAAGGGAGATTAGAGGTGAAATATGATTCCATTAGATTAGATTAGATCAAAACACTAGTTATAATGAGTTTTAGAGATTGAAGCAACTTGGAGATCATTGAAGATTCAAAGTAGGAGCAAGGAGGGAGCTTCAAATCTACAGACAATAGATTATATCTTCTCATCTTCTTCTATCTTTGTCTTTTATTGTTTATTTAATTGTGGATTCTTAGTTTTAATTCAATAATCATGAACTAATTCTTTGTTTGAGATTACAATAGATCTTATTGTGTAGTTTATTTTAATATTCTTCATTATCAATCATTATGTTCTATTGTGAGGATTGTCTATTGTGATTTGAACTTAATTGCTTAATTGTCTAGCTAACAATTATCGTGATAATCTATATGAACTCGAGAGATGAAGTATTGATATAGATATGATCATGATAGCATGTGTTTGTGATTTCTGCATAGATGGAATCCATGATTCGTGTTTAAGATAGAGATATGCCTTTACGCCATATGTAATCTTATAGAGTACTTGTGCTTTAAATCCTTTTTAATTGTAATTCACATAGAGATATAGTGGATTAGTTAATTAGGGTGTCTTGCCTAATTCTATCATCTGTGCATTTAAGTGAGTATTGGTATTATGCATCGAGGGGTGGTTTTATCTGCTTTAGTGTTCTTGATTAAAAATTCAGGATAGAGAATAATTGATGAGAAGTGTGTTAACTTAAATGAGGCAATAAGTGAATTTGTGATCTTAAATCTCCATAATCTTAATTTAACTAGTGGTAATTAGAATTAGTTTACTTATAAATTGAAATTCATTCATTTAAATAAGATTGAGTTGGTTACGGGTTAGTACTTGGTGATTTTTATTAAATAATTCTCTGTGGGAACTATACTCAACTTATCACTTTATTACTTGTTGATCACGTATACTTGCGTATTGTGCGTAATTAGATTTTACCCACCAAGTTTTTGGCGCCGTTGCCAGGGAATTAGTTTAATAAATTTTTGCCAATATTAGCTTCAATCAAATTAGTCTTAATTTAAACATTTTTTTCTCTTTCTTTCTTTATATTTTATTTTATTATCTTCTTATTTTTCTCTCATTTTCGGTACCATGGCTGGATGCAATTATCAAAGGCCATATTCGAGTATGTCTCAACTAAGGGGAGCGGGGATTGATGGACTCAATATATTTTCTGCATTATCAGCACAACTTGAGACACTTTCGAGGAGGTTGGACGTTGTTGCAGCCCAACGTAATCGAAGGATAATAGTTACTTGCAATTATTGTGCTGGTAATCACCCGAGTAATCAATGCACCATCAGTCTTGGGCCGGGACAACATGGTGGTGAATACCTCAACGATTATACATATCAAGTTTGGGGGTATCACCCGGATTCGTCATGGAGCTATACTCATGAAGACCAATACTACGCTCTAAATCCAACATACACACCAGATATTTCATGTAAACCTCCATTTCCAAAAGAAGAAAAGTCAAAGTTGGAGGAATTACTGTCAAAGGTCATAGCAAACCAAGAGGAGAGGATGATGAGTCAAGAAATATCATGCCACAATTTTCAGCACTAGATGGAACAACTCATCACCACTTCAACTCATTGTCCTCAATATATGGATTCCAAAATTGAGACAGATAATTCGAGATTGGAGGAATTGTTTTCCAAGTTCATAACATCAAATGAGGAGAGAAGGATTAATCAAGAGAAGTCAATTCAGAATCTTCAGAATAAGATAGATCAAATATTCAAAGCCTTGAATAACTATCCTCAAATCAATTGGTATTATGACGAGGATTCCGAGATTGATGAAGTGCTCGAACTAAATATACAACTAAATGAGCCACAAGATGTTGAAAAAGAGGAGACACGTGGGAATAATGAAATCAAAGTCGGTGAAGAACTAATTGTGAGAACCAACGATGATGAGCCAATGTTATTTATGCCTCAAGTGCCTTCTCCACCACAGTTCAAGAATCCGGTTAGATTTTCAAAACCTTGTTCGATTGGTAGTCATGTCGTCGGCAAAGCTCCTGGAGACGTAAGAGCGAGTACAACTTTGAAGCCATGGTGCGAGGGGTGGGATGAGAAAGATGAAGAACCAGTTGTGTTGGAAAAGCCTCAATGCCAGAATCTATTCACAAACACAATGGAGAAAAGACCTAGATGTTGGACGTTCTTGAATGAGATCATACCAAATCAAATCATGCTAGCTGACTTTAATGCAATGGCTATCACAAATGGGAACCTACCAAAAGCTACATTATTTCCGATGGATGGGGGGGGGGGGTTCCTCAATTATCAACGAGGAATTGGATAGCGTTGACCAAACAAAGTCGGGCTGAAAGACTATAATTCAAGCGCTAACTAGGAGGCAACCCAGGAATTTTTTATTTTTTTATTTATATGCTTTCCTAGTTTATTTAGTAAATAAGAATCACGTTATATTCCAAACTGCTATTCTAATCCATGCGTTCTTTCTTTATTACAGGTTTTGGAGGTTCAATGGATAGGAAAATGATCGTCGCCACCATCGCCACCATCACCTCACGCTTAGCTGATTACAGGGAAGTCCTCTTATATTTACCGCTATATTCTTACAATGAGGATATTGTAATTGCAAAGTTTGGGGGAGTTTAGTTTAGTTCTATATTTCATGTTTAGGTTCATGTTTATGTTATGTTATGTTTCATATGTTGTTAATTTAGTTTAGGTTCATTATGTCTGCATTCATGTAGTACAACTGCATAAGTAGTTGCATAGTAGTATAGTTTGAATAGCATTATATTCAGTTTCTTGTTTAAAAAAAATTAGTTAAATATTGTGTTTGCATATATTCCAGCAGTGTTGTAGTTCATGTTATTTGTGAGCCAATGATGAGATTGATAATAAGTTAACCAATACAACGTTGATTACTAGAACTATGATACAATTTCTTTTATGAATTGAATCTTACATTTGTTTGAAATTGGTATAAAAAGGTTAGCACGATTAATAAACATATTTGTTGACTGGGCAGTTCAAATTGATACATAAATAGTTTCTACATGATAATGCTAGAGTAAATGAGAAAACGATAAGGATAGACAGTAAAGGCGAAAATTAGGCAAGAACCTAAGTTTGGGGGATGATATGTGAGGTATATAAGCTTTATCTAAAAAAGTACATATATCGTGATTAGTCTTGTTTCAGGGCCCTTGTTACTTGAGCAAGTACGCCCGAGTGGATTGTCTATACACCTAGCGCCCTAAGGTCTTTTATGGTCTGGGAGTCATTAGTCGAAAGCTCGCTAAGGAGTAGCACTGTCAGTCTAATGGGATGAGACATTGCACAGTCATGTATGTATATAAATAAATAAATAAATAAATAAATAAATAAATAAATAAAAAGAGAATAAAACGGGAAATAAGAACAAAAAGCCCCCGTAGATGAAAAATAAAGCATAAGTATCCCATGTTGACCCTCGATATTGGTAATTTTTTTTATTTTAGTTGGATCTAGCTTGATTTTGGATTTCATGAGTTTACATTGTATGATGCCTTCGAAGAGAATAGTTATGTGTTAAATTTAATTTTATATAAGTTAGCATGGATGTTGAGCACACACGTGTAAGACCCTAGCGTTTTATAAATAAAATTGAATTTTTCTCTATTCATTATTCTAAATTAATAAGGTGTTAATTTGATATAATGCTTTGGTTATGGGTGAAATGTGAAAATTTTACAAAATAAGCAAGTGGCTATAAAATACTTATTGTTGTCGGGGGATATTCGTATGACGGCGCAACCATTTGTGGGCCTCATAACAGAATAACTGTCGGATGAAGAAAACAACAAAGTATGAGTTTTTATAAATAACGGCGTAGTTGTTACCGTTAACACTGTTGGGTTACCTGGTGGTTAAAATACAGTAATATGCCTGGTTGCACATTATTGTTAAATTATTGATTCGTACGTAAGAAGGCACTACTCAATAATTGTTACAGTAGTTACTGTTCAATATTTTATTTTATTGATTCAATAATTGATAGCGTTGATATTTAATATTATTGTTGTTTCAATAATTGTCACTGCACAGTATTTCCCATTATCAGATCAATAATTCATATTATTTGAATAATATTATTAGATAGCATTATTGGAAATGTCTAGAAAGTTCTGTCAATGAGAGGTTTGGTCACCTAATTGCGCACCAGTAAGGAGAAATCCTTATTGGAAAGCCCCCTCTTTCCTGGAAACGGCCTGGTTGTCATAATTGTGATTCTGTAATATTATTTGTGAATAATTAATTATTGATTTATATGATAAGAAAATATTTATTTAATGTGGATATAAATGATGAATTTATTTATGTGGTTATAAATGAAGGAATTAATGTTGAGTTGTTTTATCAGTATTTTATCAGAATGGAGGAATTAAAAATCATCTGTTTGTGGATTTCAGATACTTTTAATTTGGAATTTGGAAAAACTCAAAGCTACAAAGTTGTAGAGAATTCGATTTCAGGCAGAATGGACATAAAATTCGTGTTTTTCTGATAAACGGGCTATTTTCTATGAATTATTGAAGTTTCGGAAAATAAAATAATTTTTATTAAATTTATGGATGGGACCCACTTTTTGGTTGGTGTTGAATACACATGGGCAGCTATTTTTTTCCATGATGGCTGGCATGCTTTGAATCAATTGAGGTGTGCGTAGAATTTTGGTATAAAATAATAATATTTTATTATTTTAGTCTCCTATGGCGTTCTAGTATTTTCCTATAAATAGACGCTTAGGTTAGAATTGAAAATCACACCAAAAATAAGTTTTCTCTCTCTAGATTCTCGAGCGTATTTTTGTGAGTATTTTGATACTTTGAGAGTTGTTGTTCGGTACAAGTTTCCTTCGGCTTTTTATCCGATATTCTGATCAAAAGTACCGTTATTTTGAGGTAAGAGATGTTATTTTCTTCAATATCATTATGCCGAAATATTGCTTTAAACTTTTTAATCAAATTTAGAACTTTTGTGTCAATGTTACTATTCACGTATACGACACTATTCATGTATATGACACTATTCACGAATACGACACTATTCACTAAAAATAAAAATTTTCCTTTTTGTCCAAGATGTTTATTTTGGCTACTATCTTTGATTGTATCTATGTTTTGATCATTATTTTTGAATTCTGCTTCACAATTGGTTATTATGAAGTATTATTGATCTTGGATAAATTGTTATACGAATTCCTAATATTTGTATTTCTGTCTCACTGGATTCGTTTTCTTTAAAATATTTTTCATCATCCTCAGTCTTAAATGATTATATTACTGAATATCTTTAGCCTGTAGTGCAAAGATGAATGATTAACTGATGATTATCTTTGGCCCGCAGTGCAAAGATGAACAGGTGTTGAGATGAACATGACCGACTGGTGATACAAATGAATATCTTTGGCCTATAGTGCAAAGATAAATATTTGATTAAAGATGTATATTGATTGATGTTACAGGGATAAAATATTGATGATGGACTTTCAAATCTTAGAAGATAGTAGAATGCATTCTCTACGTGACTCTTCTAATGGATTGTTGTTTCCGCTGCATTTGTTGATCTAAAACTTGTTGTCTATTATATTCTATCAGATTTTTCCCTGTTGAAGACTAATGATAATTTGTTGTATATTATCTTAGTCATAATATTCTTTACTGGGTTAGTTGAGCTCACCCTTTTTCCTTTTTGTTCCATTTTTCTTCTCAGTAGGTGAGAACATAGCAGGATCGAGTCGGGGTATGGAGTGATGGTTCTAGAAAGATGTTTTAACAGTCTTCACTATTTCTGTAAAATAGTGTATGAATAATTGTAATGAGGACTTATTTGAGTGTTGATATTGTCTAGAAGATAATATTTGTATTTAAACTCACAGTATGTGTTGTCGTATTTTACACGACATTTGTATTATTGAAGTTGTAGTTTGCTTTCTGTACCATGTATTTGGCGACTCAGAATGGGTGTTATACACCTATTTTGGGGGCATCACACACGCACTATACCAGTAATAACTGTTTAAGACTTGATGATTGACTAGGAAATTGTTGATTAATTTTGATATGAAGTATTGTTGTGTTTGCTTGATTGCTCTGAGGCCGAGTGAATAGATTTGATTCTATCAATACTGCTGGATTTGTAGGCATATAGATTAGTTTCATCTCATTGCATTGCAGAGCATGTAGTTATTTTGTGCTTGAGGACTAGCACGGTTTATGTTTGGGGGATTTTGATAAGTGGATTTTATATACACAAATCGGTGTCCATTTCATGCTTATTTGTTGCTATTTTTGTGTGTTCATATTCTTTTTACTTGTGTTGTGTTCTTATATGTGTAGGATGGTTCTTGCGACGTTTAACGAAGATTTGGAGTCATTTGGAATCATTCGAAGTCAATTGGAGCAGTTTTGGAAAAATTCATGAAGCTATAGCAAGTCATTCTGTAGAACAGACCTGCCGCCGGGGCGAGCCTTTTAGCTTTGTATACCCCTGCCGGGGCGGGGGGTCTTCATAAGGAACTAACAGAATAGTAGACCGCCGGGGCTGGCCTGGTTAACACATACACCCCCGCCAGGGCGGGGGGTGTCAAATTTTGTAGACTTCTGCTAAGCTTGAAACTCTTTTTGGGCGTGGATTCTAGCATATTGCATGGAAATGGAACTCTAGAGAGAGAGGGAATTTCGGCTGGGACTTGTGTGTTGGACATCAATTACTCTATCAACAACGAATTCAACAAGAAAAGCAATCTAGACATCATTTGGGCTTTCATGTTCATTTCATGTTTTTGGCTTGGAACTTACCTTACATTGTAGAGCATCTTCGTTGCTTTCCGAAACATCTTGAATCATTCTAATCAGAGTTTGGATGCAAGAGTTATGATCTTTGTACCAACGGACGTCGAACTTCACTGTTTCGGGTGGCCATTTGTAAAGCAATCAGTTCTATCCCAATTTCGACCTTCATCTGTTCGTTATTTCTCAAATCTAGAAGAATGAAAGTTGTAGAGCTCGTCAATATCTTCGATTTGATAGGACGTGGGCCCCATACCTCCTCCCGGATCAAACGTTATGGCCATTTTACCAGAGGACGCTGCGGTAGAAATTGGACCCCCGTCGGGGCGGGCAAACCCGCTCAAATTAGAACCATAGCCCGTCGGGGCTGGCTCTTTACAAGGCTAAACCCCCACCGGGGCGGGGGTACACGCAGAAAAGACATTTTTTGGCCAAATTTGAGTCCAAGAAGGATTATTTTGATCTGATTGACTCAAGGACTTCCAAGAGGATATAAAGACATATAAAAAGGCTTATAAAGGGGTGAGAATAACAAGGATTAGAGTGGGAGATTAGAGGAGAAACACGATTCCATTAGATTAGATTAGAGTAGATTAGATCAAAATACTAGTTCTAATGAGTTTTGGAGATTGAAGCAACTGGGAGACTATTGAAGATTCAAGTAGGAGCAAGGAGGGAGCTTCGAATCTATAGACAATAGATTATATCTTCTCATCTTCTTCTATCTTTGTCTTTTATTATTTATTCAATTGTGGATTCTTAGTTTTAATTCAATAATTATGAACTAATTCTTTGTTTGAGATTACAATGGATCTTATTGTGTAGTTTATTTTAATATTCTTCGTTATCAATTATTATGTTCTATTGTGAGGATTGTCTATTGTGATTTGGACTTAATTACTTAATTGCCTAGCAAACAATTACCGCGATAATCTATATGAACTCGAGAGATGAAATATTGATTTAGATCTGATCATGATAGCATGTGTTTGTGATTTCTGCGTAGATGGAATTCATGATTCATGTTTAGGATAGAGATATGCCTTTACGCCATATGTAATCTTATAGAGAACTTGTGTTTTAAATCCTTTTTAATTATAATTCAGATAGAGATATAGTCACTAGTACAAAGTACTAAATAGACTACGCTTAAAAGACAATGTTTTTTATAAAAATGTCGTGGTATTTTTTTCCACAACATTTTTAAACAAAATGTTATAGATATATATGTAAAAACGTTATCTATTTATAAGGGCATTTTTTAATTTTAACTAGATAACGTTTTTAAAAAAACCGTTATGTATCTAAAAAAACACGGAGCTCAAAATATAAAAACACATAATGGAAAAACACGGAATTTCTTCTCTCTCATATCTCTATCTCTTGTACTTTCTCCATCCACTCACTTCAAAGATACAGCCACATCTGCCTCTTTTCGCTCGGAGGAAACGCCTACTCGTCGTCGGATCCCGCTCAGATCTGGTTCAAGTCTTCGACACCAAGTCCCGGTTACCCCTCAGGAAACTCCGAATCACTCCCGCCCCGTTCATGTAGTTAAATACCCTCGCCTCGATAAGCTTCACCTCATCTCCGGTGCCGACGATGCCGTTGTCAAGTACTGGGACGTGACTTCGGAGACTCCGATTCATAATCTCGTCGACTGAAAGCTGCCACCAACAATTTCAGCCCGGAGTTTATTGTTTCTGAGAATGGCGAAAAAGCCCCAAATGTGGTATACAAGGTTCAGCTGCAGAATTAGAGGTGGGTTGCTGATAGACTCCACGACACGCTTGCGTGAGGTGGTCGTCGCCCGGACCGTTTCTAGCACAGTTGTTGGGTGAATTGCTTGGAACACCTTAACCCCTCGTCTATACTTTAGACGGTAATCTTGGTACAATTGCTCGCGTTTTGGAAATATGCGTTGAATGGGCACCAACGACACCTTGACCCCTCGTCTATACTTTAAGCGGTAATCTCGGTACAATCGACGATTGATGCGGTAGAAGACGCCACACACAACTATGAATTGTTGTATGATAAGTCAAATTGAATCTCAAAGAAAAAAACTAAGAAATTACTAATTTCTTAGGAATTCTTCAAAGAACCAAAAGTAGAGAATAAACTCACAAATATATTGAATAATAATAATGTATAATGTGTAATGTTTACATAACTTGGACCTCTATTTTTACTACTCAAAACAATCCACATCCTAATAGGAATTTATAAACTATAACCCTAATAGAAGTTAATTTGGAAAAGAAATTCTAATTAAAAAGAAATACTAATTACAATAGAATTTAAAACTAATTATAGATCCAAAAACAATTTTCATGCCGCGTGCGAATTACCGTGTGAATTGATTAAAATTGATATCCCTTTGTAAACTGCTAAAATCCGTGCACTGTTAAAAGTATATATGACCCAGCCTTATGATTATTAACATGCAGACGTGTTGAAGACGTGGCCCACTCACAAATATGTTGAACATACACTCCATGCATTGCTTCATGTAAATTAATATTGAGAAGGCCAATTAAATTGCTAAGTCTGATATCTTGAAGAAAATCCAATGGCCCACGTGATTAACAACTTTGCCTAGTTGCCATGTCATGTATATATATCCCATATAAAGCCTGATGATTTAAGAAGCTGCAGCCCATTAACAAACCAACCCATGCAAATATTAAACTTCCCTAGCATGTAAAGTATGTTGACTTTTGCTAAGAAGATTATAATTGGGCTTGTATTAAATTGACTTGCTGAATTGGGTCACTCCAATAACACTTAAATTGTACTCCCTTAAATAGTCTTTAGCCCAATTACTTGAAATCATTTGTTGAACACTTGACACTCGAGTCGATAAATTGACGACAAATTCTGACTCGATCAATCTGTCATCATTCCCCTCCTCTTCAAAAGGATTTATCCTCAAATCTGGCATCCGCTCCCCTCGAAAAGGATTCATCCACAAATCTGATCCTACATCAAAACAAACAAATTTAGAATCACCAAACAAAACATAACCACAAGTCTCACCTGGTAATTTAAATGAATAAACAATATCAACAACGCAAGCAATAATTTGAAAATTTTCAACTCCTCCTGGATCAAATATCAAAATGAAAAATTCTTCATGTGATAGTTTTTCCCAATGGCGAATTCCCGGATCAAACGGAAAACTTATGATCTCGATCATTTTCAGACATAACCACGTCAATGATCCTGGGTCAAATGTCAACTTTTGAAATTCATCAGGACGCATAAGCCCATACACCTGAATCCATTGAACAGGATGAACTGCACGATCCATGCTTCCCTCGATGAATATGATCCTATCACGAATCTGCAAAACACAACCAACCTCCCTCTTTCCATTGACATTAACACAATAAAGAACAAATAATATTATCAACGGAGTAAAAAGGTCATAATCATAAGTTGGAAATTCAATAGCATATCGACCATGATCACAAACAAACTCAACACATGCTAAAGAATTTTTAAAAGTGTTGACAAAAATCAGAATATCATCAAAATAGCGAATAACAAATTTTTTCATGAAAGAATGCAAAATATAATTCAACAATATCCATGGAAGTATGCAATGTGATGAATGGGTAGTATACCCATGAATTGGATATATTTGGACTTAAATTATTGCATTCTTAAGTTATTTAGTAGCATTTTTATTGTGTTTATATCTTGTTTTGCAGATTTGGAAGCTGGAGGGGCAATTATGGGAAATTCGAGCATTTAATGGTAATATGGTAATTTCAGAGAAGTCCAGCACCGGGGTGCTGGAAATTACACTACCTACAGCGCCGGGGCGCTGTGCCTCGGCTGGCCTTGACTGGATTAGCGCGTTTGACTTCTGGTTGGACTTGACTTGATTATTGGAGCTAATGTAAAACCTAATTGGATGAGGATTGTGGGAAGCTATAAAAAGAAACAAAGTGCTGAAATAAAGGAGGAGGATTGGGGATTATTCTTTGGGGGATTCAACGAGTTCTTCCATTGAAGGCTACACAAGATTACTTGGAGATTAAGGATTGGCTACAGAGTTTCTTCTTTTTCTCCTTATTTTCAATTTGTAATTCTTTAAGGATGATTTGCCAACAATTAGTGTTTCTAATTTCCGTGATGAACTAATTCTTTAATTAAGATTTCAATTGAACCTTTTATGACTATAAATTAGTTATTCATTCATTCTAATTATTTATGTTGAAGTGAATTGTTTATCATGTTTTGACTTCTCTGCTTAATTATTTGGCCAATAATTACCTTGTTACTCTAGAAGGAATTGGAAAAGGAATTCTAGGGTTAGAACTGGACATGATAACATGTGACTTAGCTATTTGCATGGTGAATAATTAGGTTTGTGAATTGAATGGAAATATCTGTTCACCGCATGTAACATATAAGGAATTGGGATTGGAAAGAGTTTAATTCAATTGTTTCGCATAGGAATATAGCAAGATTAATCTGGATTAAATAGAAGTCAATTGATCACTTGGAAAAGGACTTTTGGCATTTGAGAATTCCTGTTAACAATTCAGTAGACATAATAATTGGGATGATTAGATAATTGATTTATAGTTCATAATTGGGGATATTGAAGTCTTAATCTTTATCTATCGAAAGTTATTCACTCAAGTATTATCTTAGTTATTCACTTATTTTAGGACAATATCTTTAAGTGTTTAATTTTGTGTTAATAATTTAGAAAATCATAATTTATCATTGTTTGAATAAAATTGAATTGATATAGTATTAGTAGTTGGGATATATTAATTAGAATTCCCTGTGGGAACGATACTCAACTTATCACTTTATTACTTGTTGACCACGTATACTTGCGTGTTGTGCGTAACTAGATTTTACTCAACAAGTTTTTGGCGCCGTTGCCGGGGAATTTTTATTAATATTAATTTCATATTAGTTATAATCAATTCGGTTTTAATTTGAACGCTACTTAATTTTTCTTCTTGGATTGGCAGGAATTCGTGTATGCACACTAGATCGAAAGCGAGAAAGGAACTTCTTACGTATACAGACAACCTTGAGAAGAAGTTCCAGACAGTGCATTTGAATAGTGAGGTTGTACATTTGGAAGAAGAACTGGCAACCCAGGAAATACTCGTGAACATGGCAGAGAACGAACAGAAATCACTTAGGGATTACGCTCTGCTAAATGTCACGGATTTACAGTCAAGTATTAAGAGACCGGCAATCAATGCGAACAGTTTTGAGATAAAACCGGGATCAATTCAGATGCTACAGAATATATGCCAGTTTGGGGGTAATTCGATAGATGATCCTAATGAACATATCTTGAGTTTCTTGGAAGTGTGTGATACCTTCAAATTTAACAATGTATCGGAAGACGCTATAAGGTTGAGAATGTTCCCGTTTACTTTAAAAGATAAAGAACGAAGCTGGTTACACTCCTTGCCTCCTGGTTCAATCACCACATGGGATAACTTAGCTCAAAAATTTTTAGCTAAGTTTTTCCCACCAGCGAAGTCGGCAAAACTACGGAACGATATTCATACTTTCGCACAACTTGAGTCAGAATCGTTATATGAGGTGTGGGAAAGGTTTAAGGATATGCTCCGTAAGTGCTCTCATCATGGAATCCCGCAGTGGATGCAATTAGGGATATTTTGTGATGGTTTGCACGCGTCCACGAGGTCTAGTATTGATGCAGCAGCAGGAGGAGCGATCATGTCCAAAAATTTTGATGAGGCGTATCAAGTGTTAGAAACAATGGCCACCAACAACTATCAGTGGCCCATGACGACGACCAACCATCCAAAAGCATCGGGAAAGTATGAAGTGGACGCGCTGACAGCATTAACAGCGCAAGTGACTGTAATAGCTAAGCATATAGAAATATGGCGTCCATAAGCCACACAGCAGGTAGCGATGGTTTGTGAGTTGTGTGCTGGGGGGCATGCTACGGATCAATGTGCCATAAATTCGGAATCAGCACAGTTCGTGGGAAATTATAATCGCTCAACTCAACCGTATCCGACTCAAAATGCTTATAATCCAGGTTGGAAGAATCATCCAGGGTTCTCATGGAGTAACAATCAAGCTGCAGCTCAACCACCTAGACAACAACACACATCCGGATTTCAAAATTAACCTCAACAACCAGAGAGGATATCAAGTTGGGAAGCAGCCTTGGAAAAATTCATTAGAGCCTCTGACAAAAAGAACGAGGAACAAGATAAGAAATTGAATCAATTAGATCTTACTTTGCAAAGCCATGGGGCATCGTTAAAGAATCTGGAAAATCAATTGGGGCAAATAACACATGCATTGAATACCCGTCCACTAGGAACGCTCCCGAGTGATACAGAAATAAATCCGGTCAGAAATGAGCACTGCAAAGTAGTAATCTTACGAAGTGGGAAGGAGTTGCAAACAGTTAAGGATAAGGAAAAGGGGGACAACGCAACAGCCGAAATAGAAGAACTTGTGAAAACCGGGAAAGATAAAGAGGAAATAGGAGAGGAAAATCCACCGGGACCAACTACATCAATGCCACCCATACCATATCCGCAGAGATTTCAGAAATCCAAGTTAGATAAGCAGTTTTCAAGATTTTAGGATATTTTTAAAAAATTGCATATCAACATCCCATTCGCCGAAGCTTTAGAACAAATGCCGAGCTACGCTAAGTTCATGAAGGATGTGCTATCAAAGAAAAGGAAACTGGGGGATTTTGAAACAGTGGCGCTAACCGAAGAATGTAGCGCAATTATTCAGAACAAGTTACCTCCAAAGTTGAAAGATCCAGGTAGCTTTACTATTCCATGCGATATTGGTAATCAGTTTTTGGGGAGAACACTGTGTGATTTGGGTGCCAGTATTAATTTGATGCCATTATCAGTCTACCGCCAGTTCGGGCTCCAGGCACCAAAACTGACAAATATTAGTTTACTGTTGGCAGACCGATTAGTTACATATCCACGAGGTATCGTTGAAGACGTATTAGTAAGGGTGGATAAATTCATCTTTCCAGCAGACTTCGTTATCTTGGATTGTGAAGCAGATACGAAACTTCCCATCATTTTCGGGCGACCATTCTTAGCAACGGGGAGAACGTTAATCGACGTGCAAAAAGGCGAATTGACGATGAGAGTTGACGATCAACAGGTCACTTTTAATGTGTTTAAATCAATGTCTTATCCGAAGGAAAAAGGTGAGTGTTTGCGGGTGGATTTAATGGAAGAGATAGTTAATCACAAGATTTGCGGTAATTACTCAGAGGATCCGATAGAATCTATGTTGCTTGGAACAGACAACGATAGTGTTGATGCGGACAATGAGCAGGTCAAATGGATAGACACATCATCATTCTACCGGAAAAATAATTAAAGCCACTCCCCTCTAATCTTGAATATGCTTATCTAGGGAAAGATTCGACTCTACCAGTTATTGTTTCGACAAAGTTAACTGACACCCAAAAAGAAAAATTGCTACGGGTTCTGCGCGAGTTCAAAACAGCGATTGGGTGGACTATAGCGGACATTCGAGGTATTAGTCCATCTTTCTGTATGCATAAGATTTTAATGGAAGAGGGATCAAAACCAACCATTGAGATGCAAAGAAGGTTAAATCCCATTATGAAAGATGTGGTGAAGAAGGAAATTATAAAATGGTTGGATGCCGATATTATTTACCCAATCTCAGACAGTTTATGGGTAAGTCCTGTACAGTGTGTAACGAAAAAAGGGGGCATGATTGTGGTAAAAAATGAAGCTCATGAGCTCATCCCGACTACAACTGTTACAGGCTGGAGAGTATGTATAGATTATCGCAAGCTGAATAAAGCCACACGCAAGGATCACTTTCCCTTGCCGTTCATTGATCAGATGTTGGACAGGTTAGCGGGGCGTCAATTCTATTGTCTGTTAGATGGATATTCTGGGTACAATCAAATTGCCATAGCGCCGGAAGATCAAGAAAAGACCACGTTCACATGTCCATACGGTACTTTGCATTCCGGCGTATGTCTTTTGGTTTATGTAATGCGCCGACAACCTTTCAATGATGTATGATGGCAATCTTCTCCGATATGGTCGAACAGAATTTAGAGGTATTCATGGATGATTTCTCCGTGTTCGGTGATAGTTTTGACTCGTGTTTGAAGAATCTGATCTTGGTGTTAAAAAGATGTGTGGAGACTAACCTGGTGCTTAACTGGGAAAAATCTCATTTTATGGTACAAGAAGGGGTTATTCTAGGACATAAGGTTTCCGCATCCGGATTGGAGGTGGATAGAGCGAAGATTGATACAATTGAGAAACTGCCTCCTCCATCATCTGTAAAAGGCATTCGGAACTTTTTGGGATATGCAGGGTTCTATAGACGCTTTATTAAAGATTTTTCAAAGATTTCGAAACCCCTATGCTCACTCTTGGAGAAAGATGTACCGTTTAAGATGGATCAGGCATGCATCGAGGCATTTGAGGTATTAAAGAAGAAATTGGTCTCTGCACCAATCATTGTAGCGCCCGATTGGTCCTTACCGTTCGAATTTATGTGCGACGCCAGTGATTACGCGGTGGGAGCCGTATTGGGACAACGTCACGACAAGATTTTTCATACTATTTACTACTCTAGTAAGACATTGACGGATGCCCAGCTGAACTACACAACAACCAAAAAAGAATTACTTGCAGTGGTGTTTGCTTTTGACAAATTCAGAGCTTATCTCCTCGGCACCAAGGTAATTGTCTACACTGATCATTCGGCCATTAAATATTTGATTGAAAAGAGAGATGCTAAACCACGATTAATACGGTGGGTACTGTTGTTACTAGAATTTGATCTGGAGATCCGGGACAGAAAAGGTACAGAAAACCAAGTGGCGGATCATCTGTCTCAGTTAGAAAATAAAGAGGATCAGAAAGACGACAACTTAGTGATTAATGAAAAATTTTCGGATGAGCAACTGTTTCGGGTAACTACCATATTTCCTTGGTATGCTGACTATGTAAACTATGTGGTTGCCAAAGTGTTACCGCCAGATTTGACCTCACAACAATGAAAGAAGTTTCTCCACGATGTGAAGCAATACTATTGGGATGAACCATTTCTGTTTAAAGCATGTGCAGATCAAATGATAAGACATTATGTACCTCATGAAGAAATGGATAGTATATTAGGCCATTGCCACTCCTCAGATTACGGAGGTCATTATTCTGGTGATCGAACAGCAGCAAAAGTACTACAATCGGGATTTTTCTGGCCATCTTTATTCAAAGATGCTTATCTCTTTGTGCTGAAATGCGATCGATGCCAACGCGTAGGTAATATCTCTAAGCGCAATAAAATACCACTTAACACAATTCTAGAGGTGGAACTATTCGACGTGTGGGGAATCGATTTTATGGGACCATTTCCATCTTCTTTTAATAATCATTACATCTTGTTAGCAGTCGATTATGTTTCCAAATGGGCAGAAACCGTAGCGTTATCCACGAATGATTCCAACGTTGTTATCCGATTTTTAAAGAAGAACATTTTACCCGATTTGGGACACCGAGAGCTATAATAAGTGATGAGGGGACTCACTTCTATAACAAGTAGTTCACCAAATTGCTTGTAAAGTATGGGGTTCGTCACAAAATTGCAGCTGCGTATCACCCGCAAACCAATAGCCAAGCGGAGGTGTCGAATAGGGAAGTTAAGAGGATACTGGAAAAAGTAGTCAATCCGTCACGAAAAGATTGGGCATTGCGTCTTGACGATGCTCAACATGCAGACGTGTTGCAGACGTGGCCCGCTCACAAATATGTTGAACATACACTCCATGCATTGCTTCATGTAAATTAATATTGAGAATGCCACTTGAATTGCTAAGTCTGATATCTTGAAGAAAATCCAATGGCCCACGTGATTAACAACTTTGCCTAGTTGTCATGTCATGTATATATATCCCATATAAAGCCTGATGATTTAAGAAGCTGCAGCCCATTAACAAACCAACCCATGCAAATATTAAACTTCCCTAGCATGTAAAGTATGTTGACTTTTGCTAAGAAGATTATAATTGGGCTTGTATTAAATTGACTTGCTGAATTGGGTCACTCCAATAACACTTAAATTGTACTCCCTTAAATAGTCTTTAGCCCAATTACTTGAAATCATTTGTTGAACACTTGACAATCGAGTCGATAAATTGACGACAAATTCTGACCCGATCAATCTGTCATCAATTGCTATTAAGAAATTTAGCAAAATGGCATGGCCTGATCCTTAACTGTTTGTAGTAATAATTTTTAACTACTTGTTTATTGATGGAATTGAATTGAAGCCTTAGGGTTTATTCTGGTAAATGGGTTTTTAAAATTAGGGTTTTTTTTTGAAGGATGAAGCTTGGGGTTTTGGGAAGCTAAGATACAAGAGGTTAGCCAATTTGATTGGGTATTGATGTGATGGTGACGAGAGGCTGCTTGTTGCTGGGTACATGCTTAATGACACCCTTGCTAAACATTTATTTCACTATATGGATTTAATTAATTGTGCTTTTTGATTCATTTGTGGAAATTATGGGTTTTAAGTTGAAATTATGTTGACTGAATTTTATTTGGTTATAACCAAACTAACTAATGATATAAGTAGCAGAGTTTAAGGCAATGCATGCCCAGGCTAAAACTGTAAGCTTAATTTTTGTTGTGTATGCTATTGCAACTTGTTGTTTCTTTTGAGTTTTCTTTACTTTGTTTGAGACTTGTTTGACTACCTGATGGCTCCAACCTACTGCAATATTGTGTTTTGATTGATTGATTTCCTTATATTGAATCAACTTTTGTTTCTAACTTAGTTTCTTAGGTTGAAGTGTGCCCTATTTAGTGACTATTTATGCATATTTTATTAGCAAATCTGAAGTTATCCATTGCCGAAGAAGAAGATTTTTAGATGACTACATTCATTATCTTTCCCATCTGTATGAAATGGATGTCTGTCACTAATTCAGTAGTCCTACCCGCTTCTCACTTTTTTCTGATAGTGGTTAAAGCCATAAACCCTTGCATTAAGTTTTACTCGAATTATGAGCTGCAATTCTTAGAATGATTAATAGATAATATGATTTTTAAAGTGTCTTACTTTGATTACATGATTCTAGTATTATAATGTTTTCAAAAACTATTTTCCTGATTTTTATTGTCATTATAATGTTGCTATTTTGTAGGAGAGGCAAAAGGTAATATATGATGAACAGAAAAAGTTAGCCTAGCAGCAGGCAAAGATAAAATCACAGATGGCTCGTTATGAGGATGAATTGGCGAGGAAGAGGATGCAGACATGTTAATTTATTATTATTTAATTAACATTGAATCAGTTGTAAGAAATCTAAATCCCAGCAACAGATGTACTCTATTTTTCCTTTTAAATGACCACTTGTATTAGTTGTTGCTCAGTTTATTCTTCTGGATTTGTTTCTACTTTTTAACAACGTGCATGGTAACCACTTGAATGGATCTATTCCTTTGAGTTTTTGCAATCTGGAGAGCCTAACATATCTGTATGTTCTTATCAGCTCTGATGCTAATTTCTAATTTACATTTATTTATGCATCAGAATTGTACCTTTCTCTTGTACTTTGGTGAATTAATTTCTTTATAACACCTCAGGAATCTTTCTTCAGGCATACCTGTTGAGTTGGGGAGAATTATCAATCTTGATACACTATAAGTACTTAAATCTCAGCAGCAGAAGTTTTTACCTGTTCTTTTAGATACTATTAAGTACTTAAATCTTAGTGGTAACCAACTTACAGGATCTCTTTGACCTTATAATTATATTTGTCTTACATAGTTTTGTTTGCTACTTCACACATTCTACTACATTTTCCAGGGCCAATAAGTATGATCACAACAACAACTTTACGCACACTTAATCTCTCCTCAAATGGGCTAACTAGTGAACTTCCTTTGGTGACCGGAAGCTGCGCAGTACTTGATCTGTCAAATAACCAATTTGAAGGAAATTTAACCAAATTGCTAAAATGGGGAAACATTCAAATTCTTAACCTCAACCAAAATCGTTTGACAGGGCCCATCCCTGAGGTAACCTCACAATTTTTGCGTCTAAATTACCTCAATCTCTCTCATAATTCTAAGTAGTTCTCTCCCAAATGTTATTACGAAGTTTCCAAAGCTTACAATCCTTGATCTCAGTTCTAACCAGTTAAATGGACCTCTTCTACCTACTTCACTAACATTACCCACATTGCAAGAACATCGAGCCTATATAATGAAGTTTATTAATGTCTTATTTGTAGTTGCAAACAAGGATCTGTAGTTGCAAAACTGTGAAGCTATCTCTTGCATATTATCTGTAGTTGCAGAACTATTTTGTCTTTATCACCAATTAGTAAAGGTGGGTGGAAGGATTTCTTGAGTTTGTAAAATAGACTCTAATTTGTTGCAGTAACTTGACACTAATTTAAGGGTTATTAGTAGCATATTTGTTAAAATAGACTCAAATTTGGAGCCCCGATGGTTCTTTATTTGGTAAGAACAGTTTATAAATGTAATTTACAAAGTTTATAAATGTTATAACAGTTTATAAATGTTTGGCAGCAGCACTTCGCTGCAAACAACAGCAAGAAGTGTGTCGCAGCAACAGAAGCAGTGTAGCAGAAGCAACAGAAGCAGTGTAGCAGAAGCAACAGAAGTAGGTTAACCTTCTCTCAAGAATCTATTAGTGCTAGAGTAAAAGTTACTGGCATATTTTGGGAGAACCTAGGCTTTTTTGCACATGCTTAGGTAGTAGCTTAATTTTATGAATAGTTTGGTTTATTGTGGTTTATTTTGTGGATTGAAAAGTGAATTTGAGATGTATATATGGACATTATTGTATATATTTTGTGGATGTAGTAATTTGAAATTGTAAACGAATAGTATTATTGGGATGTATTTTGAATGGTTGATACATTTTGGTTATATATCATGGCATTAACATATTGCAGGTGCATTAGTAATATAGGTGAACCACATCCTTTTTTTTTCTTTTTTTATCTACAACATTTAAAAAACGTTGTCTGATATACTAAACAACAACATTTTTATCCAAAAGACGTTGTGCAATCATACCTTCTACAACGTTTTTTCCTAAAAAACGTTGTGTATTGTGTTTAACTACAACGTTTTAAAAACGTTGTGTAAGGGTGATAAATAGATAACACCCTTAACTACGACATTTTTCTGACTGAAACCACAACTTTTTTTTCGCGTTGTCTATTTATTGTTTTGTAGTAGTGAGTGTATTAGTTAATTAGGGTGTCTTGCTTAATTCTATCATCTGTGGATTTAAGTGAGTATGGTTATTATGCATTGAGAGGTGGTTTTATTTGCTTTAGTATTCTTGATTAACAATTTGGGATAGAGAATAATTGATGAGAAGTTTGTTAACTTAAATGAGGCAATAAGTGAAGTTGTGATCTTAAATCTCCATAATCTTAATTTAACTAGTGGTAATTAGAATTAGTTTTCTTATAAATTGAAATTCATTCGTTTAAATAAGATTGAGTTGGTTACGGGTTAGTACTTGGTTATTTTTATTAAATAATTCTCTGTGGGAATGATACTCAACTTATCACTTTATTGCTTGTTGACCAAGTATACTTTTTTTTTGCTAAGTAACCAAGAATACTTGCGTGTTGTGCGTAATTAGATTTTACCCATCAGCTACTATGCAACCACGCATATTATTATACTTTTACCACCGGGTAGTTCAACAGTTTAACAGTAAAACTTTCGCGTTATTTTTATAAAAGATATTTCTGTCGTTTTCTAACTCTGACAATACTTCCGTTGTGTGGTCCACCAATGATTGTGCCGTCGTACGAATATTCCTTGTTAAAACGAATATTCCCCGACCAATCGAATATTTTATAACCACTTGCTTATTTTGCAAAATTTGTAAATATTACCCACAACTATAACATTATATCAAATCCATAGCATAATATTCAAAAATATATTTCGAGAAAAATTAATCTTTATTCATAAAAGTTGGGGTCTTACAACCTCCCCTTCTTATGAAATTTCATCCTTAAAATTAGGGTACATACCTGGTATATCGAAGATGTGAGGATATCTTGACTTCATTTCAGATTTTAACTCCCAGGTCATTTCCTCAACGTTATCGTTTCTCCACAAAACTTTGACTTTAGGTATAACCTTGGAGCGTAGAATATGATCCTTCTTATCCAAGATTTTAACAAGTACCTCTTCATATGTTAAATCTTCCGCTATCTCGTTCGGTTCTAATTCAATAATCTGGTTCGGATCTTTCACTTATTTACGTAACATAGATATATGAAAAACGTTATGAACACGAGACATACTTGGTGGTAAAACGAGTCTATAGGCCATAGTTCCTACTCGATCGAGGATTTCAAATAGACCAATAAAATTGAGGTTTGAGATTTCATCTCTTTGTCGATTTTGACTTCTAGAATAACGCCCTCTTGAACTTTCCTCTTCTCATTCATCAGCTCTGGGTGTGTAGCTTGAGCGGTTTTAACTTTATCGATTAAAGTTGATTCTACTCGTATATTTAACATCATCACGTGGGTCCTTAGAGTCTTTAACTCTATCTCCATCTTTTGTAAGTCGTACAAAATGGTTCTTTATGTTAACAACGTCATACTCGCAACCGCATACGATCTTCTACTTAATGTTTCAGCTACTACGTTCGCTTTTCTAGGATAGTATTGAATGGTATTATAGTAATCTTTCAAAAGCTCAAGCCAACATCTTCGGCGCATGTTACGTTTGTTTTGGGTGAAAAAATATTTGAGGGTTTTAGAAATGGGTTTTGTACTGGAGGAAATACAAAATTCGATTTCACGCTCTGGGGGTAGGCCAGGAAGTCTTCATGGAATACGTCAGGAAATTTATTAATAATGAAAATATCATTCAAAACTGTGACTCTGATCCAAGACTTGGGTAGCACCTCACATTGATACCTATCAACTTGTCACCGTTATTCACGGCGTCCCCTACAGAGAGTTTGGCTTCAATGAATTCCAAGACTTGGAAGTCACCAGCGAAAGGCTCGGGGATCTTTACTTATGGCTTAATATAGCAATGATTAACTTTAGTGGTTTAGTTGCTTGAATTCGCATAACAGGTTGGTTAAGAAGGCTAACAACCTTACGAAAATAATTAATTTTAGCATGATGAGTAGTTAACTAGTCGATTCCTAAAATCACATCAAAGGAAAGAATTTTCAAAGAGATAAGATCGACAGGTAACGTGAAAGTGTCGATTTGAATCAAACAAGATTTATAAACAGTGGATGTAATGAAGGTTTCTCCTAACAGAGTTTCAACAGATAAGTTAAAGTCTAATTTCTTCGGAATCAAGTTTAAACGTTGAGCGTAAGTATGAGAAATAAAAGAATGGGTAGAACCGTTATCAAAAACTTCGCAAGAGTTTATGATTAGCTTACCCATGATAACTTTGTTTGGTTCCTCGCTTTTTTTGGGAAGTTATGAAAAGCGCTCTCACTTGAACTATCGATTTTGACTTGACTAGGACAGCCTTTGGTGTCATCGTTATCATTGTAATTGACTTTTGCTATAGGGCATATTTCACCCTCAACTGCTTCTTCGTACTCCTGATCCATGATCTGAATCATTAATCTTTGATCCATATCGAATTGGGGTTGACCACAATGTACAGGGTAATTCAAAACTCGATGTTGGGTTCTCCCAATTACTGTAAAAAAAGAGAAATACATATCATCTATTTTAGCCTTCTTGGATTAGACTTCTCTTTACACAATATCAACGCGTTATGCGGCTTTTACCCATGCATCCTTCATTCTCACTCGTTCATTTGTTTTTTCTTTCAGTTGATCCTTGACATTTGAATTCTCAGATTCCAGCTTTATCATCTTATACTCTACCAAAGAGTGCTTCTATTCAAGCATTACATATCGGGTAACACAAGCTTGAATTGTTGCATCCTTTTGCTCAATGACCGTCTGCTGTTCTTCAGCCTGCTCCTCTAACTCATGAATACGATTTTTCAGTTCTACATTTCGATCATAAAATTCTCTTAATAAATTCTCCTCAAATTCCTCTTCTTCCTCACTCTCAGCTTAGCCCTCTGTGACTAGCTCGGGTGCAACTATTAATTCTTCAGTCACCATATGGATATCTCTAATTTCTTCTTCGTCTGACATCCAACAATCAAGTTTAATTACTTAATTAGTACTCCCTAATAAAAATCTTTGTTATAATAGCATATTATACTCCAATATGTATTCTTTATATGAATCTCCTCGATTCAGCACTTAAAACTCTATATGAGTTCATCTTTTGATTTTCAGATGTCATTCTCAAACACTTCCACAAAACAAGGGTCAATTGGCATACCACATATTATCCCTATACTCTGACCGACCAAATAAATAACAAATAACTTAGGTAGGTCATACTAGCGAAGGATTAACCCGTCTCTCCCCTCATAGTTCTAGTCTCATATATCAGCCAGGGATCATATCCCTAAGCTTTGATACCAAATGTGACGCCCCCAAAAACATGGTACAGAAATCAAATACAAGCTTAATTATGTCGTGTAAAATACGACAGAACATAGCTGAGAATTTTAACAAGAATATTGTCTTCTAGACAATATCCAAACTCAAATTCAATCCGCGTTACATTTATTATCACACTAAATGGTGAGGACTACTAAAACAACCATCTCAGACCGTCACTCCATTCCCCGACTAGTCCCGGTTACGTTCTCATTTCCTGAAGAGAACAATGAAAGCAAAAGGGTGAGCTCAACTACCCCCGTAAGAAATATTATGACTAAGATAATGTAGAATAAATTATCGTTAGCCTTCAACAGTGTTAAACTAATAAACAACAAGTTTAACTGCAGTGGAACAAGCAATCCATTAGAAGAGTCAAGTAGAGTATGATATCTATTATCTTCTATGATTTAAAAAGTTTATTTTATCGCTGAGGCTCAGCTTAATAAATAAACCACATCATCTCTGCACTACAAGCCAGGGATATTCATTAGTATCACGACCACGAGTTATCCATGCACTACGGACCAAGGATATTCGTGTTTTCATCAATGGTTATAATCATACCATCAACTGTCCATCAATCCAGTACAGGCCAATGAGGACTTTTACCACATCATTTGTAACAATATAGGTCATGATTATACCGAATGATCCCTGATCATAATTATACCAATCAATAGTCCATCAATGTACATATGCCAAAGATGACTTTCATCACAATATAAGCACGAGGATGATGACAATGATATAAGAATTCAATTAAAAGAAAGCAAAGGATAAATTTTTAAAGATTTATAATTTAATTTATCCAGAATTCAATAATGCTCACAAATTGCCAACATGATACTGCTTTGTGGAGTAAAATTCAAGAATGATATTGTATCAAAACGATTTGGACCGAAAAAGAAATCAATTTTTGTCATGAATAGTACTCTGGGTGAATAGTACCAGGGTGAATAGTACTTCAAGAATAGTACCCCATGAATAGTACTTTGTGAATAGTACTCATAAATAGTACTTTATGAATAGTATTTTGTGAATAGTACCTATAAATAGTACTTTATGAATAGTACCATATAAATAAATAGTACTCATGGATAGTACTCCGACATGAAAAGCTTAAAATTAAACAAGAATGTGCAGAAAATATTCTTGTGAAACGATAATAGATGAAGCGCAAATTTTAAGAATATTCTACTAATTTTACGGAGTATAGAAGCAATACTTTAACAAAATGAGGGTATAATCAGGAATACGAGACGAAATAATATTACTCAATACTACAAAGTATGGAAGAAAATATTATTCATTATGAATACTGAACAAAAATAATATCCCTTACCTTAGAAGAAGACAGGATACTGTAATAGTGAAGTAGCAGAATACTCTTCTTTCTCACTATAACTTCTCTCCCTATAGCTTCTCTCTCTATAATTGCCTCTTGTGAGTGTTAATGAATTGGTGAGAATGAAAGAAGAATGAGCTTCTATTTATAGGAAAATATAGTTTTAATAATTGCACGTTTTGGGGCTCAAAATATTACAGTATAACACCTTCATCTTTTTCTTTATTTTTAATTTAGTCCTGCAAGTATTATCAAACTTGGACCACCACCCCTAATAGTACATGCATGTGAATGAATAGTACATTCATGTAAATCAATAGTTCTATACATGTGAAAAAAATAGGTACAGTATAGTACCTTCATCTATACCTCTATTTTTAATTTAGTCATGCAAGTATTATCAATCTTGCACCACCTCCCCTAATAGTGCATGCATGTGAATCAGTAGTATATTTATGTGAACAAATAGTTATAAGCATATGAATTAATAGTAAATAATTGCTCATTTATCCGATTAATTACCTAATTGGTCAATATAACCTCCAGAAATCAATTATTATCGAAATAAATGTCGATTTCCATTAACACTAATAATCCCAACACAATGAAAATATCAATTTCATCATTAATCAACACGAACTTATTCTCCATTAATATTGAACTCACAATATTTAACAACCAGATCATTCCTAGGAAAGAGAAGGCTTTCTGATAAGAATTTCTCCCTATTAGCGCGCAATTAGGTGACCAAACCCATTTCCTCGACAGAACTTTCTAGACATCGTCAATATTGCAAATAATAATATGAATAACTTTATCGTCTCAATTATTGATTTAAAAATATATTGTAGATAATAATTGAATCAATAATATGAGAGAAATTATGCAGTAATTACTGTAGCAATAATTGAGTATAACTAAGTGACTTCTCACGTAAGCATCAATAATAAATACTGTGTGTTATTATGCAACCACGCGTATTACTGTACTTTTACCACCAGGTAGTTCAACAGTTTAACTGTAAAACTTTAGTCGTTATTTTTATAAAAGATATTTCTATCTTTTCTAACTCTGATAATACTTCCGTTGTGGGGTCCACCAATGATTGTGTTGCCGTAGAAATATTCCTTGTTAAAACGAATATTCACCGACCAATCAAATATTTTATAACCACTTACTTACTTTGCAAAATTTATAAATATTACCCACAACTTTAATATTATATCAAATCCACACCATAATATTAAAAAATATATTTCGAGAAAAAACAGTAAACGCTCCGGATGTATATCCAGGCTCAATCAAATAGACTTTCAACGGATGTATATTTCGGATGTATATTTGATGATAAAAGCAACGGATCGACGATCCGAGCATACTCACACAACACGACTCTCAGCGTTAGTAGATATGTATGTATAGAAATGGGAAAAAGGTTAAAAATCTAAAATGTCTTACAGTGGGCTGCCAAGAAGACTTCAGATAGCTTTTGATGCCTTAAAACTCTGTTTCCACCAGTTAAATTTCAGTATGTTATAAAACACTAGCTCACAAGTGTTTAGAAAAAGGAAGCACTCAATTTGGAGCACTATAGAAGTGTGTTCAGAGTGAAATGGATAGGGTTTCCTCGCTCTTTCTCTCTTTAAAATGGCCACCCCAAGGCCTCTATTTATAGACCAACTGGTCACGGGTCTACTTGCAGCGGCCACGTGTCTACTTACAGCTGCCCGGGTTACCTCAGGCCATGTGGGTCCTACCGTCTTGAAGAACATGCACTTGTGCAATGCATTATCTTCTTGAACCTTCATAACTTTCAATTTTGGCATCTGATTGAGGTGTGCTATACCATTTTAGAGTACGGTTCTCGAGAGCTACACAATGACATGGGATAAGAGGTTGTATGAAGCCGGTAATATGGGTCCATGACCAGATCTTCAATTCTTGAAATTCTATCCGGTGTATTGTCTTGCGTAGTAATCACTCGGGGATTTGAGCTATGGTTCTTGTGGGACACTTCTGTATGAAATATGGATTGAAATGATTTTGAGACGACGTAAATGTAGTATCGAGGTAGGAAAATGATGTTTTTCCCCTCACCGGGGTTATCTCCGGCTCTGGGTAGATGTAGCAGTCGATTCTCAGTGTTATCTTTGAGATTGGGTTACTATGAGTGCTGACTGTCCTTAGGGTTGTCTCTGAGGTTTTCTTGACCTCTCAGGGTTATCTCTAAGGTTGGAACTGAGCACCTCAGGGTTGCCTCCGAGGTTAAAACTGACTTCTCCGGGGTTATCTCTGGAATTGGAACTACATCTCTCGGGGTTATCTACGAGATTTGGGACTGAGTATCCTGGGGTTGTCTCTATAACTAAAACAGAATATCTCAGGGTTATCTCCAAGGATAAAAACGGTGTATCCCAGGGTCGTCTCTGGGATTGAGCTAACTTAACTTCCAGGGTTATCTCTGGAAGACGATTTTGCCCTCCTTTAAGGTTAGTAACAAGAATGCAAGATTTTGAGTGTCTACAAGTTCTATGCCAATGTTCGAGAAATGCAGAATGGAATATTATATGTGAGAGGGAAGCAAGTATGTTACACCAAACAAGCTATCAACGACTTATTTCACGTCGACACTCTCCCATCTAGTGCCTCAAATTGGGCAGAATCTCAACAATTTGAGATTGACTTGGATAAGCTTGTGAAGGAATTATGCAAATCGAGTACGAAGTGGACAACCAAAGAAGGAATAGACAGAAAGTCCACTTCCCACAGACCACTCCCAGACTATATGTAAAGGCGTGGTACAGTTTCATATATGCTAGTCTATATGGCATATTCAAAGGGAAAGCAATTGACATTGGGCACATCATTAATCAATCAATGCTGAGATACACGAGGGGAAGCACTTCTGGGGAAATCCCACATACATCAATCATTACTCATTTATGTGTGGATGTGGGAGTAGACTGGGATAATGAACCTTTGCAGTTGCTGATGCGTGACATTGATCACATAACCATACAGAAGTATACTATTTGGAATGGTGTAGAGTCTCATCCCAAGGGTTTAGGTTTCATTTTACCGAACAATGAGTCTGAAAGTGATGAAGAAGAGGAAAAAGAAGGAGAAGGGGTGGACACCACTGCTCCTCAGACAGAAAGGGCCCCTCCAGAATACTACGACAGGCAGGAATGTAAGATGTGTTGACTACAGAGAAGGATGGATGCTATGCATACAAACTTTTAGGCCTTTACTACTAAATGTTTTGGGGTGTTATCTGATGTGTTTGGCCAGCTGGGAGCACAAGTCCAGTTTCCTACATATGGGATCGTCACTCCACATCCACCACCAGACACTACACCTAAGCAAGAGGAGGATGGCGATGATGAGTCCACCTAGGGAAGTTTTTTCGGCCTCTACCTTACAATGAGGACATTGTTATTTTTAAGTTTAGGGGTATTGGGTGTGTAACATTGTTAGTATAAAGTTGCATGTGTAGTTTAACTTCTAGTTTAGTTTAGTTCATATAGCTGCGTTTTATTTTGTTTGCATGCTAGTTTAGTTTTAGATTTCATTTAGTTGAACTTGTTAGTTTATTGAGATTTTCTAAAAATAAATAAATTTATTTTGGTTGCTTTATTTGTTGCATTTAGTGCAGATAGATCATATTGCATGAATCCAAGTCTTAAGTTAGTTTGATTTTCATTTTATCTATGATGATATTCGAATTGCATGATCTTTAAACAGTTTTGATGACTAAGGCATAGTTGTAATGTTATATCATGATGTAAATCTCTACTTGTTAGAATCTGATGTAACCGGATAGCACTCTAAAGTAACCATTAAGATTTGCAAAGAGTGAATGGTCACATAATTGTCTTCTAGTGGGAAATTGGTGTTTTAATAAAAGAGGGTTTAGTAAACAAGTTAGTAATGACTGGGATTTCACAAAAGCTTAAGTTTTGGGGAAAACGGAGGAATTAAAAAAAATGAAAAAAATAGAAAATCTAGAAAACGAAAAAAAATTATATGAATAAACACTTTGGCTAGTTTAGTTCTATGGTTTTTGATACTTGAGTAAGTACACCCTATGGGATGTCTCTACACCTAGAACCCTAAAGCCTGACGGTTTGGGAGTTGTTGGTTAAAAGCTCGCTAAGGGGTATCATTGAAAAGCCTAAGAGGACTAGACATTGCACAGTCTGGTGTAAAGGGCGAAAAGTGAGAATATCTCCCTCGTGATTAAATAAAAGCATAATAAACTTAGTGTTGACTCTTAGCTTAGTTGATTTGTAGTCCTAGTTAGAGCATAATGTGTTTGCTACCTTCCTTGAGTTAAAGCTGTATTTTTCCTCTAAGAAGTATATTATGTGAAGTATTTATTTTGTATCAAGTTTAATGGTTGTTAAACACACACACACACACACACACACTACGTCAGTGATGACAGGTTTTGATTTACAGAGTGTTGTACTTTATTGCCTTGCTCTTGGTTGGATATTCTGTTTGAAGTTTTTGAAGTTTTTCTGAGACATCTCTCTTGAATTTCTATCTGACTGATATTTCAATTTGTTAGCATCTTAGCTTAGATTGCATTACATTGCATATTTAGTAATTGCATTGTGTTTTGTTGCTTCAGGGTAGGCAACGATTTAAGTTTGGGGGTATTTGATAGGTAGTTTTATATCTACCTATATTAATATAATCTAACTTCAATTGTTGTTTAAACTCATATGTTTTAGTAGCTTTTCATGCATTTTTGGTTTCTTTTGTAGATTGCATGTTTGGGAACTTTCCTGGTGACTTTTGAAGCTAAAATGAATGTGTGGTTGCTAAAGGGAACAACCAATGAAGTGATGGCATGTGGAGTGAAGTTGTAGCATCAGAAAGCAAAAGTAATGATCTGGTTCATGGCATAATTGTGCCCAATTTGGCCTTGGATGCAGCGGAGCTATGCCCGGATCCTGACCCAAAAATCCTGTAGTAGCATAGCTATGCCCCATTTAGCTTTGTGGGAAGCGCAGCTGCGCTAGTCTTCGAATTCCAGCAGTTGACTTTTTAACTAATGTGACCAATCAGACTTGGTCGTGGGCAAAGAAGAACTCTTGAATTATTATATATATGGCATATTTACGTTTATGAGAGGGGAGACTAGTTCTAAGACTCCATTAAATCCCTCTTGCGATAAACTTCTTTTATTTCTTTTATCTTTAATTTTTCTCATAGATTAGAAACCCTAGATAAAACTAGAACTAAAGATTGAAGCTTTTGATCATTATTGGGAAATCAGATTGAAAACAAGAGAATACATATTTGTTTAACTTAATTCTAAATCCTCTTCTTATATATTTGTATCTTTTAATGCTTAATCAACTGTGGATGATAGATTCTAGTTCAATGATTAATTAAACTCTGTTTTGAGATTATTATGGATCTTATTATGCAGTTTGCTTTAATATGCTTCCTTGTTAGTCTTATTAGTTATGCTTGGATTGTCTGTTATGGTTTGCCCCTTAATTTCTTAATTTCCTAGCTAACAATTATTGTGATAATCCGTATGAACTTGAGAAACGAATTATGGGTTTAGATCTGATTATAATATCATGTATTTATGTGTTCTACATGGAGTTGGAATTCATGATTCGTGCTTAGGATAGAGATATACCGAAGCATTGCATGTAATCTAATAAGAACTAGTATTTAAACCCTTTTTAATTATAACTCACATTGCTTTATTTAAATCAACACACTTCCTCTTAAACCAAATTACTTATACTGTATTGTTAATCAAGAACACAACAGTAAAATATGGCCATCTCTCAATGCACCATACTCATATCAAATCAAATCCACATATGATAGAATCAATTTGAATACCCTAATTAACTAACCCACTATATCTATATTTGAATTATAATTAAAAAGGGTTTAAATACTAGTTCTTATTAGATTACATGCAATGCTTCGATATATCTCTATCCTAAGCACGAATCATGAATTCTAACTCCATGTAGAACACATAAATACATGTTATTATGATCAGATCTAAACCCATAATCCATTTCTCAAGTTCATATGGATTATCACAGTAATTGTTAGCTAGGTAATTAAGCAATTAAGGACAAACCATAACTAACAATCCAAGCACAACTAATAAGACTAACAAGGAAGCATATTAAAGTAAATTACACAATAAGATCCATAGTAATCTCAAAACAGAGTTTAATTCATAACTGAACTGGAATCCATCATTCCACAATTGATTAAGCATTTAAAGATAAAAATAGATATGAAGAGGATTTAGAATTGAGTTAAAAAATTTTGTATTCTCTTGCTTTCAATCTGATTTCCCAATGATAATCAATAGCTTCAATCTTTAGTTCTAGTTTTATCTAGGGTTCCTAATTTAAGAGAAGAATTAAAGATGAAGAAAATAAAAGAAGTTTATCCCAAGAGGGATTTAATGGAGTCTTAGAACTAGTCTCCCCTCTTACAAACTGTAAATATGTTATATATATAATAATTCAAGAGTCCTTTTTTCCCACGAACAAGTCTGATTGGTCACATTAGTTAAAAAGTCAACTGCTGGAATTCGGAGACCGGCGCAGCTGCGCTGTCCACAAAGCTAAATGGGGCGCAGCTTGATATGTAGGTTTTATACCTACTTATTGGTTATTAACTCACTAGAATTATGCTTAACTTAAGTAGTTTTATTATGTTTTATTTACTTTTTATGTTTATTTTGCAATATGTATAATTGGAACTCCTTTAACAACTTAAGGTGTGTAATGGCATGAAATGGCATGGAGTAAGAATTAACATGGCACGATGGACATGAGCAAGAGTGTAAATTGCAGCTGAACTTGAGCATGTGAGGAGGAGAATCAATGAAATGGTGAAGAAATGAAGAGAAGAAATGAAGAGATAGAAAGTAGAAGAAAAGTAGCAACAAACATAGCAGACAAAAAGCAGCAACAGCGCGACCGCACTGCCATTGAAGTTATATATGGCGCGCCCGCGCCAAAGGAATACAGAGGCAAATTTAAGTAATCGCGCGACCGCGCTTTTGTGACAACCCAAGAATTTGGGTAATTTATCAAAATCTTAAATGATTGATTTAAGGTCAAATATTAGACCTAGACAGAAAATAAGTGTATGCGTTTAATGTTATTGGGATTGAATTTTGAGGATTTCAAAATTCAGTGAAGGATATAGGTGAATTATTCAGGATTAAGGATTTATGTGAATACGTTTTGTGAATATGGTTATGTTTTGTGTACAGAATGTGGTTAAGGGTCAAGGGTTGACCAGATAAATTATATCTGTAACAAACCCTAAGAATATATTAAGAACGACAATGTTCGGTTAGAAAACCCTAACGTCTGATAAGAAACCCTAATTCAGATATTGAAAACCCTAAATCAGGAACTTAATGGCATAAGTGTAAATAATTAAAAGATTAATTAGGATTAATCTTAACAATTGATTGTAAAACCCTAATTCCAAATTTGAAACCCTAATGCCAGATCTGAAAACACTAGTTTTAGATTCTGTTAAAGTTAAGCCCTAATCTGGAATATAACGGATAATTATAATGCTTTAGTGCTTTGAATTCGGTACTAATTAGGGTAAAGGTTAATTAATTAATTTACAAACCCTAATTTCAATTTTTGGAACCCTAATTGTTCCGTCAGAAACCCTAATTATTCAGTGGTAGAATTTAATTGCTAAAATTAGCAATGCTAATTAGGAAACCCTAATCCTAATTATTTTTAATTTATGAGTAATTAGAAACCATAATCTAATTACGAATATTTAATTTCTAAATTAGAAAATTAAATTTTCTATTAGAAACCCTAATTATTTGATTATAAGCCCTAATGACCATTTTGACCCTATTTGCGTAATTAGTAATTTTAATTAGGAAATACTAATCCTAATTAGTAAGATTTAAGTATGGTTAAGGAATTTTAATATAATTAGTAAATCCTAATTATAAGTTAAAAAAATTTTAAATTTCTATTTTTGAAAATATGAATTTGGAAAAAATGTTAGAAACTAAGTTGTTAAATTTTAGGGTCAACCCCTAAACTCTCAATAATCAAAATCCTAACCCTAAGGGTTTGCAATACATGAAAAATTCTAGAAATAAATGGGAAATGTCCAAAATGCCCTTAAGTCATATTCTTTAATAAGGTAACTTGCAAATCTAGATCAATCTTGGGTTGTTCAACAACCCTAAGCCTAAACCTAGCTAGCATTTGACAATTTATGTCTATCCCAGCCGAAAATTGGACAGATCTTAGCAACAAAGCAACAATATAAATGGAATTAGAGAGAGAAAGTGCACAAAATTTAGCCAATCTTATTTTTTCTCTTACCAACTCCTATTCTCTCTCAAACTAACGAAATCCTAGTGTTAATTCAGTCTCAATTCAAGCCCCACGTTTACTAGAAACAGATCAAAGAATCAGATTCAAGAATTAAAGCTAGAAAGGTATAAAACCCTAAATTTTGAAATTTATGATTTTAATGATTAATGTTGTTGTTTGTTGGCTAGATATGTGTTAGAGGGTGTCATTTGATGATCTGGGTTGTCAAAACTCAGATCCATATCATTTTGATGCTCGAAATTAAAGTTTAGGAAAATCTGGAAAAGAGGAAAAATGAGACCTGGCAGCGTAATGTCAGAGCCTCTAGATCATTCTGTGTTAGATGTTTTGTGGGTTTTATGTTATATATGTGTTCTGTGCCATGTCTACTATGATCTGGGACTAGAATCAAGCCCAGATCATTCATAAATTGCAAGATATCCGTGGTCAAACCACGTTGACCGTTCACGAAAAATGAAATTCTGGGTAACCCAGATTTCTTAAGAAGTCTCTGAAAGCATTTTTAGGAGCTCTGATCTTGCTATGTTTAATTGATTATGTTGATTTGTTGGTTGGATCTTGTTTAATGACATGTATTCTGTTCATATATGCCTTTATATTATCTAAAATATAAACAGAATTGAATCAGTGACCAGTCAAACAATCGTTGACCAAGCTGTTCAAGAACATTTCTGGAAAACCCAGAAATGTTCAAGAACAGTCCGGACCCCTATTTTGACTAACCTAGATCGTATTGTTTTGATGTTGATATGTTGATCTGATGTAATAGAAATGTACACTGACATATGTTCTACAAGATAGAACCAATAGATCACAACAAACGACCCCATAAGGCAAAGATTTAATGGTTCAAAGTAGTGACCACGTACTGTTCTTCATTTTCTGGGTAACCCAGAAAATGAAGAACACGCCTGACAGGATTTTTAGAGGCTGATATCTTTCTGTTATGATGTAGTATTGTCATGAAACTTGATTCTAGTTGAAGTGCTACACGTATACTTCAATAACAAAACAATTTACCAGTTCAGAAGCAACTAGATCATAGAGTAAAAATCGGTCAAAGTAGTAACCTTGTAACTGCTTATGAAGGTCTGAAGAACACCAAGAACACATTTAGCGACACTTCTGTCGCCTAAAGACCCTTTAGCGACGGTTTATATATTAATTTTCGGAAATTGATTTAAAATTAGAAAAAAATAGTTTTTAATTATTAAAAATACAAAATAAATTATGAAAAATTATTTTAAAGTCTGAAAAATAGTTTTTAACTATTTTGAGTATATTTTGAAAAATTTTAATATTTTTGGAATATAAATGGTATTTATTTATTTAATTATAATATTTAATAAATTATTTAAAAATAGTTTTTAATTCATGAAAAATCATGAAAAATAATATTATGGTGTTAGAAAATATTTTAAGTTATTTTTGATGACTTTTAATATTTTGTGATGAAATTCATTAATTAATCAATATTAATGATAAATTAGTTTTTTTAATAGATATATTAAATAAATTATGGAAAATTAGTATTAATGTTTTAAAAATCATATAAAAATGATTTAAGTGTTATAAAAAAATATTTTAAGTTATAAAATATAACTTTTGATATTTTGGCATGAAAATATTAATATTTTAATATTAATATTAATCATCGGATAATTAATTTAAGTGTTTAAAAATCATATAATTATGATTTTAAGGTTTTTAAAATACTTTGTGAGATTATAATTATATTATAATATTATGTAATGATTTTTATTAATATTTTATATTAAATGAATATTAATGATTAAGGAATTACAGGGTATTTAATTTATTTAAATACGGTTTTAAGGATTGAAAAATGTTGATAAATGGTAATAATTATCTGAAAATTATTACGAGCCTAGGAAAAATGTTTTGACTAATAAGAAAGTTATCTGTGATATTGTTAAGTATTAAGTCAGAGTTTAATTGAACTTAAACTCGATAAAAGTCCGACTAGACCGTCGGGATGATAGAATGGTGTCGATTTCAACTCAGACTTAAATAGTCTGACTTAATACTAGGTCTTATGTGTTGTATAGACTGATAGGTTTAAGTGGTAATGTGTTTAGGTTATTTTGTGGATATAAATATAACAGTATTAAACTGTGATGATATTATTCTAATATTGGAGATCTATATTATTAATATTAGGTCTTCGGATAAAGCGTTATTAAATTGCGTGCGGTAATCAACGGTTCAGGCAAGTTTTTCTTATACTTAACTCTAATAAGAGTGTTTTATTCAAGCTGATGGTTAATCGTTGTTGATTGCCATAAAAATTGTACTCTGTACATCGTGCATGTATAAGTCAGGTATGAAAGGCTGATCACCTTCATTACCAGTTGGTTCAGAAATGTTTGTTTATGTAAAATACTTGTTCAGTCAAAATTTTGTTCCTGCTAGTTCACAATCATATTGTTGAATTATAGCCAACCAATTATTCATACTCTTTAATCATGATATATCGTTATGTTATTATATATAAACTTGCTGGGCAACTTTCATGCTCACCCTTGCTATATCATGATAACCACTGCAGATAAGGTGAATGCGTTCGGATACAGGAAAAGGTTAAAGTCAAGTTCTACTGGGGTTAAAACGTGCGGCTAGTTTGTAATAATGTATTTGATAAATATTGTTGTGTAATAGATAGTTTAGGAAATGTGTAATAAGTTAAGGTTACTCGATTTTGGGTAATAGTGTGTAATGTATTGTATAAACAACTTATGTTTATATCTTCCGCAAATAGTTATAGAAATAGTGAACCGAATCCGAGGCAATTTGGGGCCCGGATTCGGGGATATTACAGTTGGTATCAGAGCTGTTGGTTATGAAGCTTAGGTAGGAATACCTGAGACCAATAACCGCAGTGATTAGGATAAGACTAACTCAAATAGAGTTAGTTGGTTGGTAAGATTCAAAGATGAATCTCGGCGAGTGTAAAGACATAGAGTTCCCTAACTCTGATAATGAAGTTGAACAATAACAGTGAATAAATCGAGTCTAAAAGACTGAAAGTGCAGGGATAGAAGATCGTAAAACAAAACGATCATAGTGAATGGAATTGAATCGTAATATATACGATAAGATCACCCCGTGATCTGATATACGGTTATGATATGAGAAATGAATAAATCTAATGATTGAAAAGTTTACAACAAGATGCTGTGTAAAAGTTGTACTATAAAATGGTACTATGAAAATGAAAACTCATAAATGAGTTATGGATTATGGATACGGATTAAATGAAATTCGTATGAAAAAGGGGGTTAAGGTTAGGCGGGGGAATTGTACTATTTAGTTGGTGGCATTGGTAATAGTTGAAATATTGTGTCACGCTAGTTGTTAAATATAGATAAAAAGGTCATAGGTAGAGAATATAGGATTAAGTACGAGTTCTTAGAACTCATAATTATGTGACATTCTTGACGCATAGTTATATGAAATGTTTATGGGCCCCTCAGCGAACGGACGCCAAAGGTCAGACTAGGGTCAGTTCGTAAACTCATATAATTGTGGTCAGGTTATGAACTCATAAGTGTGGTTTTATGAATTGGGTATAGTTGTGTGTGAATGGAGTGTTAAGGATTATAGGAACAGATAGATTGTAAGTAAATGATCATTAGTGGAGACTTAGGTTTTCCCTAAAGTCCTAGCTATGCTAAATTTCGAAATTTTTGACATCAAGCTAAATACGCACTATGTGCCTTTTAAAAAAAATGTAGACTCGTAATCATTTTTGAAACGGTTTAAAGTACAGTCTATGCTACTTATTTCGGCTAGACGCAAATGATTTGAAATATCAAAAATTGTTTTCAATTATCACTCATGTACCATGTAACCTGGTGCCGAGATGATAAAAATGTGATGGAGTTGTAAATACAGGAATACTTAGTGTGAACTTGACCTGAAGTCGCTGTTCCACTATTGTATGATGTGTTATGACAAAGTCATACAATGACGGCATCCTCAAACGGACTGTTAATACAGTACGGCATCATGACGTCATTCTCGAAAATGTTTTCAAAAATTTTAAATTAGCCAACGGGGTTTGGCTACACCTAAATAATTCGATTGAATTGAATTATTGATATGAGTCTATGCTATTTGATTCAGCAAGACTAAAGTTATAAAAACTCTAAGTGTTCATTGAAAGAATTTCCCGAACCAAATTGTTTTGGTGCGGAATCCAATAAGACTGAGGTAAAAGTTTATGCGCCCAAGGCGGAAAAGAGGAACAAATTGTTCCGACCAACAGTACCTGATCAGTACAGGGCATATCGGGCTGATCACTCTTTGTGTCCGTAAGTAATGACGGTTTGCGGATGAATTTCCATAAAACCTTTGCGAAAATGACAGACAAATAGTCTAAATGACTCCTCAGTACAATTTTAAAACTTTTACTCTGGTGAGAGGTGTATTGGGTAGCATGTGAAATGTGTGTGAATGGTGTAAGGTTTACGGTGTAAGGTGTAAGGAGAATTTCGGGGACGAAATTCTTATAAGGAAGGGTGAATGTGACAACCCGAGAATTTGGGTAATTTATCAAAATCTTAAATGATTGATTTAAGGTCAAATATTAGAACTAGACAGAAAATAAGTGTATGCGTTTAATGTTATTGGGATTAAATTTTGAGGATTTCAAAATTCGGTGAAGGATATAGGTGAATTATTCAGGATTAAGGATTTATGTGAATATGTTTTGTGAATATGGTTATGTTTTGTGTACAGAATGTGGTTAAGGGTCAAGGGTTGACCAGATAAATTATATCTGTAACAAACCCTAAGAATATATTAAGAACGACAATGTTCGGTTAGAAAACCCTAACGTCTGATAAGAAACCCTAATTCAGATATTGAAAACCCTAAATCAGGAACTTAATGGCATAAGTGTAAATAATTAAAAGAATAATTAGGATTAAACTTAACAATTGATTGTAAAACCCTAATTCCAAATTTGAAACCCTAATGCCAGATCTGAAAACCCTAGTTTCAGATTCTGTTAAAGTTAAGCCCTAATCTGGAATATAACGGAGAATTATAATGCTTTAGTGCTATGAATTCAGTACTAATTAGGGTAAAGGTTAATTAATTTACAAATCCTAATTTCAATTTTTGGAACCCTAATTGTTCCGTCAGAAACCCTAATTGTTCAGTTGTTGAATTTAATTGCTAAAATTAGTAATGCTAATTAGGAAACCCTAATCCTAATTAATTTTAATTTATGAGTAATTAGAAACCCTAATCTAATTACGAATATTTAATTTCTAAATTAGAAAATTAAATTTTCTATTAGAAACCCTAATTATTGGATTATAAGCCCTAATGACCATTTTGACCCTATTTGCGTAATTAGTAATTTTAATTAGGAAATACTAATCCTAATTAGTAAGATTTAAGTATGATTAAGGAATTTTAATATAATTAGTAAATCCTAATTATAAGTTAAAAAAAATGTTAAATTTCTATTTTTGAAAATATGATTTTGGAAAAAATGTTAGAAACTAAGTTGTTAAATTTTAGGGTCAAACCCTAAACTCTCAATAATCAAAATCCTAACCCTAAGGGTTTGCAATACATGAAAAATTCTAGAAATAAATGGGAAATGTCCAAAATGCCCTTAAGTCATATTCTTTAATAAGGTAACTTGCAAATCTAGATCAATCTTGGGTTGTTCAACAACCCTAAGCCTAAACCTAGCTAGCATTTGACAATTTATGTCTATCCCAGCCGAAAATTGGACAGATCTTAGCAACAAAGCAACAATATAAATGGAATTAGAGAGAGAAAGTGCACAAAATTTAGCCAATCTTATTTTTTCTCTTACCAACTCCTATTCTCTCTCAAACCAACGAAATCCTAGTGTTAATTCAGTCTCAATTCAAGCCCCACGTTTACTAGAAACAGATCAAAGAATCAGATTCAAGAATTAAAGCTAGAAAGGTATAAAACCCTAAATTTTGAAATTTATGATTTTAATGATTAATGTTGTTGTTTGTTGGCTAGATATGTGTTAGAGGGTGTCATTTGATGATCTGGGTTGTCAAAACTCAGATCCATATCATTTTGATGCTCGAAATTAAAGTTTAGGAAAATCTGGAAAAGAGGAAAAATGAGACCTGACAGCGTAATGTCAGAGCCTCTAGATTATTCTGTGTTAGATGTTTTGTGGGTTTTATGTTATATATGTGTTCTGTGCCATGTCTACTATGATCTGGGACTAGAATCAAGACCAGATCATTCATAAATTGCAAGATATCCGTGGTCAAACCACGTTGACCGTTCACGAAAAATGAAATTCTGGGTAACCCAGATTTCTTAAGAAGTCTCTGAAAGCATTTTTAGGAGCTCTGATCTTGCTATGTTTAATTGATTATGTTGATTTGTTGGTTGGATCTTGTTTAATGACATGTATTCTGTTCATATATGCCTTTATATTATCTAAAACATAAACAGAATTGAATCAGTGACCAGTCAAACAATCGTTGACCAAGCTGTTCAAGAACATTTCTGGAAAACCCAGAAATGTTCAAGAACAGTCCGGACCCCTATTTTGACTAATCTAGATCGTATTGTTTTGATGTTGATATGTTGATCTGATGTAATAGAAATGTACACTGACATATGTTCTACAAGATAGAACCAATAGATCACAACAAACGACCCCATAAGGCAAAGATTTAATGGTTCAAAGTAGTGACCACGGACTGTTCTTCATTTTCTGGGTAACCCAGAAAATGAAGAACACGCCTGACAGGATTTTTAGAGGCTGATATCTTTCTGTTATGATGTAGTATTGTCATGAAACTTGATTCTAGTTGAAGTGCTACACGTATACTTCAATAACAAAACAATTTACCAGTTCAGAAGCAACTAGATCATAGAGTAAAAATCGGTCAAAGTAGTAACCTTGTAACTGCTTATGAAGGTCTGAAGAACACCAAGAACACATTTAGCGACACTTCTGTCGCCTAAAGACCCTTTAGCGACGGTTTATATATTAATTTTCGGAAATTGATTTAAAATTAGAAAAAATGGTTTTTAATTATTAAAAATACAAAATAAATTATGAAAAATTATTCTAAAGTCTGAAAAATAGTTTTTAACTATTTTGAGTATATTTTGAAAAAATTTAATATTTTTGGAATATAAATGGTATTTATTTATTTACTTATAATATTAAATAAATTATTTAAAAATAGTTTTTAATTCATGAAAAATAATATTATGGTGTTAGAAAATATTTTAAGTTATTTTTGATGACTTTTAATATTTTGTGATGAAATTCATTAATTAATCAATATTAATGATAAATTAGTTTATTTAATAGATATATTAAATAAATTATGGAAAATTAGTATTAATGTTTTAAAAATCATATAAAAATGATTTAAGTGTTATAAAAAAATATTTTAAGTTATAAAATATAACTTTTGATATTTTGGCATGAAAATATTAATATTTTAATATTAATATTAATTATCGGATAATGGATTTAAGTGTTTAAAAATCATATAATTATGATTTTAAGGTATTAAAAATACTTTGTGAGATTATAATTATATTATAATATTATGTAATGATTTTCATTAATATTTTATATTAAATGAATATTAATGATTAAGGAATTACGGGGTATTTAATTTATTTAAATACGGTTTTAAGGATTGAAAAATGTTGATAAATGGTAATAATTATCTGAAAATTATTACAAGCCTAGGAAAAATGTTTTGACTGATAAGAAAGTTATCTGTGATATTGTTAAGTATTAAGTCAGAGTTTAATTGAACTTAAACTCGATAAAAGTCCGACTAGTCCATCGGGATGATAGAATGGTGTCGATTTCAACTCAGACTTAAATAGTCTGACTTAATACTAGGTCTTATGTGTTGTATAGACTGATAGGTTTAAGTGGTAATGTGTTTAGGTTATTTTGTGGATATAAATATAACAGTATTAAACTGTGATGATACTATTCTAATATTGGAGATCTATATTATTAATATTAGGTCTTCGGATAAAGCGTTATTAAATTGCGTGCGGTAATCAACGGTTCAGGCAAGTTTTTCTTATACTTAACTCTAATAAGAGTGTTTTATTCAAGCTGATGGTTAATCGTTGTTGATTGCCATAAAAATTGTACTTTGTACATCGTGCATGTATAAGTCAGGTATGAAAGGCTGATCACCTTCATTACCAGTTGGTTCAGAAATGTTTGTTTATGTAAAATACTTGTTCAGTCAAAATTTTGTTCCTGCTAGTTCACAATCATATTGTTGAATTATAGCCAACCAATTATTCATACTCTTCAATCATGATATATCATTATGTTATTGTATATAAACTTGCTGGGCAACTTTCATGCTCACCCTTGCTATATCATGATAACCATTGCAGATAAGGTGAATGAGTTCGGACACAGGAAAAGGTTAAAGTCAAGTTCTACTTGGGTTAAAATGTGCGGCTAGTTTGTAATAATGTATTTGATAAATATTGTTGTGTAATAGATAGTTTAGGAAATGTGTAATAAGTTAAGGTTACTCGATTTTGGGTAATAGTGTGTAATGTATTGTATAAACAACTTATGTTTATATCTTCCGCAAATAGTTATAGAAATAGTGAACCGAATCCGAGGCGATTCGGGGCCCGGATTTGGGGATATTACAGCTTTAGTAACACAGGACCATGGCACGCTCGTGCCATGTACTCGATACAGATTACTACAGCGTGCCCACGCTCGATCCAGAGTACATTACTGCGTGGCCGCGCAAGTCTTATTCAGTTTAAAAATGCTAACTTTTTGTAATTTGAATTGGAGCGTGTTTTGCTCATCTGAGACGATATGGTTGGTTACCAAGACGTGGTTTTTCAGTATTCATTATTGTTCTTAGGTTTTAGACTACTCTGGAGAGGGTTTGAGCATTTGATTACTATTTTTAGCTCCTCTCTTTATCTAGATTGCTTAATAAATATAGTTTTCAATTCGGGAGATTTTTGCGGATTAGAACAAGCCTGAAAACAGAACTGGCAGCGGGAATTTATTGATTTGATATCTCATTTCTTTCATAACTCTTGTTTGCATTTCTTATTTTAATGGTTTGCTTCAATCCCATAATGGCTTTTGGTTTAGAAATGAACTAAATTCCATTATGGGATTCTAATAGATTTTAATGCGTAGTTTAAACATGTATTACTGATTGTGATGTTGCTTATTTATTATTGGATTGCCCATTCTGGTTGTGCTAAATGTATGAATGCTTGATAACCATTCACACTAATTGCTTGTATGGGTTTAGAAAATGAAATATAATTATATATTAGACCATAATGGCATATGTTCATAAGGCTTATTTGTGTTAGGCTTTGTGATTCGTGACCTGGATAGGCATATAACGTTTCACCATTTGTAGTCATTAAGAGAGTTTGAGCTTAAATCATATTTTTTATAAATTAACATAGATATATAATGAATTTAGTATTTGTGATGCTTGCATGAATTCTATCAATTTTGGATTTTGTGTAAATTGGGCATAGTTCATTGAAAAATAGTTGTGTTTCACTTATGTGTTCTCGACTAGCTTTCCGTATTTAATAAGTAAACATAACATGAGGCATGCATTTTAGATGAAGCATTAGATAATATTAGAAACCCATATCTTCCTGATTTGAGTACCTCCTTTTAATATTTATTTATTATGTTGATAATTAATTTAAATATAAATTTATTTATTGATTGATAGTTTGAGCATATAGAAATAGTGATTAAGTTGTTGCATGATAATTTAGATTTATCACCTTTCTCTGTGGGATCGATACTATCTTACTCTATACTACTTGTTGACTCGTGTATACTTGAATGAGTTAGAGTCCATTTTGATAAACCAAAAATGAGGCAATAAGTTTTTGGCGCCGCTGTCGGGGAAAGGCGTTTATTTTTGATATTGTTGTCATCAATTAAAGCTAGATTTGTGTGACTTAGACAATCCTGTTCTTATCTTATTTCTATTTTGTTTTTGTTTGTATGTCAGGTACTTGTGTACATTTTATGCACACGCGATCGACAAACTCTAAATTAGGGCCTATACAGGATAATATCAACGGTAGAGGTTGGAATTCGAAAACACGTAGGAATATACAAGTAGATTTTGAAACTTCAACATCCAATATGGCAGAAGAGCAAAGAGGGGAACATTGAGCCTTAAGAGATTATTTGATGCCTAATATAAATTGGTTACAATCAAGTATCGCGAGGCCAGCTATAGCAGCCAACACTTTTGAGATAAAGTCGGGCACTATTCAAATGGTGCAGAATTCAGTACAATTCGGGGGTGTTGCTACAAATGATCCGAACGAGCTCTTATTGAGCTTCATAGAGATATGTGACACTTTCAAGTACAATGGGGTGTCAGAAGATGCAATTAGGCACAAACTATTTCCATTTTCATTACGGGACAAGGCTAGAAGTTGGCTCCACTCTTTACCATCGGGGTCTATTACAACATGGGAAGACTTAGCGCAGAAGTTCTTAGCTAAAATGAGGACAACAATTCCCCAGTTTGAACAACAGTAGGGTGAATCATTATACGAAGCTTGGGAACGGTATAAAGAGATGCTAAGGAAATGCCCCCATCATGTGGAATGCCAGATTTTGTGGAATGACCTGGTTCCATTCTTTATTATTCTGTTGGAATATCCTGTCTGTGCGGATTATGCATGACCTGGTTCCATTCTTTATTATTCTGTTGGGAATAACCTGTCTGTACGGTCTATCGCATGCATGGTGAATTCTTCTATTATTCCATTCTTTATTATTCTGTTGGAATAACCTATCTATGTGGATTACCGCATGCATGGTGAATGATCATTTGTATTCATTCTTTATTAAATTATGGAAATGATCTGTTTACGTGGATTACCGCATGGCGGGTGAAAATCCATTTGCAGTTTCGTATATTCTATTATACTCATCTGGGAAATCATTTCTTTCGTACTCGTCATGGAATATCATTTTCTTTGGTATTTTTTTACGAGTTACTATTCACAAGTTACTATTCACCCGATTACTATTCACTCTAGTATTATTCACTCGGGTATTCGAGGCACTTTTCGTGCCGAAGTACTATTCACCCGATTACTATTCACCCGAATATTATTCACTTGGGTATTTAGTACTTTCTTGTCGGGGTACTATTCACGAGGTACTATTCCTAAAGTACTATTCATGGGGTATTATTAACGATGAAAAATTGATTCTTTTCTGTCCGAATTATTTTTGGTACATGAATATTATTCTTGAATTTTACTCTACAAAGCAGTATCATGTTGACAATTTGGACGTTATTGATTTCTGGATAAATTAAATTATAAATCTTTAAAATTTATCCTTGAACTTTTTTTATTGAATTATTATGTCATTGTCATCATCCTTATGCTTTTATTGTGATTAAAGTCATATTTGGCTTACGTGCATAGATGGACTTGGTATGATTATGACCAGGGATTATTCGATATAATCATGATCGTAATGTGACGAATGATGTGGTAAAAGTCCTCATTGGCCTGTAGTTCATTGATGGACAGTTGTGGTATGATTATAACCAGGGATTATTTGATATAATCATGACCATTGATGATTACATGAATATCCTTGGCCGTGATGCAGGGATGATTCAATTTTATTTGTTAAGCTGAGTCTCAGTGATAAAGTTGATGAAAAACTTTTTAAATTATAGAAGATAGTAGATTTTATGCTCTACTTAACTTTTCTAATGGATTGTGTATTCTGCTGCAGTTGTTGATCTAAAACTTGTTGTCTATTATATTCTATCAGTTGTTATACTGTTGAAGGCTAAGGATTATTTATTCTGCATTATCTTAGTCATAATATTTCTTACTGGGCTAGTTGAGCTCACCCTTTCTTTCACTGTTCTCTTCAGGAAATGAGAATATAGCTGGGACGAGTTGGGAAATGGAGTGATGGTCTAGGATAAATGGCTTTAGTAGTCACTACTACAAAACAGTAAATAGACAACGCGGAAAAAACATTGTGGTTTCTGTCAAAAAAACGTCGTGGTTAAGGTTGTTGTCTATTTGACACCCTTACACAACATTTTAAAAACTTTGTAGTTAAGCACAATACACAACGTTTTTTAGGAAAAAATGTTGTGTATTTGTTTTCAAAAAATTAACAGATGCTTAAAAACGTTGTAGAAAGTATGATTCCACAACGTTTTTTGGTTAAAAACGTTGTTATTTAGTATATAAGACAACGTTTTTAACCAATTTATACAACGTTTTTAAAATGTTGTAGATAAAGAAAAAAAAGAAAAAAAATATTAATAAATTAATATAAAATATAATACCATTCATTTATAATTTCAAATTAAAATTCAAATGAGCCAAAATATATCAACCATTCAAAATACATACAAATAACACCATTCATTTACAATTTCAATTTACTACATCCACAAAATATATACCAAACTATCCATATATACATCTCAAATTCACTTTTCAATCCACAAAAATAAACCAAACTATCCATAAAATTAAGTTACTATACCTAAGCATGTGCAAAAAAACCTAGGATCAAATGATTTCATATTTACAATGCTTAAATTGCCAATGCAGTCTGAACCATTTTGTGAAGGAGCTATATTACCACTTAACGACTTCGACGAAACTGAGGGTACAGGCTTTAAATCAAGATGTCACTTATCAAATTCTTCTTCTGTAATCCATGATACCTACAAATATAGGAAACACATCAAAATATTGTGACAATGAAATAATAAGCAGTTGAACATGTAAAATAATATTGTAACAAAACAGTAGGTCAAATTTTTACTCAAAAGCAGAACCAAATTTAGGAATCTACCTGAAAGTAACGTACATATCTTCTGGGAAATCCCAAGTCATTCAAAGGCTGTAATCCTCCATGAGAAATGGGCAGCAACAGAAACTACTATGAAACAGCAGCAGTGCCCATTCTATAAGAAGCAGCAACACAGCATCCGCCGAGAAACTGCAGCAGAAGGAAGCAAGCCTAACACCAGCAGCTTCAACATACATACCATACACCATGCAACTGTCGACGACAAATAACTACTGCAGACCAACAATAGCAAGCCTGCATAACCAGTTTACAGCTGCAGCTACAGCACAAAAGCTACACTACATTACAACAAAAATAACCCAAACCAAAACCTCTATGGCAACAGAGTAAAAGAAACTGAACATACCAGCTCAGCCCCAGCCCCAGCTCATGCACATGCCAATGACCAAGCATTCCCAAAGTAGCAAGATCCACCCATGGGCTAGAGTAAAAAACCACACTGAAGTTGACGAGCAACCCAAACTGCAGCAGGAACCTTCCAAACAAGTGCAGTCCCCTGGATGGGCAATTTGTTAGGTTTGTAATATTCAAGAACGCAATCAAATTGCAAAATATGCGGAAACGTGTAAAAATCAGAGTTTAAAATTTTACAAACCATAAACCCGGATCACCCTTTATGCACAATTATTAATTAAACGAAAAAGAAATAATATGAATCATACCCTTGAAGATCGAGCTTCCTCAGGTACAAGTTCACCTCCAATCCTTTTCGCGTTCAACTTGAATCCACCGGGTTTGGTTCCTTCCTTTGATCAACGTTAGCCACCCAAATGTTTGGCCTCTAGAGGTGATCCACCAAGGAAGAAGAAGAATTCAAGAAGATGGGTATTTGGCTCAAACCCTAGTTTTTCTATCTCTCATAGAAAAAGGCGTACTCTCCCAACTATTGGAATTACGTATTCTAATAATACGTCAACCTCTCCTCACCTATAATAAGACTCCTCTTATTTATAGATGTGGGCAACCCATCCTTAACAATTAAGGAATTGGGTTTTATTTTAATTAATTAAACTCTTTTAATTAATTTAACCTCCTAATCTTATTAGGAATAAATGAGAGTACTTATATTAAATTAATTCCTAAACTCTTTTAGAAATTAAAATAATAATAATTGTAATAATATTAATAAGACTCCTCTTATTAATTTATATTTAATATTTCTAAAATATTAAATAATAAATATTAAGCTATTTAATTTATTCTATCACCATAGATTATATTAAATATATACTTAACATATTATTACGATTATGCCATTAACTTCTTAAATAATTATTCTTCCTTTTATGGTGTGACCCTTTAGGTTCTCCATATTAAACCGGTTGTGAATAAATCAATTAGAACAATTCTAATCTTATTTAAATAAATAAATTAAACTAATAATTTATTTAAATAAATAATATTTATTCTACAATAGGGATAAGCCTCCCTAGCGATCAACGACTTTCCAGATAATATAGATTTCAACATTAATCATAAAAGAACCTTTGAGTAAATAGTTACCGTACAATTCAATCCTTCCACCATACAATGTCCCAATTAAATATAAGACATGGAATTTCTGTCAAGTCTTATTTTATTTAATTATATGTATTTCGACTCTTAAATGCACAACTCCAAATAATGCAAATTAGAAACTCCTTTCTAATTTCATTCTGCCTTGGCCAAGGTCTACTGGGTTGTCATTTATCGAATCACATAGGACATTTCTCTTCTTTTACTAGAAGTGGTAGATTCTTTATTGATCATACATTATCTCCATGTACAACTTATTATACCCAAGCATACCCTTTGATATACCCTAAGGGTCTTAAGGAATAAGTCAAAGTATAACTCATCATACACAAGATACTATGATGATCTCAAGTCCAAGGATCACTTGTACTACTATCACTACAGGAATTCCTATTGACATGCAAGTAAAACTCCATTAGGTATTCCTTAGCGAGTCACGTTCAGTGAACTTATTCTCTAATAAGCACCTACATACTTGCTTTAGTGTCTCCACACAAATGATCATGAGATCAATCATCCTCATCCAATGAGCAAGCAACGTATGTACCAATCTATCCGGATTCACTAATCCCCAATTTAGTAATCCAATGATTGGGAACTATTTTAGTTTTAAGCTTTCTAAGAATTTAGATCTCATTATAATGATCATCATCATTATTCTAAAAGCATTGCTTAAAACTATGGGTTTATCACATATTATAAAACAGCATCATATAGATAATTAAAAGCCTTTAATAAATTAATACTTTTTATTAATAAATGAATAAGATTATTTACAAAGTATATGCTTTATCATCAAACATGATTGGCTTGTGTGCATATTACTTTCAATCTCCCACTTGCACTAAAGCCAATCGTCATGGTATCTCATACTCTTCTTCTCTAAGTAACGATTATCCTTCTGTTGGATAAGCTTTAGTTAATGGATATGTAATATTGTTCTTGAGAGTTCACTATCTCTATAGTGTTTTCCCATTTTTCAATGATTCTTATAATCACATGAAAGTGCCACAACACATGTTTGAATCTAAGATGAGACTTAGGAACTATTCCTAGTTCAGTAATGAACTTTTCATCCAAACAATCAACTTGAGCTTCATTTACAACTATATACTCTGTCTTTATCACTAAACCAGCAACTCTTTGCTGTTTGGAACCTTTCCAATTCACTGCACCACCGTTCAAGGTAACCCTTTACCTTAAAGTGGATTTTCTGTCGTCTTGGTCTGTCTAAAAAAAAAACTTGAGTCTGTTAAGCCCTCTAGTTTTAATTCAGGCCCACCATGTATTTTAATCACATCCTTAGTACCGGTTAAGTACTTTAAGATGTTTTTCACTGACTCACAGTGAACTTCTCCAGAATATGACTGATCAATATCAGGTCTCGTATATTTCATTGCATACATGATTGTTACTCATGTGATCTCTCTTTTGCAGTCTTTGGGGACTATTAAGAGAGATGCACTCCATAGCTCATCAACATGAGACAACTCTTGGAGTTTGCCATGCTAAACAACTTTAGCATCAAATGAATATACGTTCCTTGGGTTAAGTCGAGCATCCTTTTAAATCTATCTATATAGATTTACATCCCCAATTAAGATACTCTTCCCAAATCATTCATGGAGGAATGTTTAGATAACTTTATCTTTACTGATTGTAGCATTGGTATGTTATTCCTCATCCGTAGTATATCAATATATAATACTAGAAATTTCACGATGCTCCCACTGACCCTTTTGTACACACTTGGTTCATTCTTATTTTTTGATAAAATCAAACTCTTTTGATTATCATATCAAAATGAATGTTCCATTTTTGAGAAGATTGCTTCAATCCATTTCTCTGAGTGTCTACAACTTTTACCTCATCGTATGTAACTGGATCATCATCTTCTATGATACGTACCTCATCATCATCATCCATGATGAATCCATACCTCCTAGGTATCTTTGGTACTATTCCAGATTTACGATTCGGTTGTGGTACAATAGGTCTATTTATAGGTTCCTCTTATTTGACTTGTAGTATTTTGTGGTTCTTGAACTTTTCAAGATGTATTATCCTCCCACTAGCCCCTTCAATGATAAACACCTTTATCTTAGAAGGCAGCATGTTTCGCAACAAACACCTTTTGCTAAGTAGGATTATAGAACATATGCCCTAAACTTACTTTAGGATGTCCCACAAATCTGTACTTGTCAAATTTTGTCCCAAGCTTATCCTTTGAAACCGTTTCACATAATTTGGACAACCCCTTATCTTAACATACTTAAGATTAGGAATCCTCCTGTCCATAACTTTTATGGAGTCTTGGGGCCGGATTATGAGGTTACCTTTTCCGTAGATATGCAGCCATTTCTAGGACATTATCCCAGAAGGATACTGGAATGTCGGTAAAATCATTATGGACTGCACCATGTCCAACAAGGTATGATTTTTCCATTCAGATACATCAATCAATTATTGCGTATCAGGATGTGTCCATTATGAGAAAACCATTTGAGATGATCTAGAAACTTATTGCACAAGTATTTATTCCTTGATCTAATCAAAGAATCTTAATACTTTGCCAATTTATTTCACTTCTGAATTCTTTGAACCTTTCAAATAATTCACACTTGTATTTCAACAAATACATACATTCAACTCTTTGAATGATCATCTCCTTTTCTTATACTAGTTTGTTTAATTTGAAAAATATATTTTTCACGTAAGTCAAGTATACAAAATTCATTAAGTAATATTTCAGTTCTATACAAAACATTATTATTATAAATAGAACAACAATTGTTACTAATTATAATACCAAAGATTTCATTGTCCAACAATAAAATGGAAATAATGTTTCCAACGAGAACTGAAATACAATAACAACTTATTGACTTAATAGACTTGCCCGTAGGCATTGCTAAACTATAAGTTTCTATGGCTAATACAGCAACCTTTGCTTCATTTCCCACACATAGGTTTACTTATATTTGTTTAGCTTTCTACTTCTACTTGGTCCCTTCATAAATCTATATTTATGATAACCAAAGTCGGTATTCAATACCCAAGTAGAACCTTGACTTAAAGAAAAATTTATTTTAAATCATGAACAAAATTGTATTTGTAACCGAAACTTCACTAAGCTTCTTTGGTTAGCCTCTGCAAGATGCCTTTGTAGTTTCTTTCCAGTGCCCAGGCTTATTACAGTGGAAGCAAACTCCTTTGCTATCCATATCAATTTTGTTCTTATTATCCTTTGTTTATGCCTCTTCTATTTACCTTCTTAGAATCATTCTTCTTTTCAGAAGATCCTTTGGCCCCTACCAGTAAGACTTGGTCTTTCTTGGTTGGAAAGTGACTCTCAACATTTTTCAACATGTTAAGCAAATCAGCGAGGCTAATATCTAGCTTGTCTATATGAAAAATTCACAACAATTGTGAAAGGAGTCCGGGAGTGAGTGCAAGATCAAATCTTGGCTCAACTCTCCATCCATGACAAAACTCGTTGTCCAAATTGATCAATCAAATTGATTATGTTAAGGACTTTTATCTGTACTGTAGTGTCTTCGGTCATTCTAGATCGGAAGAGCTCCTTAGATATCTGATATCTATCAGTCCTACTTCCCTCACCATCAACTACTTGATGTGCATGAGTATAGTAGAAGCATCCATAGTTACATGCTGACGCTGAAGCTCGTTACTCATGGATACAAGCATGATGCATTGAGCCAACTGTGCATCATCTTGCCACTTTCTAAAAGTAGCAATCTCTTCCTCAGAGGCATTGTCTGCAACTATAGCAGGGATAGGCGTATTAAGGACATAAGATAGCTTTTCAGCCATGAGAACTATTCTCAATTTCCTTAACCAATCCATTTAATATGGTCCGGTTAAATAACATCTAATATGTTTCGCAGTGATAGTAATTTAGACATTGTAAAATTCTGTAAATGAATTTATAATTAACAAAATTTTAACATACATTCTTTTATTAATTACCAAAATAAATTAGGTCTTGTTTTAAATTGGTATCTCTCACTATTTTCTTCAAACTATATTACCCTCACTTATATAGTTCGGCAAAATCTAATTAAAGATTTGCTAGTGAGAATAAAGATCCCATTTCAAATGTATATAGCCTTGTGTGTGCACAATAAACTATATATAAATAAATAGGTAGACAACTCTTGTCAATTACATCAACTATGTAACTCCTTGTATTTTGCCTCTTAAATCATAATGGTCAAGTGTGTGCACATCCGAACTAAAATGATTTAAGTTAAGTCAGACCCAACATTTCCATATAAGTGAAGAGAAAACTACAGCCCTTGTGTGTGCACAACAAAGCAGTAATGTTCAATTCCTTATAAACATCATATGTAATAAAAACAACATCTTAAATATTTAATACTCGCCTTGTGTGTGCACAACAAACTCATATTAAATATTCAATACTCTATTGTTTCTATCATGCTAGAAGGCGACGTTCGATATTCCAAATATCTTTGAACGTTACAACTTAATATAAAATATTTAAGGGGTTTGTTATTAATTTGTCTCATCTTGTTTAGCGCGCATGCACGCATATATATAAAATACGCGTCATATTAATAAACATGCGAAGCATGTTTGCATAATATATAATATATATAGTATAAGCATGCACATATAGAATATTATATTCTACCCGGATTGATTATGGACTTTTATTCTAGTTTGGTTCACTAGAGCCACCAAGTGAACCAAAAGGTCAAACCCTAGGGGTGCAAGAATTAATATTTAAATATAACTATTACATTTAAACCCGGGCTCCATTACAAACGGGTCTTCACGCGCTCCTTGCTCCTTGATCTCTAATTTTTGAAAATTAATTCTAACTATTCCTATTACAAAACTATTTAAAATAAATAGAAACCCTGATCAGCAGTCAAGGGGAAATACATAGGAGGGAGATAGAATTTACATTAAGAAAAATTAGAGAAGACGAGGTACGCAGACCCCATTTAATAAAACCCATACATTCATGCATCCAACTAAAATAAAATCCAATCGCATTGGTTAATAGTCCATAATCAATCCCATTTATTATCATACACATCACCATATGCATCAATAAATAACATTCATCTCATGAATAATAAACATTTAATATATATATTGATATCAATTAATGGGCAAATTTAGTTAGTATAAAATCTATTTTTGAATCAAAATAAACTCCTTTATTTTAATCTAAATTTAAATCAAAATAAAACTATTTTATTTTAATTTACCCAATTTTGAATAAAATAAACTATTTTATTTTAATCAAACTTTTTAATCAAAATAAACTCCTTTATTTTAATTAATTATGGAATCCAATTCCAAGTCAAAATAAACTCCTTTATTTTGGGTAATATGAAATCTTATTTCATATCTTAAATAAACTCTTTTATTTAGGAAAACACGGATTTTCTTTCCTATTCACAAATAAACTCCTTTATTTTGAATAATATGAAATCTTATTTCATATTTAAATAAACTCCTTTATTTAAGGAAATTAGGATTCTCTTTCCTATTCACAAATAAACTCTTTTATTTTGAATAATATGAAATCTTATTTCATATCTAAATAAACTCTTTTATTTAAGAAAATTGGGATTCTCTTTCCTATTCACAAATAAACTCTTTTATTTTGACGAACTGGACAGGTCGTCATCAAATCGAATGGAGACACAACTTGAGTGTCGCCGATGAGGCGTTCGTTCGCACAGAAAGTACCTCCATCATAGAGAGTACAGAGATAGGATAGGAGAGAGAAGAAGATACTCGGTGACAAATGCGAAAGAGAGCACCGCCTTTTTTATTTAGCTCCGTGTTTTTCTTCAAAGACAATGTTTTTTTTAAAAAACGTTATCTAATTAAAACTAAAAAAATGCTCTTTCAAATAGATAACGTTTTTGCATATATGTCTATAACGTTTTTTCTAAAAACGTTGTAAAAAAAAATCACAACGTTTTTATAAAAAACGTTGTCTATTAAGCGTTGTCTATTAGGTACTTTGTACTGGTGAATCCTCACTATTCTGTGAAATAGTGTGATAATAATTGTAATGAAAACACCATTGAGTGTGGATATTGTCTAAATGACAATATTTTTGTTTAAACTCTCAGCTATGTTTTGTCATATTTTACCCGACTATTGTATAATTAAGTTGTATTTGAATTTATATACCATGTATCTGGTGACTCAAGATGGGTGATATATACCTGTTTTGTGGGCGTCACAATCTATATATCTTATTGGCAGTCAACTACGTTTCTAAGTTGGTGGAAGTGGCAGCTCTTCCAACTAATGATGCTAAAGTTGTCCTAAAATTTTTACAAAAAAGCGTTTTGATAAGGTTTGGGACTTCAAGAACCATTATTAGTGATGATTGCAGCCATTTCTGTAATCGACAGTTCACAGCTCTATTATCTAAGTATAGGGTGAGTCATCACATTGCTACAACTTATCATCCCCGGACCAATGGCCAAGCAGAGGTATCAAATCGTGAAGTGAAGAGAATTTTTGAAAAGATCATGAACCCCACAAGAAACGACTGGTCATTGAAGCTTGACGACGCAGTATTGGCCTACAAGACAGCTTATAAGACACCATTGTGAATGTCACCATTTTAGCTTGTATATGGAAAGGCTTGTCACCATCCTATGGAGCTCGAATATAGGGTGAATTGGGCAATAAGAAAGTTAAACTTCGACTTGAAGGTTGTAGGAGAAAAACGTCTACTCCAACTCAATGAGTTGGACAAATTTAGATTGCAAGCTTATGAGAACTCCAAAATGTACAAGGAAAAAGTAAAGAGATGGCATGACCACAAGATTATAGAACGGGTGTTTGAACCAGGGCAACGAGTTCTATTGTTTATTTCTAGACTCAAACTCTTCCCAGGGAAACTCAAGTCAAGGTGGTCAGGGCCATTTACTGTGAAGACGGTTTATCCACATGGTGCAATCTAAATATTTTATAAGTTCCCAGACAAGCCTTTCAAAGTTAATGGACATCGGCTTAAGCACTATTATGGAGGTGAGGTTGACAGGCAGGAGGTCACCTCAATTCTTTCTACAACATGATTGAATCAGAGATAGCCAAGCTAACTGACTATAAACTAGCGCTCAATGGGAGGCACCCCATTATTTCTCTTCCTTACCTCTTGTTTAATTCTTTTTGAATCATGTATATTTCTCATCTACATGTTTAATTCTTAATAGCATATAATTTTTGATATAAGTTTTGTTGGAGCTAAATGTGCACATGATTTTGGTTAGGAGTAGCATATAGAGCATTCATTTGGATATATTCATTCTCACATGTTATTAGTATATATTTTGATTTGAGAATTTGTTAGATCTCATATTTGTAAATGCTTTATTTGCAGGTTTAGTGTAGACTGTCATTAGCTACTGGTTCCTACTTCAAGTGTAGTTCAGTCTTGTTCAGGGTACAGGGTCACGCGGCTGCGCAACTGAGTAGTTTAAATAAGGCGCCCACGCCTGACTTCTTTGCAATCTGGATCATAGCGCGCCCGCGCTCTTTCCACGTTTAATTACAGCGCGTCCGTGCTATGGTAGCAACGCGCCCGTGGCATTAGTAGGCATAAAACTCGCGCAGCCATGCCAGAGGTCGGTTGCAGAAAAATTTTAAAGACTTAAAACCGTAGCCCATTCCAATTCTTATATCAGTTACATTCTCAAACGTGCGTCTCTCCATTTCTTTTCAAAACCGACGCCTATCTCTTCACATCCTCTAAACCGTTCCTTTTCAAATCCTAACTCCTTACCCCATTACCAATTTATACGCCTACGATTTCCTTCCCACATTTAACTTCTCATACATATCCTCGTTTATTTAGTTAGGTTTTCTTCAGAGTGTGTAAAATAACAAGTTTGGGGGTTATCTCTACCATACAAAGAGAGTTCTGTCAGTGTCTTCTCTTCTCTTAGAATTTCTCTTCATCAATTTCAATGGGGCCTAAAAGAGCATGTTCTCGCACTCCAGAATAATCTTCTTCAAGTAGTCAGAGTGAGGACATTGTTGACCTTACAAAGTTTGTCAGCCTTGAGGCCCAAATAGAATACTACCGGTTAGTGGCTAAGGCATTTATGAAGGAGCGTGATTTCAAGCCTGAGGCACAAGATGGGCAACTTAAGGAAATGATTAGAGAAAGGTGATAGCTTGGAGTGACTGCTACTCCCATGCCTGCACCCATGGGGATTGTTCAAGAGTTTTATGCCAATGCCAAAGAAACGATGAGTGGACTATCTTTTGTCAGAAGAGTTCAAGTGGACTATCACCCGCAATCAATTAGAGAAGTTTTCAAGATATTCGATGCACCACTTGGACGTACAAACAGGGTCGAGGCTGCACAGTTTAAGACCGATCTGGACAGAGATATCATTAACTTGTGCATACCGGGTACACAGTGGACTTACAAGCTTAGTACAAATCAGCCTAAAACTTTATAGGCCTCAACCCTCAATCGCTACACTAAGGCTTAGAATTTATTCATTTATGCAAAGCTTATGTCATCATCACATCAACATGAGATCATAACTGAGCGGACAATTATTTTGTGGCAAATAATCACAAGGAAGTATATCAATGTGGGCCATCTCATTCATCATAATATGTTACACTATATGAGGGGAAGCACCACAGGAAGCATCCCACATGCGTTCATTGTAGCTAGTCTTTGTGCACGAGCAGGGGTCACCTGCGCCAATGAATAATTATAGTATCCTAGCCAAGATATCACGCATGGTACTACTATTGCCTAGTTTGAGGATTGGTTAGGAGGTACACCGCACCCTAGGGGAAAAAGATTCATTCTTCTAGCCATATCAGCAGTGCCATCTCCACAGCCCTCAACCCATGTCATGGATGCAAATGATGATCGTCGTCTCTGAAGGTTGGAGAGAAAAGTAGATGCGATTTATGATAATTTTTTAGCATTTGCCAATAGATTAACGTGGTCCCTAGGAGAGGGTTTTTCACAGCAAGAAAACCATGCTTGAGAGGCCACAGTTTGGGATAGCCATACCATTTCCACCGCCAGACTCACCACCCGAGGAAGGTGGTACAACTGATAATTAGGGGAGTTCCTTATAACCCTTTATCTTCATTCATTGGGGACAATGAATATTTTAAGTTTCATTGGGGTCTTCAGTAGTGTAGAGCATTTAGTTAATTGAATGTAGTTTAATTTGCATCATTTTTGCATGTTTAGTATAATTTTTAAATGTTTATGTGTTTAGTTAATTATGCAGTAATATTTTTGCATTTTAGTGATTATTATATGTGTTAGTTGTGTGTTTAGTTGCATATCCCAAGTATCTAGTTTTGTGGAATTCTAATTTAGCCAATAATGAATGTGAAATTTGATGGATTCTTGAATTTAGTAGATTACATGAGCTTAGTATAAGGTTATACATGATTTGAGCCTTGTTTGTTGTTTAGATGTGTTGACGTCGGGATTTTTGTGTCCCTTTTTGTTACTATTTCTTTGGTGTTCTCATGTTAATGTGAGATTTGTTTGAAAAAAACAAGTGAAAAAGGTCCGATATGTATAATGTCGACTTTTTGACTTTAAGAGTCGTCAGTTGGTGTATTGAACTGTTGCACCAAGGCAACCGAAAAGGTTTGCACATTGACCCAGTGATGTGACACTTTAAAATGGGTCTGTGAAACCGAGATTCATTTAGGATTCGGGGGCTTGACTATGCTGAGGGAAGGTGTTAGGCACCCCCCGACATCCGTGTTGCCACGGTGACCCCCACTTTTCAAAGAAATTTTTATATGAATGTGTGTGTGTGTGTGTGTGGATCAATGTGCAATTATTTAGAAGTAGTGTTGTACCTCGTTCGCACCTATATACATAGGGTTTGAATTTGGTAGAAAATTCAGTTTTAAGCAATATATAGCAATGAAGTTTTATAAAACAGGTTTCTCAAACCCTGTGATCAATTGTAATTGAGGCCTTTGATACTTCGATTTTATTATTAAATGTCCGGCTTGTTTGCTTTTGTTTTCGAGATGCGAGGCATATGCGAGAAAATAATATACAGCAGTGTCGAACTCCTTATGGGCATGACAGTCATCGAAGGAAACTCGAACACTGGAAATAATGTACAAGATGCTTACAGCTGGAGAAAGTCCAACACGAGAACTAAATCTAGATCCAGTAGACTGAATATGTGATCGCATGATTCCTAGGCTCACATGATACTACAATTTATATGGAAAGAAGTAATCAGTTATATATATATATATATATATATATATATATATATATATATATATATGTGTGTGTGTGTGTGTGCATAATTAGCCACCACGAAGCAACTCCATGGGGGATCAGAAATGTAAATAAAGCAATAAATGCTATCAACTGCCACGGAGTAAACTCCAGGCGGGACTTGAATGTAAATAAAGCTTTAAAAAGCGATCAACTACCACGAAGTAAACTACAAGCAGGACGAAATGTAAATAAAGTTGTAAAAGCGATCAACTGCCACAAAGTAAACTCCATGCAAGACGAAATGTAAATATATATATATATACAGGCTCATCGGATATGTCCAACATCCGTTATATATATATATATATATATATATATATATATAAGCAAGTAAATGCACCGGATGTAAAATCCAGGCTCATTAGATATGTCTTACAACAATTATATATATAATTATATATATATATATATATATATATATATATATATATATATATATAAAAGTAAATAAATGCTCCATACCGAAGTCTAGGCTCATCAGACAGAGTCTGACAATAGTTTATATATAAATATATATACAAAAGCCAATAAACGCTCCAGACCGAAGTCTAGGCTCAATCGAGGCATAACTCAATAATGTTAGTCCGTATAAAAATATATACATATATAAATAAGTATATATATACAGACAGAAATGAAAATCACGGACCGAAGTTCGGGCAAACACACACACACACGACTCTCAATGTGTATAACAGTGTGTGCTATTATGAGAAGAAAGACTTTATAGAATGTAAGAAGGCTTACAGTGGGCTACCAATGTAGACTTCTATGACTCTATGTGGATAAATACTCAGCTCCCACCGAACAAAATATAGCTATACGTGAGCTAACAGATGAGGAACACTCAATATGGGTGTGTACAGAGTAAAGTGGATAGGGCTTCCTCGCCTTTTCTCTCTCTTCTCTCTCTCAAAATGGCTGACCCAAGGTCTATATTTGTAGATTGATGGCTGCAGGTGTACCTGCAGCAGCCGCAGTTACACATGCGGCTGGTCATGGTTGGCCCAGGCTTCGCGGGTCCCATTATCTCGAAGTACATACACTCGTGCACTGTAATGTCCGTTCGAACTTGCAGAACTTCAATCCGAGCTTCCAAATGAGCTATATGTGACCTTCTTCGGACCACTTGTGTTGAGTGTTACGCAATGACATGGATTAGAGGTTATACGAAGTCAGGAAGAGGGGACTATGCCCATAGTCTTCAAGCTTCAAATTCTATCCGGTGTGCTGTCACGCATTATAGTCACTCGAGATTGGATATCCTGGTTCTTAAAAAACATAGTTGTATGTATGTATATATTGAAGTGTTGAGATGACGCGCAGGTGTTGATGTGGCAAGATGACGTTTGACTCTTCGCTGAGTTTATTGCCATTTTTGAGTTGAATGCAGACGTTGCTCAGGATTACATATGAGATTGGTCTGCTGAAAGTGTTTGAATGTCACAAGGTCATCTTGTGGGTGCCTGTTTTCCCGGTGTTAGCTCCGGGTTTTGAGAGATGAGTGCCTCGGCAGGAGGTCTGAGATTGAAGCTGATAGCATGTGTTTGAAACAATCATTTTTGGAGTTATTACCGGAACTGCAGCAGCATTCCTTGGGGTTATCGCCAAGGACGAAACTCGGGGTTATCTTCGAGGTTGGAAATGATCCTTTCGGTGTGTGTTCCAGGGTTGAGGATGAGACTCCCGATGTGTGGTCTAGGTTGGAAATGAGATTCCCGGTGTGTGCTCCGGGTTTGAGACTGAACTTCCGGTAGTATTCGAAATAGAGACTGAACTTTCGGTGGTATCCAGAATGGATGTAAGCTGTCCTCTAGGGTTATCTCCGAAAGATAATTCTGCCCTCCTATAATGTTAGTAACAGTTGTGCAGAAAAATTTCGAGTATCTACAGATGCCCCTCTTTATCATATTCATGCAATGCAAGGTATGGATAGGATAAAGAATCCTAGACACTTGAAATGCAAGTGAAATAAAATGATGGTATGTGCAGCAACATGATGCAAATGTATGATGCATGATTGTCAGGTAATCCTGTTGGGATGACAATTAGTGATAGCTTGGACATGTGATCCAAGTCTTCAAGGATGTTGACGTTGGGGCTATCACCAAAGTCTTGAATCCTAGACACTGGCTTATATTCCATAGAGGTACCTCTTGTGTATAAGAGATCTGTGGGGATAAAGCTTTGTCTGCTTGAGGATGTGTATAACATATTCCCACATCCTGTCGGAGTTACTGCCAACAACCTGTTGTTGTCAAGGTTGCCTGACCTTCGTTGATGTGTGTATCACCCAATAGATCCCTGATGGGTGCATTGTCAACGTTGCTTAACCTTCATTGATGTATGTGTCAATGGTATCATTGCATTGTAAACCCCCGCCGAGGATACTTGGATAGACTACTTCGATGGGATTACTTGCCATCGGCTAACATGACGTCAAGGTTGTTTGACCTACATTGATGTGTGTGTCAATGGTTAAATACGATGTAACCCCCGCCGAGGATACGTAGAAGCTTGAAAGATGTGTGTTGTGAACCCCCGCCGGGGATACATAGATGTTTGAAAGATGTGCGTTGTGACCCCCGCCGGGGATACGTAGATGTTTGAAACTTTGGCGTTGTAACCCCCGCCGGGGATGTTTATCATATCGTGCTCGTGTGCGTTGCAACCCCCGCCGGGGATATATTGGGGTTGCCAGGCATTCATTGACGGCATCGAACCTTTATGGGGTATTGTTGAGAATGATTTGTGAGAGCTGAGCTTATTGGCATAGTATACCCTTCATTCAGGTGAATACCAATGAGATGACAGGAGTTCAATTCTGACCCGTGTAAAACCAGGATTCCAGGCTATTTCGCTCAATCGCGTAGCATTTTTATTTCTAATTTAGCCTTTTAAGCTTGTGAGACCTTCTTTCCAACTTTAACTGGAGCAAGCTGGAGGAGTGGGACCCACGGAGGAGTTGACTCCTACGTTAGAGGAGTATGCATGGTTGACGATGCTGCTGCTGGACAAACCTTGCGTACATATGGCTATTAGAGACATGAGTAGACAGTTCATGACCCTCACCTGATTGAGACGTAGAGTGGTACAGGACGAGATTACATCTGGCCACATGATATCCCAACATTTTTTGTTTGATAGATTTGGCTCTGAAGATAGTTATGCATGTCATTCTGGGGATTTCACCACAACGGAGGATCATTGGCGTTCAGTCAGAGTGGATGTATTGCTTTTGTGCGTATTGTCATATGTCTTCATGCCATGGTACATGGATGAGCTGGATGTCGGTGTCATTATAGCAGTGAGATCTCTTAGGGAGGGTCATACCATTGTACCGATGATCATTGCAGAGACTCTGAGGTCAGCTACAAACTGCTACACTTATCCGGCAGGAGTGTTTACAGGTAGCTCGGTCATGCTGTATGTGTGGTTTATGTCACACTTGAGACCGATTGACACACTTAGACGGCAGGGGTTTTGCTTCACCCATGATATAGCTATGTCATACTCCTTTCAGCTTGCGGAGTGTATAGATGTTGTATCTTGGTCAGCTTTTCTGGTAGGGATTAGAGACCCGTTTGCTATATTGTCGTGTTCAGGGCTTAGCTCACCCTACAGCTTCATTAATCATGCTCCTGAGCATGGATTATCTCCCTCTGGCTGGATTCGTGATGTGTCAGTTTGACCAGTTTTAGGATTTTCATCCTTATGAGGGGGCAGTGAGTTAGTGCTTTGCTTCACACCGTTTATCAGCGGAGAACAGATCTAGGTTGTATGCCTGTTGGGATCAGTGAGAGCTAGCTGTGTTTTCTTTCAGTCATCCGGGTTGTTCTGCAGAGTATTTTGCATGGATGGAGATAGAGACTACATTGGTTGCGGTAGTATCCACAGTGCAGGAGACTGATTCTGAAGATTATGAGCCTATAGAGGAGGCTGACATCCCCATCGACGACTTGACTGATGGGCTGCCAGCATTTGTGATGGATTCTCCCACCCCGAGTGCCATTGTTACTCAGTATTCAGCATATCATTTGGAGCAGAGCTTACATCTAATGACCTATGATAGAGATCAGGCTAGGGCCGCGATGTTGACAGTTCTTGATGGGAGAGACGATGTTGTGTTAGAGAGGGATGAGGCTAGATCAGTCAGGGATGCATTGATAGTGGAGCGGGATGCCACCTTATCTGCTAGGAATGTGGCCATTGCAGATAGTACTTCAGTGAGATCCCAAATGACTGTTAGTCTTGCTGACATGAGTGCTTACATTGATGAGCATTATACCACCATGAAGTTAGCCTCTTATCTGCTAGCTCGTGTAGATACCCTTGGGCAGGAGCTTACATCGTTACCTCCGTCTTTAGAGAGGGATGTCATGTTAGATCTGATAGTTTACATGTATACAATTCTATATATAGCTTTGTATTTTCCTGCACAGACTAGCTTAGCCATTTTTTCATGTACAACACATATGTATATATCAAACAGTATTATGTATGGTAGGGAAATATATTTTGATTCACTTCCCTTTTAGTTATGCCTTGATACTTGCTTGATATTTGCCTGTTTCTTCAGGGCCTTGTGATCTTGATGCCTTCTGAACTTATCTTTGATAGGTGGACATTGAGACGTCGCAAGATCTCTCAGAACGGATCATTGATTTCTGTATATCCCTACCATCTTTGGTGTCTTGGGACTGGTATCTGTATGGAATGTAGAGAGGAGGGTGGTTTCTTTCCCTCTAAGATTGACCGCACCACAGATGGTTGCCAGTACTTCTATTTGTGAGAAGCCTAGTTAATTCCATCTCTTATGGGTTGGTATTGCTCTT